>CM021109.1:385171925-385712268 GCA_007115665.2 Sequoiadendron giganteum | reverse complement strand
GATCAATCAACACCTGAAGGAGGCGGTACACTTGGTGAAGATGGCCAGAGAAAACGAGTTGAAGGCTACACACCACCTGAAGCTAAGGATGGAAGAAGTATATCGGCTTCGACAGCGTAGTGTGCAGATAACCACTTCGACTTCCTCACCACCTAGTCAGAGAAACCTTGTTTCCTGGATAACTGATTCTGATTGAAGTTTTATGTTTTTCTGACGTTTTTGGTTTTTTTTGCAATTTTTGAGTTTTTGGACAATAAAATGAATGGTACGACTTTTGCAAATAATTGAAATAAATTCAATAAAATTATCTAACTCCGAAAATCTACTGAATGCAAAGCAAATACTTAAGCCAGATCATTTATTACTCTTCCAGGATGACTACAATAAATGTCTGATAACGTGCAATAAGAAAACAATAATTTTATTGAGAAAACCTGGTAAAATCAGCAAGCTGGTAATAACTGGTACGGCTGCAGTGAATGTTTCTCCCTCCGTCTGGCAAGCTCTAATGACCCCAGTCACAACTGCGCCCAATCTGGTGAAGCTGGAAGACCCAAAGAGAAGGCGATTTGCTTGCAAGAGAAAGTACGCCCCTTTTTAATGAAAGTACGGCCTGGTACAGATTGTACGGCCTCAACACAGCAGCAACAATAAATAAAAGGTACGGCTCCCTCTCCAGTCTCCAAGTCTGAAGAAAATAGGCGCCTCACTGTATAAACCTCTGCTGGGTAAATTGCTAAATAAAGAACCCCTTGAATACTTCTTATCTGTGATGCTCTGTAATTTCTTCTGAATGAAGAAACCTCTATGCTGGCAATAAATCAGATGTTATTTCACACCTTCTGAACTGCTTTCAATGGAGATGGCTCGTTCCCCAATGAGTTCGAGACTGAAACCCTAAAGCTTCTTGCTCAGACAAAACTTGATCAATTTTCAATTCATAAAATGACATAATTCTCAAAACCCCAGGCAAAACCCTCTTTATGCTGAAAAGTGCGATTTCCTTAAGAATAGGGTTTTAATGAAATATTCATATTTTAATCTTTTAATATTTCAATAGTCACAGCTGAATATTTCAATATAATTTAATTGTCACTTTTGGCCCCTTCTGATGATGGGCGCACCCCTCAAGGCAAATCACTTAAGTTATAATATAACATTATAACTTTATATTATAAATCATTAAATAATTAATATTTAATCAATATAATTAAATATTAATATCTCCCTCGTTACTCATCTGATTACTGATCCGTCTGATGCTGACGAACTCTGAAGTGATTCCGGATACTGCCAAAGCCATACTGCTAAAAATAGCAGGGGTCCCACACTGCCTGCCAGGAACTGCTAAAAATAGCAATTCAGGAAAAAGTCTCCGATTGAGCCAAAACGAAAGACTACTGATCAATCTTTGCTAACTGAAGCTGAGCCAAGCTCCGAAGTGACCCTCTATCCAGTCTATCAGCCTACGAGGGTCGTGTAATAGGCCAATCCTGTACTCCGAGAGATGTCACTGAGAAGGGGACATGACAAAAGTCTTGTTGTATCTCTACCACTTGTGGTGTCCTTTCTTCTACATAATGCATTCTCTGTTAGCGGAGTTAACCCAGATGGAAGGAGTTGTTGTTCAATCTGTTTTCTAGTATAGGCTGGGAGAATTACATCCCCGTCATCATCTGATAACCCTTCAATGTCTTCGGATAAACAATCTTTCATTTGATGAAGAGTGAGTCTACTATTGTTTCGACTTTGCACCTCGTACTCATCTCTGCAATTAGCCCAAAAGTCTTCAAGTGCGGGCACATGAGCATAGTTCTGACCCAGTCGAGCTGCATAGACACCATGGGGATCATAAGATCGTCTCTCACTGAAAGGATTGAGACCAAGTTTAACTAACTCATTACCCATTATTTTAGCATCTGCGGATGATCTACACCTGTAAATACTCAAAGCAAAAGGGAAGTTGAAGGCTGGTTTCTTTTTGTTGCGTAGGTGAGTGTGAACATCTGATACTTGTCTGAGAAATTCCATACACACGACTTCATCTGACGGATACCTCGGCAACATAAGAGCACTTGAATAGCCATAAACCCTTAGGTAGGTGAAAGTGGCAAACTGAATAAATCAATCTGCCCATTTTGACATTGTTTCCCTGGCAATAGATGAAATGCGAACATGTAGTTCGTTGTCCAGGTCACGCACTATATAGATTAAGAATGCTTCATTCACTTTTTTGTAATGATGTGATGCAGCAATGAACTCCAACTGAGTGTAGTAATTGTAGACATGTTGAACATTTAAAGAACCCTCCGTGTTTAACCCTCTGAATTTACCCTGAAAGGCAACCAAGTAGACTAGGTAGGAGATCATGTGGAATGCATGTCTATTGAAATATTCAGTTATTTGATGGTGAAGGCAATCACTGATTAATGTAGCCCAGTCATAGAACTCTATCTTCTTCATGATGTGAGGTATCACGTAGAACATCCAAGGCTGAAACTTCGTTGCATACGCTTGACCAGTAATTCGGTTGAGTAAGGTGATTATTATGGCAAATTCATCCTTGAACTCTCTTCTCTCGATGTTCTTTGGCAATGTACTATGTTTTTCTTTCAGCCACCTGTGTGCAATCTTCTTGCTATACTTTTCTTGGTGCTCTTCCCATATCCTTTCACATTCTTCTATGTTGATGGTAACACTTCTAGGCCATGGTGGAATTGAGAATCATTTCTCGATCATGTCTGGCTTTAAGCTGCATATGATTCTTCCATCTACTGATTGGATTTCCTTTGTAGCAGGATTATAATGCTTGATACAAGCAATTATGAATTCTAAGCTCTGTACTGAGAAAGGTATGGATGCTGCTGCGAGAAGATCTGAATGGCCAAGATGCCTGATGGTGGTGTTGACTGCATCTTCCAAAGGACGTAGATTGAATACTGGCTTGATATGGTGTAAGTCAGTCTCGGCTGTTTCTATGAAATCATGGTATAGTGCTGATTTGGTCTTAAACTCTGTAGGAATGTACTCCATTCTGCAAAACTTGAAGATTGACTATAAACACACCTAGGTTCTGACAAGTTTTGGAAAACTTTCTAATTTTAGCTTGCTGATTTTTCTTCGTCAAACGGATGAATTTTTAGAAATTTTTCTGAAATATGGGTTTTGATTAGAATTTCGTTACAAGCCAACCCAGATCGTCCGTTTTTTAAAATTTGAAGTGAAGACTGAAAAAACAACAAACCCTAATTATCTCCAAAAAAAGCAAAAAAAACAAAAAAAGCTGGCATCTGGGTATTGTTCATGAGTATATTCTGGATGAACCTAGTTGATGAGATGTTGAAAACCCTGACTTCTAACTAAAAAAACAACCACTTGAAGTTTCTCTGAAAAAGTTGTGATATGGGTTTTGTCTAGAAGAAGGTTTGGTATAGACCCAGAAGATTAGAAATGGAAGATTTTGAAGTTTTCTCTGACATGCAAAATAAAAAGCAACTGCTGCAACCTTGAGAAAATCCTTCAAAAATTTGTCTAGAAGATAGAACAAATATCAACCAGCTTTTGAAAATTGAAAACAATGGCCTCCTTCAAAAATTTGATGTTCTAGATGAAGAAATATGAAAAAAGAAAGCCTTCTTTGAGTGCTGATCTGAAAATTTTATGAAAAACCAGCAAGTTTAGGTTCTTGAATCTTGAAAAATATAGGTTTGAAGTTGCTACTCTGTTTCTCCTTGAAGACACCTACAAGAAAATATGAAAAATAAAACATAGAAGATGTCCTTAAATAAGTTTTTGCCTTGAGAAACAGCTCTCAAACCCTAATTTTGTGAAACCCTAAATTTAGTTCATGCAATGAACTTAGGCGTACTTTCCTTCTTTCACAATTTTTGAAATTTCCAAAAATTTTACTAAGGCATGAGAAGTTGGACGCCCTTTTTGAGGTGAGGCACCCAGTCAATCCAAACTTAACCAATTTTTCATCATTTTCAACTTTTTTCAATTTTCAACCCTAGTTTGATCCTATCTCCCGGCTTCCAGATTGATCCAGTGGACGAGCTGAATGTTGCATTACCGAGCCTGATCGAATCTGACGACATTGTTCTGGAGACATCTTCTGACAAAAATTTCATTTGACCCTTCAAATTGTCAGGTGCCTATCTCTACCAAGGGTGCCCATTTTCTCCAGTGTTAGCCATTTTTGATGATCTTCAAACTTTGCTTGTCTTCTGACCTTCAAATGAATTCATGATTCTGGGCGTTGTACTGATCAAATTGACTGATTGACAGATTCACTAGAGAGCTATGAAGATTTTGGAAGGGGTCTTCTAGATACCTCATCTTCGAAAACTGACTTTTGAGGGCTCTAAACCCTAGGTGCCCTTCTCCTTCAGGGGCGCCCCATCTCTTCCAGAGATGGCCATTTTTCTTGTTTTTCATCTTCAGGATTCAAAACACCTCTCTCCGTGACCCCTGTTTGATTTGGATTAGCTAGCGGCTAGGTGATCTAACGAGCTGACGGAGACATCTACTACGAAGCTGGCAGGAAACTGAAGAGATTGAGCATTCCTGCAAACCTTAACTGTCAGATTAGGTCATTCAAAAAGCTGGGCGCCCCTGGCCACCTAGGGCGCTTGGAGCTACCAAACTTAGCAAATTTTCATCTTTTCATAATTTGCATTATGTCCTTCAATTAAAACTCCTCCATTTGATCTGATGTTCCGGATGATTACGTGATCGGGCGATCGTGCTGATTGATTCGCTGCGGAGCCGAGAGGATTCTGAGTAACATTGACCTGGAGGCAAAAACCCTAATTCTTACTTTTGATCTCTTGAAAAGTTGGGCGCCTTTCTCCTTCAGGGGCGCCCATGGCTAGCAGACTTAGCCATTTTTATGCAATTTTCAACTTCTACCTCGTTTAGGGTGCCTTCCTTGTCTTTGATTGTCGAAACGAAAAAAGTTTCTAAGGCATGAAGTTTTGGGCGCCCAAACTGAGCAGGGGCGCTTGGATTCACTAGCATTAGACAAAATTTTGCATTTTTCAATTTTTCAATCTTCCTTTCTCCATTCTTCGTTTTCCGTGCACGTTCCTCATTGACAACTTTTGTTTGGTGCTCGAACGTTTGATTCTGACACTTGGTAGCTGGCTGACCTTGGGTCTCCAAAAAAGCTATGAAAAAGCAGAATAGACCCAATAGGGTAAAACTGATCTTTTTGTGATTCTGACTACACCAGCCTGATGAGGAAGTATTTTGAGCCAATCAAAATCAATCTTAACCTTAGAGGCCAAACTTTCTAATTTTAGAAAATTTTACAAGTATCTATTTCTTGAGAAACCCAGAAAAACCCAGAAAAAGTTTCTACTTTTAGAAAACTGCTAAAAATAGAAATTTTCCTAAAATTTAGGGATGAAAAACTGAAATCTGGGTATTGTTGGTTTGATCGTTTGGAGCCGACCCAGATTGTCTGATTTTGGAATTTTTAAGTTTTTGACCCTCATGCAAGACATGCAAACCCCAATTTTGACCATTTTGATAGATTTAACAGTATTTTGACTCATTTCTTCAAAATGCCTAAGTGTAGTGAAAATTTTAACTCGGGGTACAACAAATTATAATAAAATTACTAATGTTTATAAATATGTATTTTGTTTTTATCTCATTTACTTATTCCAATGCTTGTTACGATTTTGGGGCATGACGTTCCATCACCATGAAACCACATTTCTTTGCGGCATTTTTTCAAATAGTTCAGTGCCTTGTCTATGCTACCACATTTTTCATGCATGTCTACCAAAGCATTTTATTAAACAATTCACTGCCTTGCTGCTATGGCTAAAAGCCTAAAACAGGTGCTTTCAAACAAGCTATGGATGCTTGGAAAAAATCTATCAATGCATAATAGTAAGCAACAAGCTATGGTCTCATGGTTTTTCTTCATGTGAAAATCAGTGTGATTTTATTCATGTTTTTTTGCAGGTTTTAAATGTGTCTTTTTGGCGATTTTGCAGTTTGAAACAGGAAAAAATCAGGGAAAAAAGCTTGCTGATTTTTTAAAAGTCGCGATTAATCGGGATTTTTTGCAGATTTATGCTTCGATGGGAACAATATTGTGGAGGCAACTCTAGACCAACTGGTTTAACAAGCATTGGATGGGTAAACAATGGTGATGCAGGTACCTTTGCTACTATGGATATGCTCATGGGTCCCTTCTCTCCCCTAGGGTGTAACATCAAACTCTGGTCATGGTTCCTGATCTTGTTCCTTTCATACATAATAGTTTGTAGTTAACTGCTTTTTCATACAATGTAACCTCTTGGTTGATGGTTCTTTAGCTATGTGTCTAGGCCATAATCCATTGTCATTCTTTTTGTAATTTTTCATATTTTTGTTTTGGGCAAAGATCCCTAGTAAAACTCCTCATTTATCTATAAAAAACAACAAAAATATTCAGGCTAGGATCTTGCCTAGTCTCACAAAAGGTAGTTTTCGGTACTTAGATGGCTATTCTAAATTAGAATTACTTTTCGTCCTCACATTGACAAATCTTACAACCATAACCACAACATTCACTTGGAGAATCATTTCATCATAACGATATTGAGTAAAATGCAAAAACCCTAAAATATAAATTTGGTGGTGCATTTTGGGACATTTCTTTTTACTTTCTTCATAGTTCTATTTTTATGAGTTATATGGTGTATATTAATGCCTTCTATGTACAATGTTTCTTGTATATGAAATTTTGAATTGAAACAGACACAGTTAGTTATCCTTGCATATTGTTTGCTGTTAATTTTGATTGCTACCTCGATGATATCTTTCTCCTATGAAGTAACTTAGCAAGCTGACCATAGACTCCTTAAATCAAAGAATCAAACACAACCTGTTAAATGAAGAGAATAGAGACTTGACTATCAAAAAATACTGTCAGTTATATTGACTAAAAGGTCCTCAGCTTGATGTATGGTGACCTTCCACTGCCTCCTTGATTCAAGGAAGGCATCACCTAATCATATGTCAGATCCTGAAATTTTTACCACCAAATTATGCCTTTTTGGATCTAAAAAACTGAATCACGAAGTCATGCCAAAGGCATGAATATATGGTCACAATAACAAATGCAGCAGCCCCATCTAATATATGTGACAACTACATATCTATTCTCAATGCACAAATAACACAATATAAAAAGACGCGAGGAAATACAAACAGTAAGGTTTCAATTTATTATTTTTAGATGAATATCTAAAAGAGGATCAATTCACCACTGGAACACAAAATATGCATTGAAACTAAATTTCAGAGATATAAATTAGAGAGGGACTCTTCAATTCATTTTATTTCTGTGATTTACAAAGTCAGAGGCAGTTGGTAGATGTTGCACTACTTTGCTAACTACCTCATCCAACTAATAGCTTATTTCGACACTTGCCTACGCTGATGTCCTAGTCAAATATAAAAGGGCCTCCCAACTATTAGATAATGGATGTGGGCCAACCACTTAATCTCCATTTATGACTGAATAAATTATAAGTCACACATGCTTATATGGATACACACACTGTTTAGACATGCAAAGAAACTTTATCTCCAAAACAAATCTAATGAATGATTTCTAGAAAATGTAATACCAGTTGATAATCTGCCAAGGTGACGTGAAATGCTTCCAAATCCACCAAAAGAAATAGGAGATTGTATTCCACTAGCATCGCCAACCTGTAGTAGAAGAAGAAAATCAATTCAAGCAAAAAAAATGTTATTGTTGAAGGTATCTAAAGAGGTGGCCAAGAAATGTACAAATAACTAATAAGTAACGTTTTCTGTTGGATCTTTCTAAAGGATAATGGAATTTTATTGC
The DNA here is from genome assembly GCA_007115665.2 of Sequoiadendron giganteum. Classification (NCBI taxonomy): domain Eukaryota; kingdom Viridiplantae; phylum Streptophyta; class Pinopsida; order Cupressales; family Cupressaceae; genus Sequoiadendron; species Sequoiadendron giganteum. The sequence continues at coordinate 385,704,410 of CM021109.1, read as the reverse complement.
CAGAGTCATTTTTTACAATATATGCAAACCATTAGAAGTGAAACATTTCTTCCACCTCAAGAATTGCATCTCACATCTTAAACATGAAGATTCATTAATAATAGGAGAGTTAACTGGATATCCAAAAACCTATACGGGGATATTTTCAAACAAGGCAACAGTCCTAACAGCTGAAGTTACAACCAAAAAATTCTGACAGAATTTCAATTGACCAATGTTGCCAAAATTGTGAACAACAACTATCCTGTAAGGATCCCAAATGAAATAATCAGGGAGTTTTTTTTACAAATGACAAAAATGAGAAAATAGGTAATATTTTCCCAAAAAAGAAAGATGATACTTTTTTATGAAACCGGAAAGATGATATTATTTTATGAAACTGGGGAAAGGATTGGCAAAAATTTAATGGAAAATGGCAAGGTTACAAATAAAATGGAACATTGTAAATAATCTTCTAAAAAAAATCAACATAGAACCAGAATCACATTTAATTGATGATTTTGGTGACAGTGAATACCGGATCCTTTTTGGTGAAGAGCTAAAACTGATATGTGATGATCACTACCTGGTAGTTTGGAAAAGAATGTCGAATGATAAATCAGATTGAAGTTTCAGTGCCACTTATAAAAGGATGGGGAAACATAAAAGCATGGGAAATTATGTCTCATTTAGAATCTAGCAAACAAATCGAAGAAATTCAAAGAAGCCTTTATATATTTTATCAGGTTATACCAACACCATACCTGGATACAATTGTTGGAGTGGCTGCTCATCAACAACCTATAACCTGATAATATAATGATTGGCCTGATTACATTATCTACTCATACATTATAATTCAGGCATCACTATATATCATTAAACTGATAATTACATATTTGGTGGCTGCATAATATAAAATTCTATTTACATGGACTGTATAGGAACTAAATACACCATAGTTCGCAGACTCAGACTCAGAGAGTACTTGGCAAGCCCAAAAATTTTGACTCAGAAAAATCTCGGTAAGAACTTGCGAAAAACTTGACAGCTTAAAAATATTAAAAATTTTTAAAAAAACACCTTTTTTTGCAAAATTCAATTACAAAATGTATCAAATGAGTCTAAAAAACTATGAGAAAGTGTTTTCTATTAAATTTGATTCTTGAATACAAATGGAATACAAAATCACATCATCATGCAAAGCCGGATAGTGGATACACAGTACACTAGCTAGTTGCTAATTGATAGCTATTATGAATTTATGATGATTGTCTTTAAAAAGCATTATCATAAATTTCATATTTAGGCAAGTAAAAAATTACAAGTTTTTACAATTTCCTTTCTCCCGACCTAGTGAAAAATTGTGGGGTAGAGGTTATGGTCCTTGCACTCAATTGTGGCTCCCTGCTTGGCAATGAATCCACTAGATGGCTCCACCCTGTAGGTAGAAGGCAATGAATCCTCCTCTACCATATAACAATTTGAAGTTGTGTTGGTATTTGGAGTCAGTTTTGTTTATACAACTTAATAAAGAAAATTTGGGATGATATTTTTGGCAATTTTTGGCCATTCAACATGTTTAACATATTAAAAATCCCACAGTAAAAAAACTCGCAGTTAAACTTTTAAAAACTCACCCAGCAAAAAGACCTGAGAGTACTCAGCAACTTGGTAAGTACTTGGAGAATTTGCAAACTATGAAACATACAATAGACTAAACATACAAACATTTACAAATATACAAGACTTGTTTTGATGGATAATATTTTCCCAAGCAATTGAAAAGTGATAGCATTATGGAAATCCAAAGATTGAGGACAACCAGGTCTTTTGAAGAACCAATTCTTACACTAAAATCTCCTGCTATTTAAAATTATAAATTTATTAGTGATGAGTGGTATAGCCTACACCATTCTGGGATGCCAAGCAGATGAGAAGCTTTTGGTGTATTTCCTTATTTTGTAGATAAATATGGCAAGGAATTTCTGATCATGAAACTACATGTCCAGAATTTCAGTCCAACATTAACACACATGCATTCAACATACCTTAACGTAAAAAAATAGAGGATAGCACAAATAAACATTTATTTTAGTAGCTTCAATTCCAAGTTGGAAAATGGAAAAAAATAAAACATTAGAGAGAAAGAGTATGTGAAGCCTATGATATCGAAGAATATAGAAAACCTAATTTCTATTAAAGTTTGTCAATATACATGATGACTAAAGGCAAATTATTGTATGGAAATTATTTCCATAAACAAGCAATGATGGAAGAAACTCGATATGATCAAATCAACCACTTGAATTAGTCTGGTATTGCCATTCATATTATTTCTTTCATTTACCTTTAAGTAATAATCATTAGACAATACCATGCAAACTACAAAAAAAATCATGAGACTTGTGTCCTCGTGAATATTTATTATGTATTTTTTGTTGAAAGTATAATTCAAGAAAGCCAGAAATAATTTTCTTCACTGCAAATTAAACAACTATTGAACTATAGGAAGATTAAAAAACCTGTAAAACGCGATCAAATACTGCTGGCAATGGACTGATATTGGAATTTCCCTCGTAAAACCACGCATAGCAAGTATTAGAATTTATACAATTTCCATCAACGAAGAAGGTTGCAATAATCATTGGAAATGTCCTATAATAATAAATCCATAAACTTATCATACATGTAAAAGAATCCGTCCTTATTGTCTTTCTGATAAGTGAATACTACTTTCATAAGTAACTAATCTAGTTTCTGCTTTTAGTAGCTAGAGGATGCTCTATTTAAGGAAATGAATCGTCATAGTATTTATTTACTGCCAATAAGTGAACTTATAAGTCAAAAAATGCTATTTGCATACAAACAAATAGCATAGTTTTAAAGAAAAGATGTTGAATGAAAAATGAACTTGAAACTAAAATCACTCTTATTCATGATTGCAAGGTTTTATCAAGTGTTGATACAATTAATTTTTCTACCTTGTGAAAATTCAAACCTTATGAATTATACAACTAATCTCCACATACAAGATTCGTCTTATAGCATATAACAGACACCTTAAACCATTTGACTTGAGTAAATCTTACTTGGAAGCCTCTTGTAGGATTATAACCTCACACATACACATATTATCTCATAAGAATGCCCCACACACATCGTATAGAGTCACAACATCACACAGAGAATAATGAAAATACAGTATAACGTATGGCTTTTTATATTGATATCACATATGCTATGCAAATCCTAACTATGATGGAAACAAATAGAATCCGTTGCCGGATTGGAACCAGAGTGTTCTTTCCTGAATCTTCAAAGGACGAAAAACCCTCTTTAGGTTGCTAGTTTTGGATTTGAAAGATAATCCCTAGCTGGTGGAGTGTGATTACATTCATTAATCACTATTGGAGCTTAGTGGTGATGGTTTGTTTTCAGTTTTGGTTACTTATGATGATTCCTAGCTATGTTTTTGTATGATAACTATTTGTGTAGAGGTTTGGAGTGTTTTGGGAGTGCTTCTTAGAGGATTTATGCTTGCTGTCCATACCATTTTCACCTAGGAAAAACCAACATTTATGCTCGTGCTGTTTGGAGGAAGGCATAACTTTTTGTGTGTGTTTGATCATTGGTTTCCTTGTCCTTGGGCACCCCTTTGCTCAAGGTTTTGGATTTTTTGAAGGTGATTTGGATTTATTGGAGCTGGTCACCCCTCTAGGGAGGCCGTACATCTTTCCTTGAGGGTGTCATTTCTGTAGTTTTTTCCCTTACTGTTTGGCTTCGAATGCCACCTTGCCATTTTTGTTTGGGTTGTTTGGAAGGCACCTAGACTTGTCCTTTACATTGCTCGCACCTTGGTTTAGTTCTTTGATGTTTTGGTGGAGTTGGGAACTTGCTGGTTTTTCATATCAGACTATTGTTACGTTGTATCAGACCTGAAAAAGTGCATCAGACCTGTCGCAGTGATGTTCTTGACCATCTTCCATCACTTCGAGATCATATTGAGGTCTATTTGTGATATTTTGTTGGGGGTGTGCTTATATTTTCATTGTAGCATCTTTGGGGGAAGTTATGCTTCATGTTCTTATCATTTCCCTAGTATAACAACAATATGTGAAGTTTTGAAACATTCTCATAATGAGCTTATTGTAACAGCATTGGTAGTATCATTGGTGATCACTCTTGTATTTGGATTGCTACTTACCCCACTGAACAAGTGGTGCTCCCACTGAATAATTGGTTGAGCTTCCTTCTGTTATATGCTACTCCCGCTAAATAAGTGGTTTGAGTTATAGTCTGCTTTCATGTTATGGCCACTAAACAAACGAAGAACTTTGCTTTGGATTGGCCGGCTTGCCGCTAAGTGTTTATTTACTTTGTTGTTATTCCTGCTGAATAAGCGGATGATTTCCCTTCATGCACTTGGTTTGCTTACTCACCCCACTGAAAAAGTGGTTGCTTAAAAGTTGAATTAATGTAAGCCTTACCACCGTCTGCTCTCACCTTACCCACATTGGGATTTGGGTGATCGGAAAGTGGAAGGTGTTTGCTTTTAGTTAGCTTGATTTCCAGTTAATGCAAAGATCCTCTTCTCACGGTATGCTCTCACTTTGCCCTCATTGGGATCTGGGTGATTAGAAAGCAGAGGGTTGCTTAGTTGATTATCATTATTGTTTGGCTAACACTAACATGTGCAAATTTGAAAAAATCAAGGGTGGGTTATTACATCTAGATCCAAAGCAAAAAATATGTCTAAGCTATTTCCCATACCTTGGAAACATGCATCCATCCAAAACTACAAAGGTAGATATGGTAATCTAATCCATAATGGCTTATTTGAAAAAACTCAATCATTGGGTTAAAACCTAGGAAACCAAGGTTTTACCAATAACACATACTAATCACAATACCAAGGCACTTTTACTAAAATAAAAGCTCTATTTGCTATAGATTGACCTAGAAGCACAAATAATCCTTGAGCACTAGGGTATATTTCTCTCATTCCTTTTAATTTTGCATTCGAAGATTTCGTGATCTAGGCTTGCAAATCTGCTAGACTTGGCCAAAGAGCACTAAACTTATAGATTAAACCATTCTTGGAAAAATGCTCGTCTTCATGCAACATCTCTTTGACTAGGGAAAGGATTAGACACTCATCCATGCAAGGAGTAACATGCCAATGCAACATCTAAGCCAAATTGGCCTCCTTTGTCTGTTCTACATCATTTAGATCTATTGTAGCATCCAAAATATGTTTTACCTTGGAACAATATTGACCACTTGAATTGGGCTTCACTTTATCATCATAAATATACTCTCCCAAGCCCAACTCACAAGGAGTAATAGGGGTTACCTGAGCCTTGGTGCCTACCAAGGATTAGCATATTGGCCCATGCTTTTCTCCATAGCATCTTTTGCTAAACCTATCTAAGCTATAAATGATACCAACCCATGGCTATTCCATCGATATTTGCCACATTAAGGTTTGTTGTAGAATGAGTGAGAGAATCCATATTGAAAACCTCCAAAGTTAGTTTTTAGTGTTATTTAGATTGGTTCACATGAGATGTATATACATAAATTGCTGACTATGATTCCAAGAGAAAATAGTTTATGGAAAAAAGAGTTAAAATTTACTTTTCTAATTTAAAAGTCTTTTACACAGGAAAAATATGATGACTATAGTGAACTAATCTTCAAGAATCTAGTCATGAATTTGAAACAGTGTCATTTTACAAGATTACAAGATTTTGTTGATCAAGGCCTTGATTTAAATTTAACAAAAACAAATCACAAACAAATAGGAGATTCTAACAATGTAGCAAAGTTTTGTTTTTCTTACTACTTCATTTAATACATTCTCAATGCACTTTTTGACCATTTCAAACCAACCCTAAGAAGCTTCTCTTTTCTTTTTTTGTCTTATTACATTAATTCTTCTGCCTCTTTTTGGTCATGAAAAGAACCCTTTATTTTTCTTTAAATTAAACTGCTTTTTCATGAGAGAAATCTTTTACTTCATTCAATTTATTCCTTTCCCTTTCTTGAGCTTATAAAAGAAGATTAAGAAAACATTGTTTTTGCATCAGTATTTCCCTTTGTCTATACCTATCACGATATGTTGGGAAAATCCCAAAAACTACTCGTAATATCTCCAAATCATCAAGTCTAACACCCTGCAAAGAATAGGTAAAAACTAAAAGTTAATTTATTTAGCATATGATAAAAACCCTAAGAGCACCTTAATAAAATCAAAATAGAATAATATGACCTTCAAATTTGGTTCTTAGGAAACAAAAGACGAGAAATAAATAAAGTGCAATAATGTCCACAGGTGATCACAAGTAGTCCATGGGAACTTAAAATTACATTGAATACTAATAGAGAAGTACAATGGTAAAGGAGGTCCTAGATTAGAAAACGTAACTACATACAATGAATTTAAAATACATAATATTAAACAATGGTGTAAACCTAATACATTTAAGCACCAAATCATACAAGTTAAGTGCAAATTCCTATAAAGGAAGGACCCTTCAAGAAATCATAAAGTTGATAGAAACACAAGTAGGAAATCACCAACCAAAAAATATTTAAAAAGGATGTCTAATTTGATAGCTACTTTTATAGTAATCAATATCCATCCTTGTGAACAATCAAGAAACAAATCCTTGGGGAGCACCTTTAAGTTGAGCATTGAATGTTTATCTTTGTTTTTTATTATATTAAAAGCGTTAGCAAGGGAGCATACTATTACAAGAACCAAGAGGCATAGAAAAAAATAGGAACCTACCAAGGAATCCTCACAAACAAAAAGAAAAGAAGCTATCAAATAGCAAAGGAACAACTAAGCATAATAAAAACAAAAGGCACTAAACTGTGTTCCACTCCTTAGAAATCAAGTGAAGATTTGTTTTCAATAATTCTATATCTTCACTAGTGTCATCTACCATTGATTTACCTTTCTTGGATTGGCCTTTATTCCTTTCTTTCTGCATGATTATACTAGAAACCATGCATTTAAGGCCAGCTTTGCTCAATTTTAACATGTTATTCACAAATTCCTCCAAGTCTATGTTTTATTTTCATAGAGAGCATAGTTGTTTGTAGAACATTCATTTACTTCTCAATAATGTGGAAAAAGTTGAGGGGCACCATACTCACCATTCACCACTTTCGCCTCTATTTCCTTATGAACCCAAGGAGTTTTCTTGGGAATTTCATCACTTCTAGGATTGGCTCTTTGGTCTTCATAGGGGAATTCTTATCCTCTTTCTTCTTATTAGTAGGTGATTGGTCCATAGGCTAATTGAAAAAATTGGAAAGATTCTCTTCAACTCCTGGAAATATTTAGAGGACTCCTCATCAATGTTAGCACCAAATTGCTCATAGGAAGAGTTTGAGCTATCCTTGTCCTTACTCCACTCTTTGGCAAATTCATCAACCTAAGACTCATAGCTCGCCTCTTTAGAGGCACTCGGATCATAAGGACTGTCTTTGCTCTCATTTGAAACAACTATGTTATCATCATCATCCTCAATAGCAAATTCATAACTAAGCTTCCTAGCAGATAAACAATGTTTATGGTTGTTAAACAATGACAAAACAATAATGAAAAAGAGATGGAAAGGAATAGAATATAATATAAAATATCAAGGAAAAATCAATTAATACCAATAGTCTACTTTGATAGCTACTTTTATAGTAATCAATATCCATCCTTGTGAACAATCAAGAAACATATGCTTGGAGGTCACCTTCAAGTTGAACATTGAAAGTTCATGTTTGTTAAACATAGAGACAAAACAATAATGAAAAAGAGACAAAAAGGAATATAATATAATATAAATATCAACAAAAAATCAATTGATGCCAATAGTAGTGTCTCAATCTAATAAGGATGGTCAACTTGACCTTACAAAAGGAAAATTGAAGTACAGCAAATGGATTGTAAAATTCTTTCACAAACCTAAAAAATGACACAAATCTTTATCTTTTATGAGGATGCATTAACCTCCCATACTTATCATGATGAAATGGAGGTGCTTAAGCAAAGAGTTGATTGTGTCTTTTAACCTTTATCCCTAGAACAACTCAAGTTAATTAGACAATCCTTTAGTCACATCACTTTCCCTGTACTTCATCTATACTTCCCATTTAGGGATCTCTTGGCCTAGTAACATACCCATTTCCATTTTCCCTCACTTATCTTGTTTTAGGATGAGTTTGGGACATGACAAAATCATGGTAAATTGGTTTTAAACTTTTAACCAATGTCAAATTCATCCTTGACAAGTTCAATAAATACCAAACATGTTTTTCTTGGGCTTTGTGAGTCTCAACAATGTGTCCCACAACTTTCTCTAAGCATAGTAAATAAAGAAAAGCCCCTCTAGTTGAGCTCTTACCTTTCCTCAAGTTTTCTAATGATTGCTTTTTAATTTTGATAAGTTCAATCAATGTTAAACCCATTTTCTTTAGGAAGTCGTTCCTCAAGTGTGCTAGCATTTTAATTTACACCTTTTAGTGAAACGTAAAACAAAACAAATGTGTAGTAGAAGTACTCTTTGTATTAGAAGGGGAAGCTGTAATATCCCCTTTTTAGCCCTATGCTTTTTGGGTGACCGTTAGCCTATTTCAGAGGCTCGTAGGTTAGTCGGAGGCAAAATTAGGTTTCCCATTTTCTAGGAGGTATCTTTCTAAGTTTTTAGGGGATGCATGCAAGAATTTTCCAGTATGTTTTTTGGGTCCTTCTGAGTGTTCAAAAAACTTCAAAGGGGTGTCACATGCATTTTGATCAATGACCATTTCTGGACTTACTATTTTTAGTAAGTTATGATGGCTACCCATAATGTGCTCAAACAGTGTTTGGAGTCACTATTTTTAGAAGTATGCTATTTTTATAAGTGTTATTTTTGGCAATATGGTTTGGTAGTAGTTCAGCATTCAGTTTCTATTACTAGCAATGCAATATTGGCAGAGGCTTCTCCAGCATTCTTGGAGTTAGAAAAGGAAAGTTGATAACTTAAGTTATATAATTTGATATTTCTAATGTGCTTTTGAACCCCCACATCTAGGCTTCACAACTTAACTTTTAAAAAAAAAAAAGGGGACTCTTGACTTGGACGCCAAAGTTGGAGAAAAATATATTTTAAGTTAATATTTATGCCAAGGTAAAGTGGACACCTAAGTACCCAAGTGAATGAGTTTTTAATAAATATTATTTTATTCCTTATTTGGGCATCCTTGAATTTCTGGGGTGAAGCTTATGAACAGAGCCCCTCTCCCTCTCATTTGGTATCTTATTTTTATCATAACAAAATGTTGTTGAATTCATTTCAAAACTCTTGCTTTGAGGTTGGTATACCTCCTAGTTTCTTCTTCAGTTTCGAGCTTGCAAGATAGCTCCTAGCTGGATTGTTCGTGCTCCTTCACTCAAAGGGTGTAGTTGAGCTTCATTGGTGATGGTGTTTCTATCTACTTCAGTTTGGTGTGGTTTTGATGTTTTCTAGGAGACATTTTGGTGTGTTCTTTGTTGCTTAGTGGTTTTTTGGAGTGTTTTCTTCATACCTGGCTGACCCTCGTTTATGCTCACATCTTCCTGAGGAGTTGGGCGAATTTTGTGGGTGATGGTCCATTGGTTTCCTTGCATCTAGATGCCCCCTTGCTCCAAATTTGATGATTTTTGAATGAGTGTGATTTATGGCATGAGGTCGACCTCCCTAAAGGGTCGTATCATTTGCAGCAGGGTCTTTGGGAAGTGTGCCTGAGTTTTCAAAGATGGTTGGTCGATTTTGGTTGCCAGAACTTGAACGCCTAGCTTCTTGGCATCATTTGCAACAGATTTGGGGTCATTCGGATGAGTATGGGGGGAGTTATGAGTGTTTGAAGGTGTTTCAGGCTTGCTGATCAAAGAAACCAGACTGCTGCTCCTTCATATCAGACCTGCTATCTTTGTCATTATTCCATATTTTATGATGCCTTGTCATTGTAGTGTTTAGAGATGAATACCTAACACATTGGGCTTCATTGTTGTATGATTCTCACCTCATATACTATGTTAGATATCATATTGTAATGCTGATCTAGTAGTACTAATCAACTTTCTATTTCCAGTACTTTGTATTACACTCTTGTTGAAGAAGTGGTTGAGTTTTTGTTACCCGTTGAGAAGTGGAAGTGTTTGGCTATGCCGCCAAGGTCTTTGCTTTCATTTACTTTTCCAATAGCCCACTAAAAAGTGGAAGAGGCCGGTTTGCTGCCTAGTATTTACAATTTTCACTATTGGATGGCTTGCCGCCAATAGCTCTTGTACTTCTAGTTTTCTACATATTGTTATCAGATCCCCTTACACTGTATGCTCTCACCTTGCCCACTCTGAGATCTGGGTGATCAGAAAGCGAAGGGTTGCTTCTAGTTTGTTATCTTTCATTGATCTAACACTAATGGGTGAAGTTTAGATGGAAAAAGTTTGGGAAAAAACTAAGGGGGATATTTCATAAGCTTCCTACAAAACAAAAAATAACCTACTTTGCACAATAGGTACTTGCTATTCACAATATTTACAATGTATTCTAGGGCGATTTTGAGTATGCAATACAAACTAAATAAATAAAAAACCTATATTTTGTTTAGACCACAAGGTGATTGAGTACATCAGCACTAGACAATAAGTTTTTTGGTTTATTTGTTGAAAGAAATCCCTATAACTACACAATTGCATTGTTTAGCTAAAAGAAAAGACTAAAAAATGTAAGTACTGTTGGCGTAAGAACTAACACCTCTAGAGTGTAAGTTTGTACGGACAGCTATGCACACTACGTAATGAGTGCTCTTCAAATTAGGAGGGGAAGCTCCCTCGTTGTGCTGGAATGCATGAAATAGAAAACTAAACTAATGTCCTATCTTTTTGTTCTCAGCTGGTAGAGGCACAAGGTTAAGAAAACCTAGAACGTTGCAGCTAAGTATTTTCTAGTTTCGCAGATCATGTAACTACAACTAAGCTAACTTCTTTAATATCTATCCAATTTCCTCAAGAAACAGAGCATGAGGAAATGGAGCAGGAATGTATTGTACGATAAACTCCAGGTGCGGGCTCACAACATGAAGGCAAGGTAGGCGCAACTATTTGCTAATCCGGGAAGAAGTTTATTAAAACAAACAAATGAACGGTAAACCTGGTACAGCTTCACAACATGAAGGCAAGGTAGGCGCAACTATCTGCTTGGCTGAATGAGTCTACTATAACACACATCATACGATAAGCTTTGAGTACAGTTTCGCAACATGAAGGCAAGGTAGGCGCAACTATTTGCTCTTCTAAATAGGCTTATAATAAACAAAAACAAAAGGTAAGCAACTGGGACAGTAGATTGTATAGACGCAACACGCATGCAATAACGATCAAACCAGCAACCCCATTTAACTAAGGTCGAATAAACACCATAACAATAATATGAAGGCAAGGTAGGCGCAACAATTTATTATAACAGCAATTACTCTTTGAACAGATACAATAATAGCAATACTACAGGCAAGGTAGGCGCAGCATGTATGCTATCAAGCAAAAGTTAAAATACAAATGAGCTGAAAGCTCTTATTTATAGACTTCAAGGTGTAGGCAACCCTAAAATCACCTTGAGTCAACTAAAGTCTTGCAATGCATGCAAGATCTTATTCCTAAACCCTAATTGAATGAAACTATACAGTTAACTGGAAACTATCATCAGTTAACTGAAACATCTAATCTAAATGGACAAGGTGCAACATGCACGTCCTTATTGAAAGCAAGTCAACTGGAATGCTATCATCAGTCAACTGAAAAATCTAATCTAATCTCCAAGTATATGTAGATGTTTCCAAGAAAGACATGCATGCAATGTATAACAGCAAGTTAACTCGGAAAGAAGCCTCGAGTTAACTACTTCTGATGACTCATCATTGTAAGCAACTGCATGGTCTAACTGAAAGTCTACTCCAAGTTTATCATCTCCTCCAAGAATTTATCAATAGTATCATCATCTGGCACTTTGACGCTGTCCACGATGATTAACTGCTTGTCCAACTCTTTGTCTCCATCTCGGATCTCCCTCTGACTATCTCTAACCTCTGTGGTCACCTTTTTGAAACTGATAGTCAGCATTGTAAACTCCTCCATCTTGGACGCCTCTGGCCCTCCACATAGGTTATCATGAACTAACTCTTCGAACTCAGCTTGAACTGCCTCTAACTCGGCGTAGGTACCATCCTCATGCCGATAATGACATGGAATCTAAGTGATGTACTCGCTGATGAAACGAAGAGCTGCAACAACCTTTTCCTGAATCATGCTCATCTTAGCAGAAATCCTGTCATATGTCTCCACCCTGCAAAGATACAATTCTCTCCAAGTGAAGACCTTCTTTTGATCTCCATCTGCTTCAATGGCGTCATAGATTCCTGCAAGCTGTGATATCAAAATCAGGTCCTTCGGCTTACGCTCGGCTATGCAAATCTCTAGCTCCTGAATTCTCTAGCGAAGACTATGTGCGTCAACCCTCAACTGATATAGCTCTGTGAGGAGGTGTCGACCAGCAACAATAAAGTCTTCAATCCAGGTATCCAGTAGCTTTCCTCAATTAACCAAGTGTTGAATCCTCTACTATTCTGCGGCGGTCTCTCGAAGTTGTGGGAGTAAAGGTGTTTGCCCCTCGTTGCCATGAAGCAAACCTGAGATGTACCTGCGAAGTTGTCTGATCTCAGCCTTGAGAACTGCCTTATCCTCACCATCTTTCATGACGCGCTCCTCTAGATTACTTGCGACGACTCTGAATAGATTCACGTCAGTGTGTCGAGTATTCTTACCCAGATTAGTTTTGACGAAGGTAAAATCACCAACATCAACTTCATCCAAGTATTTGCCTTCTGGAGGAGTAGCAACCTCTATGACGATCTCTACCTCAAGATTCTTCTCAATATTTATCTGCTTTTTGGCCCTCTTATTCAACCTGTTCTAATAGGGCTCACCAAACTCAGACAAATCAAGATTATATGAAGGCATACGCCTCTCCCTCTCCAATGACTTCTCGAGCCAAGATGAATAAGGAATACTGTCCTCTTGAGGTGGAGCCGTTTCTACAGTATCAACTGTTGGCGGATCTACTGGTATGAAGGTCTTATGTATCGGAGTCTCAGGCTTCGAATCGATATCTATGGGAGACGAGTGTGGTGAAAAAGGTGAACCTGGAGATGACAAATCGGCCTCAGTCTGAATAACTGGTTCCGATGAAATAACTGGCTCCGGAAGTACTGTCTCTGTAACTGGAAATGCTTGCTCTTGAGGTACTGTCTTTACAACTGGAAGTGTTGGCTCTTTCTCAACCTGTTTCCTTTTGGTGATGCTTTTTCCTTTTGAATTAATTCCCATCTTAACCCCTTCAGGCGGCCTCGTAGTAACCTTGACTGGAGGTTTAGCTCTAGAAGTAGAAGGTAAAGAAGAAACTACCACTGCTGACGGCTCTGTAACTGGGATCACCCTTCGCTTCCGCTTGCTCTCAAAGAAGTACATGGTGGTTTTGATAACAGACCTCGATAAGTCTTTCACTGAAGTGTTCAATGGGACATACCAATCAGGTTGGCGAAGTGGCTGGCGAGCAACTTGGTCTCTAATGAATGAATGAAGAAGTATCTCACCATCATCATCAGACAAACCTTCCACATCCTCTGACAAGAAATCAGCAATCTATGGAATAGTAAGCCTACAATAATGACGACGACGCACCTCAAATTCATCCTCACAATTGACCCAAAAGTCCTCAAGCACTGCCGAATGTGAAACATTTCGCTCCAACCTTGCTAAATAATGACCCAACGGATCATAGGCACGCTTCTGAGGAAAACACCCAAGCTGAACTTTCTCTAACTCGTGTGCCATTAACTTGCAATCAGCAGCTGTTTTGCATTTGTAAATACCTAACTCAAACGGAAAGGTGAAAGTTGGCTTATGTCGATTGCGAAGAAAAGTGTGAACCTCATGTGCCTGTCTCATGAACTCCATGAAAAGAACTTTATCCGATGGGTACCTCGGTAGCATCAGAGGCTCTCCTGTATATCCATATACACGAATATATGTGAAAGTAGGAAATTGGATAAACCAATCTACTCAACTCTCCATTACTGATTGTGCCTCAGTAGAAATCCTCATATGCATCTCGTTATCTAAATTTCTGACTGTCCTCATAACAAAGTGATCATTCACTGCTGTAAAGTCCTGTTCAGCTTTCGAAAACTCCAACTGAGGGTAGTATTCGTGCACTCGATGAACACCCAGAACTCCATCGGTCTTTAATAATTTAAAGCTGCCTTGAAATGCAACTAAGTAAACCAAAAAAGTTACCATATGGAATTCATGAATCTTTAGGAACTTTGTAATCTGCTGGTGAAGACACTCACTGATAAACATGGCCCAGTCAAATGTTTCTTTTTTATCAATAACTCGTGAGATGAGGTAGAACATCCATGTTCGAAAAACGCTTGCGTCTTCAAAACCTGCTAACCGATTAAGGAAAGTTATCAAAATAGCAATCTCGTCTTTGAAATCCCCACGTGCAATCTTCCTTGGCATGTTGGTTTTTTGAACCTTCAACCATCGTTGAGCTACTTTCTTCTGTGATCTATCCTTGTCCTCTTCCCATATTCTGTCACAATCTGAAATGGATACAGCGAAATGATCTGAACATGGAGGAATAGAAAAGCATTTTTCTACATCCCTCGGCTTAAGGCTACAAATAATCCTTCCATCTGTCGATCTGATTTGTCTGGTAGACGAGTCATAATGCTTAACATAAGCAAGTACGAACTCAAGATCAAAGACTGAGATAGGAATGGACGCTGCTGCAAGTATCCCTGAACGTTCAAGATTTTTGATTGTAGTACTGCTGATACCCTCCAATGAGTTCAGATTGACGATGGAAAAAACATGACTTAAGTCGGTATCGGTAGTTTCCAGAAAGTTATGAAGAAAGACCTGTTTGGCCTTATAGTCTATGGGATTATAATGCATTCTGAAAAACTAGACTTTTGACTGTAAAGTCGGGTATGTTTGGACAACTTTGGAAAAACTGAAAAAGCTCGAGGATAGGCTAAAAATAGCAAGGGGAAGTGAATTTTTTCGAACAAATTCTAAGATATGGGTTTTGTGTAGAATCAAATTTTAATGCAACCTAAAACGTTAGAATTGTGAAAAAATGGGATTTAGGCTTGCATGCAAAAGGTTTTCGGTTGAGATTTGAACTGGCAGTTAGGGGCACTGGGGACAATTTTTCCCACGAAAATCTGGAACATGGGTTTTGTGTAGAAATGAATCCTAAAACCACCCAGATCAATAGATTTGCGAAAAAACGTGATTTAGGGCCACATGCAAAGAGAATTCTGGAAAAAAGTACAGTGCTTCTAGAAAAGAGGCAGCGGGGCAATTTTCGCAAAATAATCTAAGACATGGGTATTGTTGTTGATGCTGAAATACTCGAACCCAGATGATGCTTTTCTGAAAAATCTGCCATTTTCTTTGACATGCGAAGAAAACCTAAGACGAGAATAGAAGAAAGTAAGACAGAAGAATAGAAGTTTTATTTTTTTTCTTTTCTCTCTTCTTCTGTAAAAAATTCGCCTATACTTGAAGTAGAACTGATAAAACCTGCATGCAAAATAGAAACCAAGTCTGAAATAATCTTCCCTTGAACAATCTGAATCTGTAGCTACGAAGAATACTGAAATCTGACACCTGTAGCACCTGCAGATCAATTTTATGCTCAAGAAAGATGTTTCTTGTCAACTCTGATGAAGAATAATGGACGCCATTAGCAAAATATATAGAAAATTATCTTCTAAGGCGTGTGGAATGCATGCTAAGCTTTGGAAATGGCGCTTGAAGTACAACTAGTGGTTCAAAACGCACGCATGGCCTATATTTGGCTTCAAACTCAGTTAACGGGATGTAGAACCAACCCAAGTTAGGGCGCCATCTTGAAGATTCAGTTAACTGATGCATGCAAACTAAGTTTAGCCAGTTATGACTAAAAAATAAGTAAAATAGAAGTCGACCTGAAAAAGAGTTTAACTGAAGATCAAAATTTGGCAAACTGAAAACTCTCTTCATGCGCACTTCTACTTTTGAATTTCAAAAAGTCAACCTTTGACTTTAGGCGTCCTTCCTTCCTTAGACATTTTCTGAAAATTTAGAATCTAAAACCTCAAACGAAGCTCATATTCGATCACTGATTCTGGTTGACTGTCACGTCGAATCAACTGGCTGACAATCTCGATGAAGAGCAGGACCAAAACTGACAAGAAGATTCCTTGAGGTGGCAATTCGAAATTCAACCATCTGAGGCTTCAAAAAGATGGGCGCCCCTGGCCTCCAGGGGCGCTTTTGACCTCAGTGTTAGAATATTTTCAGGCATTTTCATCATTTTCACTGATAACTTGACCATATTTCACTTGACGTTTCCCGGTATTTGACAAAACTTCAGAACATGCTGACTGGCTCACTGCGGAGCAGACTGAATTTTGAGCAAAGGCTCCTGATGAACACTTTATATAAAAACATCATTTAACCTTCCTAAATCATGGGCGCCCTTGGCCTCCAGGGGCACTTTTCTCAACCAATGTCATCCATTACTGCAACTGGCAAAAATTACTCAACTTCCAGCTGCGGATTTCCAAGACATCTTCTGAATCGGCTGTGACAAGGAACGGAAAGCTGAAGCTGACACGAACGAGATGAGTATCTGAAATCATCAAACAAATTTCATTAAAGGTCTCAAAACCTTGGGCGCCCCTGGCCTCCAGGGGCGCTTTTGTCCTTTCTGAACAATTTTTTGATCAAGTCTGAAACCTCAAGTTTGACCACTGATGGCGGCAACTCGGCAACTCAGATTCACCTGCTGACAGATGCATCGCGGAGCTGGACCAAAAATAGAAACAAACTTCCTGGGTGTCACTTGATCAAAAGACTTCATCTAAATCTTCAAAAAGATGGGCGCCCCTGGAGCTCTTCAAAGTTATCTACTTTGCATTTCCCTCATTCTGTACTGAATTTCTGTTTTCAGACGTTTTACTCTTCCGTCGGACTAGATGGCTAGCTCATTGCGAAGCTATCAGGAAACCGGAGAAGTCATCTTGGTAGAAAATTTCACAAAAAGTTGAATACAGCTTCCATAATGATGGACGCCCCTAGCTGAGAGTGGCGCTTTTGACCTCCAGACTTAGAATATTTTTAATCCAGACTTTAGCCAATTTCACAGTACTTTTAGCTCGTTGAAAATCTCCTCCGTCAAAAAGCATAATTTTCAACATCTTTCATCGTAGAGCGTTCTTCTTTGAGTTTCAGGCTTAGATATTAACACCTGGTACTGGCCAACTGCCATTAATGACCTCAGAGGTCCTAACTTTTCTCCTGAAAAAGTTATAACTACCCACCAGCCTTAAACTGACTTTTAACTGAAATTAACTTCACCACTATGATCGTGATGTGAAATAAGCCAATCAAAATTAATTTCAGCAAATTCTGACAAGTTCTTATTTTTTAGGGTTTCAGGCTAAAAATAGATTTCAGAAACCCTAATTTTCAAAATTTTCAAATTTTGCCAGTATCTCCGTGGCATGACATTGACTCAAAGCCCATACTTTATTTGCCCAAAAACTGAGTTTTGACCTCACTTTTACAAGGTTTAGACCATTTTAAGCAAAATGCTTTAATGAAGCAAAATTTTTGGTTTGGGTACAACAAGTACACGTATAGATTGAATAGGCTTAAAAAACAAAGACACACACTTTGTTAAATTAAATCAAGAGATGGGTATAAATCCACATCTTTCACTTCAAGCAAACCTGCAATACAAAGCTTGCAAACTCATCAAAAGCAATTTAATCTCCCTCAACACACATAACAAAAAGTAAGATAGGTGTTAAAGGACAAGTGTTTAGTGGCACAATTACTCTAGAAGCATGCCTAGGAAGGATTAACCAAACTTTCAATGGCAATAAGGCTACTGGAGTACTCCATCTAGATTCATGTAAGAATTTAAGAAGCAATGATCAACAAAAAGCATGTCTAGGAAGGATTGGATAGATTTTTAATGGTAGGGACCCATGTGGAATGTGCCACGAAGTAAAGTGTCAATATTTAAGTGGTTAGAGCCTTCAAGATGTGCAGTCACCTTATCTTTATCAAGTTTTGTCACTTGAGGAGCATTTTCCTTTGTTTTTGCCACCCTATATGAGTGCCTACCTGATTTGTGGTTCAAACATAAAATGTAAAGCAGAATAAAAGTGCCTTTCCATTTTTCCTTCACTCTCGACTATTGTGCTGCCAAGGTTTGGAATAGTTTGCAGGTTTTCTTCCTTTTTCAAAAGTGTCATCAGCATTTGTTCTGCAATACTAGGGTTTTCAGAAGGTTTTCATTGAATTCTTCCATCCAAACAAATGCACCATAACAGTTTTCAGCAGTTAATATCGTTTTTCAATCTTTTTCCTAGGCAACATCAAGAGTTTAAGGCTGTTTTCTCAATTTCTGATCATCATGTGCAAACCCTAGAGTTTTTGATGGTTAATTTTTAGACTTCTTCAAGGGTTTTTGGCAAGGTTTGGTGCTATGGTTTTTCTGATACAAATAAACACATACAGCAACCTAAGTTTTCAGCTTGTTAATGCTGATTTCTGATCAAAACCCTAGAGATTTAGAGCAGTTTGAAGGAAGAAATATCAGCATATTTTCTGCCACCTAAGATTTCAATAATTTGTTGCAGATTTGTTATTAAAACCTAGGGATTTTCAGCAGGTTTGAAAGGTATATTTTCTGTTTTTGTGGAATGCTTGAACAGAGACCTTTCAGTTCAGGTTTTGTAGTTTTGAAATTCATTCTAAGCCATCTTCATAGGCTTAGGGTTTCAGTACTTCCTAATGGTTCCAAAGACTTGTTTCAGCAGGTGGTTCATGTGGTTTGTGATCAATTTCAAAGGTTTCTTAAGAGAGTTTCAGCATTACATTCTGGTCTGATATTCATTTTCAGCTCGGTCAGAACTGCAATCATGTGCTTTTTCTTCACAATGGGGTTTAATGGGGTGATGATTATTGCAAGATCAACAGAGCATTTATCATTTTCTCTAGGTCAAGGGTCTGGATTTTTGTGACCATGGTCTAGGGTTTCCAATATATCAAGTGGCAGATTTATCTTGTAAAGGCTTTAATCTTTGACAAGGTCTAGGGTTCACAGCACTAGACTTTTCTTTCTTCACCAAGGGCATCCTATTCAAGTCACCAAGGCAGTTGCCAAAGTTATTAGTGCATTTATGGTTAGGATTTAAACTTTAAAGTTTCTTCAGAAGATCCACCATGTTTCAGAAGAAAAGAGCTATATAAAAATCATGGAGAAAATACATCTATTTGACTAACTAAATTTAGATGTTGCTTTTACCGGAGGTCCTATTTTTGGACAAAGTGTTGAGAGCCTATTTTCATGTCACTTTAGTTGGTTTTTATTTCAACTTAATTAGAATAGCTTCAGTTTTTATATTATTGCAACTTTTTTAGTAGATTTAGGCATTTTTGCTTTAACGACATTGATTTTTGGGATAAACTAATTATTAGACTGAATCCCAAAAATTAAGTTTTGCAACCTTACAAAATGCTTGGAGCATGGGGTTTCTTAATAATAGTTGATGCTAGCTTATGCTATTCAGATTATTGTTCAAGTGAAAGTCTTTTACGTTCATGTGTTTGTGTTAATTCCATCTTGTGTTTCAAGGATTAGATTGAAGTAATGTAGTTAATATCAAGTTTTATATTGATATTATCTATCTATCTATCTAGGTTGCAGCATTGTATACAATTAGTAAATTTATGTAATGTCCCCTTTTTTAGCCCTATGATTTTCAGTGGTCGTTAGCCTATTTATGGAGTCCCATAGGCTATTCGGAGGGGCTTCCTATTTTCTAGAAGGTATCTTTATGAGTTTTTAGGGGATGGTTGCAAGAATTTGCCAATATGTTTTTTGGGTCTTTCTCGGTTTTCAGAGAGCTTCAGTGGGCTATCACATGCATTTTCATCAGAGACTATTTTTGGACTTACTGTTTTTAGTAAGTTACGACAGTTACTCGAAATGTGCTCAAAAGGTGTTTGGAGTCACTATTTTTAGCAATATGTTTGTTGTACCCAAACCAAATTTTTTGCTCCATTAAGGTATTTTGCTTAAAATAGTTTAAACCTTGTAAAATGATGTCAAAACATAGTTTTTGGGCAAATCAAGTATGGGCTTTTAGTCAATTTGGTGTCTATAAGATACTGGTAAAATTTGAGAAAATTTGAAAATTAGGATTTATAGACCCCTGTTTTTAGGCAAAAACCCTAAAAATTGAAACATGTCATAACTGACTGAAAATTGTTTTGATTGGCTTATTTTGCTTCATGATCATAATGGTGAAGCCAGATTCAATTAAAACTCAGTTTAAGTCTGGTGGGTAGTTTTCGCTTTTTGAAGTGAAAAGTTAGGATCTTCAAGGTCAACAATGGCAAATGACTAGGTGCCAGGTGTCGAAATCTAAGCTTGAAATGCTCCAGTGAAGATTCTATGGCAAGATATGTCCAAAATGATGCTTCATCTCGGAGGGGATTTTTGTCAAGGAGAAGAAGTTGAAAATTTTTCAAACTCTGGAGACAAAAGAGCACCTACTAGCCAAGGGCGCCCTTGATTTCAGGGGGGCAAATCAACTTTCTAAGATTTGTCACTTCCAAGAGGACTTCTCCAGAATCCTATTAGCTTCGTGATGAGCCTACTAGCCAGTCCAAAAGATCTGTCTAGCACTTGAAATTGGAGATTGAACGCGAAATGAGGGAGGTTGAAAAAATGACACTGGCAGAAAAGCACCCCTGGAGGCCAAGGGCACCCAACTTTTTGAAGCACCAAATGGAGGTTTCTAACCAAATGACACCCAGGATGTTTGTCTCAGACTTGGTTTGGCTTCGTAACAAATCAGCAAGCAGATGAATTTGAGTTGCTGAACTGTCGGAATCAGGAATCAAACTTAAGGTTTTATCATGGTCAAAATGTCAGAAATAACAAAAGCACCCTTGGAGGCCAAGGGCACCCAAGGTTTTCAAGCCTCAAATGCTATCTTTTGGGTCATCTCAAATATTCATCCTATCTGTGATGCTTCCAGCTTTCCGTTGAATACTTCAGCCAGGTCAGAGGACTTGTCAGCAACCTGCAGCTGAGGTTAAAGTGAATTTTTAGCCAATTGCAAAAATGGCTCTCGGGCAAAGAAGCGCCCTTGGAGGCTAGGGGCGCCCATGTTTTTCAGCTGCCAGATGATGTTTTTAAGAAAAGTGCTCTCCAAGAGCTCTTATTCAGAATCTAGCTAGCTCCATAGTGAACCTGTCAACCAATTTTGAATTTTTTCCAGTTGCTAGAGAATGCGAGATGAAGTAAGGTCAAAATCACCTTCAAAATGATGAAAATCCATTGAAAATTTTTCTAAGCTTAAAGCTAAAAGTGCCCCTGGAGGCCAGGGGCGCCCTAAATTTTGAAGCCTTAGATTTCAGAATTAGGGTTTGCAGCCTCAAGGTGTTTCTTGTCAGTTTTGATCCTGCTCTTCAATGAAACTGTCAGCCAATCTATTCAACATGTCAGTCAATCAGAATCAGTGATTGAACATGAGCTCCGGTGACGTTTGCAAATTCAAATTTTCAAGAAATTGGTTGTCTGGAAAGTGACGCCTAAAGTCAAAGTTTGACTTTTGAACTCGAGCAAAGTGGCGCCCTATAAAGGTGGAGGTTGTTAACTAAATTTAAATAATATTAAATCTCCAGTTAAACTTCTCAAGCCGACTTCAACTAGACTTGATTTTTGCTTGCAATTGGGCGATTTTTTTTTGCATGTAAAGTTAACTAAAGAATTTAGAGGTGGCACCCTAATTAGGGCTTATTTCTCAGTCAGTTAACTATGATGGAGGTCCAATCAAAAGCTAGCGCCAATTTTAACGCAATTGCATGCATTTATGACGCCTTTCTTGATAAATTTTATTTATTAAGGCGATTGCGTCCATTATTTTTCATCACAGGTGAGAGCAAATACGTCTTTCTCGAGCAAATAAAGATCTAAAGGCGCTATAGGTGATAGATTTCAGTGTTTTTCGCAGTGCCAAGTCCAAATTGTTCAAAAGATACATTTTCCAGACTTTCTTTTTTGAGGGCATGCAGACTTCATCAAATTCAATTCAAGCATAGGCGACTTTTTTAAAGACAGAACAATAAACTTCTATTTCTATCTCTAAAATTCTTCTATTCTTGTCCTAGGTTTTCTCTCGCATGTCAAAGTAAATGGCAGAATTTTCAAAATCAGATCATCTAGCTTCACATATTTCACCGTCAACAACAAAACCCATGTCTTATATTTTTTCGAGAAAATTGCCCTGCTGCTTCACATTTTGAAGCACTGTGCTTTTTTCCGAAGATTCCTTTGCATGTGGGTCAAAAACTCAATTTTTCCAAAATTGAATCATCTAGGTTGGCTTAGAATTCCATTGCCTACAAAACCCATGTTTCAGTTTTTCTCGGGAAAAATTGCCACTATAGCCACTAGAGTTCTCGACTGAAAACCCTTTGCATGCCTTGCTAAAACTCATCTTTTCAAATTTCTGACAATCTGGGTTTGGTTAGAATTGAAATCTCTACAAAACCCACGTTTCAGAAAATTTCCGAAATTTTCACCTCAACTAGCTATTTTTAGCCTATCCTAGAGCCGTTTTTTAGCTTTTTTCTAAAAGTTGTCCGAACATATCCAACTTTACTGTCAAAATCCAAATTTTCAAAATGCAATTTAACCCAATAGATTATAAGGCCAAATTAGTCTTAGTTCACAACTTTTTGAAAACTGTTGATATAGACTGGGGTCGTGTATATCTAGTGGTCAATTTGAGCACATTGGAAGGCACTTGCAGCACGATAGTCAGAAATCTTGAGCGTTCTGGGTTACTGGTGTTAGATTCTTCGAGAAGCGAGAATCGAGCCAGGATCTGATGTTGGTCGTAGATCACATGCAACTCCAATCAGCAAATGATCAAAGATCAAAATAGCAGAATGAAGAGAAAATTTGAAAGAGAGCAATGGAGACAAAGCAAGAGAATTTTGAGAATACTCTCGTGACTCTCACCGCACAATCACCGAACTAATCAAACTAGTGAAGGAGAGAGGAGAGTGCTCAATATATAGAAGAATAAGGGCAAATACATCCAAGAGGTGCATTAACTCCTTCTACCCATAAAAGGTGGAAGGTTATCACCTACTTGGTAAATGACAAAACATGTGGCATAACCTCCTCAAGTGAAGACAGGAGAGAGGTGGCACATAAAGCTAGAAGAGGGTGAGAAACCCAACTACCCCATAAACTAAGGTAAAAATAGAATAGTGGTTATGAGAGGTGGCACAACAAGCCAAAATAGGATGTGTAACTCAACTACCCATGTGTGGGGAGAGAGTGACAAATGTAGCTGTTGTATTTTTCCACGTGTCCTCATATTACCACATCTAATAAGCCTAAGCAAGCTTAAATAATAATGTGTAGGAAAAAGAAATACCCCCTAACACAAGCATTAAGGGGTGACCCACAAATGTAAGTACCTATAGAGATCCCCTTGAAAAGAAGAAGCCCCCCTCCATAAGAGGAATAGCCCCCCCCCTAAATAGAGAGAGAAAATACCCCCCCCAAAGTAGAGAGAGTAGAATGAAGGACTAAGAAGCCCCTCTTGAAGTAGACACCTGTCGCACCCCAAGCAAAGCTCGCAAATGAAGGAACTTGCTCTCTGTGAAGGGTTTGGTGAAGATGTTTGCAGTGTTCTCTAATGTAGAACAATACTTAAGATCAATTATGCCTTCTTGAATCAGCTCCCGAATGTAGTGCATATGTATCTCAATGTGTTTTGTTCTCTGGTGATGAACTGGATTCCTTGAGATTTGTATAACACTTTGATTATCACAAAAGATGACTGTAGGCTTTCTGAATGGAATGCCAAACTCAATGAGAATATTCTGAAGCCAAATAGCCTCAATGGTGGCATTAATTGCCCCTCGATACTCAGCCTATGTAGATGAAAGAGCAATTGTAGACTACTTCTTGCTCGACCAACAAATTGGACCGGAACCAAGAGAGAAGCAATACCCAGAAATAGACTTGCAATCCTAAGAATTGTCTGCCCAATTTGAATCTGTATGTCCCACCAAGTCAATATCCACACCCGCTGCATAGTGAATCCCATAACTATAAGTAACCTTAATGTAGTGGAGGATCCGCTTAGCTGCCTTCCAATGCAACTAATGTGGCTCCTGCATGAATCGAGAGACCATGCCCACAGCATATGAAATGTCGGATCTCATATGAGTCAAATAAATGAGACTCCCAACAAGTTGTCAGTATAAAGTGCCATCAACCAAAGGTGAGGAACACTTAGCATCAAGTTTGACCCCTGATAGAAATGGAGTTGGTGTAGGCTTACAGTCAACCATGCGAAATTTGGAAAGCATGTCAAGTGCATACTTGGGTTGTCCAAGGAAGATACCCGAAGATGACTGAGTGATCTCAATCCCCAAGAAATAATGCAAAAGACCCAAGTCTGACATCAAAAATCTATCATGTAGAGCAGTTTTCACCGCCCTGATGGTGGATGAGTGACTCCCAGTGATCAACAAGTCATTGACATATAGAACCAGAAATGTGAGTGTCATCCTGCTGCAGAATGTAGACGTTCGGATTAGAATGGAATCGAGTGAACCCAACTGTTAGAAGAAAGGAGTCCATCTTGGCATACCAAGCTTGAGGAGCTTGTTTAAGGCCATAGAGAGACTTCCGAAGACGATACACAAGTGAAGGATCCTGGACGTGTTAGTGTTACTTAGATCAGTTTAAACAATGAAAGCACTTAGAAATATTGCAATACATAAGACAATGAATACAACAAGATACCCTGGGAAAACCCTCCTCTTGAGGGAGAAAAACCCAACAAATGAATCTCTTATATAATGTAGCACAAGAGCAGAAATCTGCTTACAACTCAGGCCCAGCAATGGCCAATAATGAATACAATGAAGTCACACCTCTCCTAGATGCACAAGATACAAATGAATATGTTCTTCCTTGAAATCGGATCTGCTGCTATGAAAGTGTGAATTCTGCTCTGCTCTTATAATTGCAAACTTGCTTGAATAGAATGGATGATTTACAATGACAAGAAGACCTTGTATAAATACAAGAGAGGCGCCTCTTCAAGTTAGGTCGGCCCCTTAGGAAAAACATAAATAAAGACAAATACAACTAGGGTCGGCCCATGCAACAATTAATAAATGCGAATCATATTAGGGTCGGCCCTTTGGCATTAATAAATGTGTGGCCATGAATTAAATAGCCGAAGGCTACTTATCTAATTCATGTTCTTCTTCTTGGTATTTGTGCAAAGGAAGTGCAGCCTGAAGCTGCTATAACATCAACACTCCCTCTCAGCTAGGGATGAACTTCCACCTGCACAAGACACATCATATTAGAATGAAAACAAAATAGAATATCACCTCAACGTGATATCAACCATTATGGCTACCTCCATAGATGGTATAAACAAGTGCTCATCACTTAATGTGATGTTGTCACCTCAACGTGACTTTCACCATGGCTCTCCCAAAGGGTGATACACAAGCACAAATAAATCATCACGGATTCCCTCACGTGATGCTGTCATGGAGTCACACACATGACATCCACCATGGCTCTCCCAGAGGGTGGAAACAAGGGCTTTCACCTCAAATCTCAAAGAGAAATGCATAAAAAAATCATCATGGAATTCCCTCACGTGATGTTCTCATGGAGTCACACACATGACATCCACCATGGCTCTCCCAGAGGGTGGAAACAAGGGCTTTCACCTCAAATCTCTCTCAATAGAGAAATGCATTATCAAGGGCTTGCACCTCAACTCTTTCTCAATAGAGAATTGCATTATCAATTAAGGATCACTGATACTGAGACTCTTTCTCAGTTAAGGCTGCATTCTTCACCATACCAAGCTTGTCTCGAAAGTACACAAACTTAATCCTGGAGAGAGGCTTGGTGAGAATGTCTGCCGTTTGCTCCTCAGTGCTGATATACCTCAACTGTATAGCTTTCCTTTGTACCATATCTCTAATATAGTGGTACTTGATCTCAACATGCTTTGTTTAGTCATGAAACACAGGATTGACAAAAAGCTTTACACAACTCTGATTATCACAGTGTATAATGGTAGGCTCCATTGATTGTCCAAACAATCCTGCAAGGAGCTTACGAAGCCACACTGCCTCACGAGCTGCCACACAAGCTGCTATGTACTCTGCCTCGGTTGTACTCAAGGCCACTGAAGACTGTTTCCTGCTACACCAAGAAATCATAGCAGTCCCCAAACTGAAGCAACAACCAGAGGTACTCTTCCGATCTGAGACACATCCTGCCCAATCAGAATCAGTAAAACCATGCAGCTCTAAATCCACACCTGAAGAATATCTCAACCCATATCCAATTGTGCCACATAAATATCTCGAGATATGTTTAGCTGCTACGAGATGTATCTGCCTTGGTTCACACATAAACTGGCTAAGTGCACTCACTGCATAGCAGATGTTAGGTCTAGTGTTAACTAGATACATCAATGAACCAATCAACTGTCTATACATCGTAGAATCCACTGGTTCTGAACTAGCTGTAGCCTCTTTCAACTTATCTAGATTAGTCTCCATGGGTGTAGACATAGGTTTTCAATCCATCATACCAAACCTTTTGAGAATGTCAATGGTATACTTGCCTTGACTTAGAATCATCTCATCTGGCTTTTGCCAAACTATTAAGCCAAGAAAGTAATGCATAAGACCTAGATTCTTCATCTCAAACTCTGAGGCTAATTCCTTCTTGCATTTTAGAATTAGATGTTCTTCACCAGTGATAATCAGATCATCAACATATAAGACCAGAATCAAAGCTTCACCCTTTACTACCTTGAAGTAGAGGTTAGAATCTGCATCATTCATTGAGAAACCCAGGCTTGATAGATACTGATCAATCCTTTCGTACCAAGCACGAGGAGCTTGCTTAAGACCATACAAGGCCTTCTTCAGCTTACAAACATGAGATTCCTTCCCATGTACCTCAAACCCTTCAGGTTGCTCAATGTAAACCTCTTCTTCTATTACACCATTTAGAAAAGTTGTCTTTACATCCATTTGGTGAATCTTCCATCCTCTAGATGCGGCAATAGCAATGATGGTTCTGACAGACGTATATCGAGCCACAGGAGCAAAAGTTTCTTCATAGTCAACTCCCTCTTTCTGTGAGAACCCTCTAGCCACAAATCTTGCCTTATGCTTCTCAATGCTCTCATCAGCTGCATGTTTGATCTTGAAGAGCCACTTAGAAGACACCACAGATTTGCCTTTGGGTCTAGGAACTATATCCCAAACATCGTTCTTAAGTATGGACTGATATTCCTTAGACATGGCATCTTTCCATACTTGTTGATTAGAAGCTTCTTCGACACTTGAAGGCTCTGACTCAATAATCTGACTCATCAAGGCGACATAACTAGAGAACTTGTGAGGTCTCTTGCTTTCTCTGAAAGCTCCTCTTGGAGCTGCAAAACTTTCTACCTCCTGCATTGTCCTACGAGCCCAAAGAGGTCTTTTCTTTCCAATCACAATATCTAGAGGCCCATCAGTAGGATCCAAGGGTTCAACTGGATCAACATCTTCTTTAGGTTTTGGAGCCTCCTTCAGGTTCTCTAGAATATGGTCAACTTCCATATCTTGAGGAGGTTCTTCTTCATCAATCTCAATAGGAGTGCCCTTGGACCTTCTGAAAGCAATATCTTCCTCAAATGTGACATCTCTACTAATCTCAATAGACTTCTGTCTTGGTATGTATATCTTGTAAGCTTTTGATGTCTCATTGTAACCTACAAGAATTCCTTTCTTCCCAGAAGGTTCTAGCTTTGTTCTCTTTTCCTTTGGAATATGAATATAGACTGGACAATCAAAGATCCTCAAATGACTAACTTCAGGTTTCACCCCTGAGAATGCTTCTTCAAGAGTTTTATTCTCCAAGATCCTTTGGGGACTCCTGTTCTGAACATAGACGGCTGTCCTCGATGCCTCAGCCCAAAGAGAGATTTGCAGATCTTGATCATGGATCATAGCTTTTACAGCTTCCACAATAGACCTATTCTTCCTTTCAGCAATACCATTTTGTTGTAGATTATAGGGAACACTGAACTCCCTCTTAATCCCTGCTTCAATACAAAAATCTCGGAATGTGCCAGAGGTGTATTCTCCACCATTATCGGATCTCAAAACTTTGATCCTTTTCCCAGACAGGTTTTCAACCTGCGTCTTGAATTCTCTGAATCTTTCTAATACTTCTTCAAATTCTTTAGATCTCAAGAAATAAATCCAAGTCTTTCTAGAGTAATCATCAATAAAAATAATACAGTGTTCCACAGGGTTTTGGTGACGGGGACGGGGGCACGGCAGGGGACGCGTTTCCGAGACGTGGGGACGGGGGGCCTAAGTTTGGGGACGGCAGGGGGACGGTGGGGGGACGACAGCGAGGGGGCGGTAGGGTGCTTAAATACATAGAGTACTTGAAAAAAAAGTTATAAAAAGAAGTATTAAGTATAAGAATTATACATCTTGGAGACAACTAGGAGTCCCTTAGACGTCTTGAGGACACCCCAACGTCCTCAAAGTCTTAGCAGCATCTTGGAGACAGCGACACTGGTGGTGGGATGGTGACGCTGGTGGTGGCCTGGTGGGGGGACATCTCCCCCAAGTCCCCAAGTCTCCGAGACGTCCCCCTCTAAGAAACGCGGGGTTTTTTGGGGGGGACGCGTCCCCGTGGAACACTGAAATAATATAATACAAGAAACCACTAGAAGACGTAATAGACATTGGACCACACAAATCAGAATGAATGAGATCAAGAATACATTTAGATCTACTTTCACTAGAATGAAACGTACCTTTTGTGTTCTTGCCTAGGGCGCATCCCTTACATGTTCCTTCATGTTCTTGATTGAATTTTGGAAGACCAGTGACCATCTTCTCCATGATAGGTAATGCCTGAAAGTGAATGTGAGCCAATCTTCGATGCCAAAGATCGCACATGCTGGAACTGTTATGCACAAGTGCTTGAAGGGGACGAGTGCATAGCCTGTAGAGACATTCATGTCTAACTCCAATCACTTGAGCAGTTTTGAAACTAGAGTTCTTTGCCCATATAAGAACTTTGCCTTTAGAAAAGGCAATTTGATAACCCTTGTCTTCTAATGCCAAAATTGAGACAAGGTTCCTCTTTATCCCTAGAACGAACAGAACATCATTCAACTCTAATGAAATCCCGGAATCCAAGTGAAGAGTGGAGTTTCCAATTCCTTTCACAGAATATCTAGCATCGTCTCCAATAACGACTTGATCACTAGAGTTGCTCTCCACTAAGTTTGAAAGGTGACCCCTGAAACCAGTGATGTGCCTAGAAGCACCACTATCAATCAACCAAGTGTTGGTGTTGGTAGATACATTGCTTGACAAAGCTGAATAGAACAGATAATCACTGGAGTCCTTTTGTGGAGCAATTTCTTCAACATTTGCAGTGGCAACTTGTTGCTTAGGTCTTTGAGGACAATCCTTCGCAAAGTGACCATACTTATCACAACGAAAACATTGAATCTTGGACATGTCTCGTTTTCTTTTGAAGGTAGGAGCACCATCATTTCCGTTTTCTCGATTCCTCTTGAAGAACCCTTTCTTAAAGCCTTTTCCTTTCTTTGCCGAATGAGAGGCAAGAACTTGTAATTCTTCATTCTTTGAACTTTGACCAATGCCCCTAGCCGTTAATCTCGACTCCTCTTGGATATAGTCAATTCTTAATCGATCAAACTTCGGAAGTTTAGATCTTGCACTGATTCCTTGAATGAACGCCTCCCATGAAAGCGGAAGACCATTGAGAGCAAGCATAGTTAGGTCTTTGTCATCAATCATGTGACCAATTGTGGAGAGCTGATCTCTTATCTCTGAAATCCTCATGAAGTATGTAATAACAGATTCTCCTTTCGCCATTTTCACATAATGAAGTTGTTGCTTCAGTGCAAGAGCTCGACTAGTGTTGTTGATTTCATACATCTCTTCCAAGGTTGTAAACATCTCTCTTGCCGTATCCAACTTGAAGACAATCGGTACAACATGATCCTTGACGGAATCAACCAACACTTTCTTTGCCCTAGTATCTTTCTTCCTCCACTGCAACTTTTCTTCTTCCTCCTCAAGTTTGGGAACTTTTGTTTTCACAAACTCAGCCAAATCATTTTCTTCCAATGTGAGCATGATCCTGAACCTCCATGATGTGTAGTTCGAAATTCCTTCGAGTCTATCCTCGATTTTCAGACCTTTCACCATCTTGAGAAATTTAGAAGATAGACTGAAAAAGAATAAAGTGAGTGTTGCAAACTAAATCTGATCACGATCTTTTTCACACCCGCTCTGATACCATGTTAGTGTTACTTAGATCAGATTAAACAATGAAAGCACTTAGAAATATTGCAATACATAAGACAATGAACACAACAAGATACCCTAGGAAAACCCTCCTCTTGAGGGAGAAAAACCCAGCAAATGAATCTCTTATATAACGTAGCACAAGAGCAGAAATCTGCTTACAACTCAGACCCAGCAATGGCCAATAATGAATACAATGAAGTTGCACCTCTCCTAGATGCACAAGATACAAATGAATATGTTCTTCCTTGAAATCGGATCTGCTGCTATGAAAGTGCGAATTCTGCTCTGCTCTTATAATTGCAAACTTGCTTGAATAGAATGGATGATTTACAATGACAAGAAGACCTTGTATAAATACAAGAGAGGCGCCTCTTCAAGTTAGGTCGGCTCCTTAGGAAAAACATAAATAAAGACAAATACAACTAGGGTCGACCCATGCAACAATTAATAAATGCGAATCATATTAGGGTCGGCCCTTTGTCATTAATAAATGTGTGGCCATGAATTAAATAGCCGAAGGCTACTTATTTAATTCATGTTCTTCTTCTTGGTATTTGTGCAAAGGAAGTGCAGCCCGAAGCTGCTATAACATCAACAAGACGAACCCCTATGGCTGCTCCATGTAGATTTCCTCTGAAGGTCACCATGAAGAAAGGCACTCTTCACATCCATCTAATGAACTTCCCAATGATGGGCTGCAGCTATAGCAAGGACAAGTCGGATGGAATTCATTTTACCAACTAGTGCAAAAGTTTCAGAGTAGTCAATCTTGAGAACTTGGGAGAATCCTTTTGCTACCAAGCGAGCCTTATGCTTGTCAACCGACCCATCTGCTACAAATTTTGTTCGATAGATCCACTTGCATCGAACAAGTTTCCTTCCCTTAGGAAGAGGGGCGAGAAAATAGAAAGAGAAGCTCAAAGTCTACAACTAAGTTATGACAATTAGTTCTACATCATACATTTCCATAACTAAGTTGCTCAGCCAAATCTTATATGATATCATAGCCATTATGCATAACCAAATTTTATATGATATCAAAGTTGTGTAAATCATATATTGCAGACTTGCCAAGAACTCGCAGACTCAGTGAGTACTTGCAGGCAAAAAACAAAAACAATTTGCTTGAGTAGGAACTCGCAACTCAACCTACATGGGTTTCAACCACTTTTTTTGTATTTATTCCCCAAGAAAAAATGACCTCCATTTTTTGTGTTTTTGTATTTTTCCCCCAAGTAAATCAACTAGTAAACATTCATTGTGCAGACTCCCAAATGCAAGATGATTGTAATGCAAGAACAAAACATGAAAAAATGTTGAAAATAAATGGGTTTTTGGTCCTTTTGCAGTGTTATTGAATGTATTTTGTCGCTGAGTTTCTTCTATGTTCAAGCACTTAGGTATTCTACATGCTGAGTGAACAATTTTTTGCACATATGAGCAGCTGACAATCAATTTATGTTTTTTTAAGGAATTTAATTTTTTGTAAGTTGTCAAGTTATTGCTGAGTCGCCAAGTCTGAGTCAAATTTGGGTCTGTCAAGTTTTTGCTGAGTCCAAGTTTGCCAACTATGGTGTAAATCTTACAAGGGTTGACCTTCCTTGGCTCTCATGAAATTCTAGTTTTTGGACCGCCTTGTTTGATTTAAATGAATAGATATTTTCATGTCCAAGGCACACCATAGAATGCATATACAAATTGTTAAGAACCTCCTTGGGGGCTAATTGTGTTTTATTCACATTTTTTGCTTCTATGATTCAAACCCCAGTATAGTAGAAAAAAAATAAGAAAGAGGTGAGGGTTGACAATATTGGGTAGAGTGATTTTGACAAAGGAAAGATGATAGAAAGATCATTGTCAGCTACTGCCCAAAAGAGACAGGTCAAATTCAGTCATTCCCACTGTAACTATTTCCAAGAAAATGAAGATTGAGAAGCATGTGGATGACAATTTGGTAGATTGAAAGATATAATTCTCTAAGCCATACATTAGAATGGGTTGATTATCAAACTAATAAAAATGATTCTGGTGCTAGCATTGGAGGGAGCAAATGATGCTCCCAAAATGAAGAAAAACATGGTAATAATGGTGGTAGAAATGTAATGTCCCCATTTTTAGCACTACACTTTCCAGTGATTGATAGCCTATTCCCAGATGCCCGTAGGCTAATCAATGGCAAAATTAGGGTTTCCATTTTAGAGGAGGTTTTGAAGGCTTGCATGCGAGATTTTTTTATGCATGTCTGGTGGAGCTTTCTGGGTTTTTGGAGAGCTTCGAGATGTGGTAACATGCATGACGAGATGTTGACTTGCAATTTTGGTTGTTCATTGGCTGTTTTGGAGGTTTGCATGTTGGAGTTTTACAATTCTGATTCTGGATTCCTTCTGGGTTTTCAAAGAGCTTCACAGTGGTGTGACATGCAACTGAATCAAAGAACTTTTTCGAACTTAATATTTTTAGTAAGTATGACGACTACTCGGATTGTGGTTAAAATGAGTTTGGAACAACTTACTATTTTTAGCAGTATGCTATTTTTAGTAAGTTTTATTTTTAGTGCTATTTTTAGCAAGGTTTCTGCAATTCAATTCTGTGGCTATATCTAGCAGGTCGGTTTGAGCAGTTTGGTCTCCAACACCCTTGGTGCTATTTTTGGCAGTGCTATTTTTAGCAACAGTTCACCAGTTCAGTGCAAAGGCTATTTTTGGCAGGTGTTCAGCAGTTTGATACTATAGCTATATCTGGCAGGGCAGTATATTCTGTTTGGTCTCCAACTTTTGAAGTATTTAATTTGGCAAGTTAAATATTTGAGGAGATAATGTCTTAAGTGAAAATAATTCTTTTGCAATAATGGACGACTTCATAAAGGAAATTATTTACGTGATTTATAATGTTTATTTTCACTTAACTTATGTGATGCTAATATTATACTTTATTTGCATTTTATAAAGTATATTGCCTTCATGAAAAAGGGACGCTTTGGAGAAGATATTTGGATAAATATAAAGTATTTTCCTCATGTGCTTTTGGACACCTAAGTGAAGGAGGTAATGAAATACAAATTACAGTTTATTGAAGGTAAATGTGGATTTCACCTTGGGCACCCTAATTGGAGGGAAAAGGAATTCGAATTTGGGAAGAAGTCATAAATATGAGACTTGGCCTTCATTTGCAGTTATCTATTGTTTATCAGATTATCTTAACGAAATGTTGCTGAAATGGTTTCAGACATATTGCTTCGAGGAATGCATACCTCCTAGCTTATCAGTTTTGTACTTGAGAGATAGTGCCTAGCTGTTGAGACTGCTTCTTCAATCAAGAGGTTGTAGATTGAGCTTCACGTTGGTTTTTGAGTGATATTTCATATTTTGGAGTTGCTGGTTCGGTGCTTGGCTGAAGCACATTTTTACTCGTTGCTTCGCACTCGATTTTTTGTTGATTCTGGGTATTGACCCTATGCTTTAGTCTACCTCGGGCGCCCCTTCTTGCAAAGTTTCAGAATTCTTGGTGGGCTCTTGGTTTTTATCTTGTTGGTCGACTTCTCCCAAGTCATACTTTTGCCTGGGAAGTGCCGGAAAGTTTTAGAAAAATAAATAACTCCGGTTTGTTGCAGTCTCTCAGTTCTATCTTGGTCGCCCTTCTCTTATGCTTCATTTGCACTTGGTTTGACGTCATTCTGAGGTGTTTTGACAAAGTTATGAGCGTTTTGGTGATTCTACGGCTAGCTGGTATGAATTTCTGATTGCTGCAGTTTTTATATCAGACCTGATATTTCAGTCCTTTTAACTATATTTCATATGCTGGATAGCTTGTATTTGTTTAGAGTTCATTTCCTAACATTCTGGAGTTCACTGGTTATTTATATCGCATTGTATTTGCAGATTGTTCATCATATTGTAATGCTGAATCAGTAGTACTGATCAGCTCTTTACTTTCTGCACTTTACATTTTGTATCCCCTCTTTAGTGGAAGAGACTGGCCTCGCCATCTATTTACTTTTCAGTATTTTATTCTTCTGCACCGCTCGCTGAAAAGCGAAATCGGTCGGCTAGCCGCCTGTTGGCGTAAGAACTAACACCTCTGGAGTGTGAGTTTGTACGTACAGCTATGCACACTATGCAATGAGTGCTCTTCAAATTAGGAGGGGAAGCTCCCTCGCTGTGCTGGAATGCATGGAATAGAAAACTAAACTAATGTCCTATCTTTTTGTTCTCGGCTGGTAGAGGCACAAGGTTAAGAAAACCTAGAACGTTGCAGCTAAGTATTTTCTGGTTTCGCAAATCATGTAACTACAACTAAGCTAACTTCTTTAAAATCTATCCAATTTCCTCAAAAAACAGAGCATGAGGAAATGGAGCAGGAATGTATTGTACGATAAACTCCAGGTGCGGGCTCACAACATGAAGGCAAGGGAGGCGCAACTATTTGCTAATCCGGGAAAAAGTTTATTAAAACAAACAAATGAACGGTAAACCTGGTACAACTTCACAACATGAAGGCAAGGTAGGCGCAACTATTTGCTTGGCTGAATGGGCCTACTATAACACACATCAAACAAAAAGCTTTGAGTACAGTTTCGCAACATGAAGGCAAGGTAGGCGCAACTATTTGCTCTTCTGAATAGGCTTATAATAAAGAAAAACAAAAGGTAAGCAACTGGGACAGTAGATTGTATAGACGCAACACGCATGCAATAACGATCAAACCAACAACCCCATTTAACTAAGATCGAATAAACACCATGACAATAACACGAAGCCAAGGTAGGCGCAGCAATTTATTATAACAGCAATTACTCTTTGAACAGATACAATAATACCAATACTACAGGCAAGATAGGCACAGCATGCATGCTATCAAGCAAAGGTTAAATTACAAATGAGCTTAAAGCTCTTACTTATAGACTTCAAGGTGTAGGCAACACTAAAATCACCTTGAGTCAACTAAAGTCTTGCAATGCATGCAAGATCTTATTCCTAAACCCTAATTGAATGAAACTATACAGTTAACTGGGAAACTATCATCAATTAACTGAAACATCTAATCTAAATGGACGAGGTGCAACATGCACATCCTTATTGAAAGCAAGTCAACTGGAATGCTATCATCAGTCAACTGAAAAATCTAATCTAATCTCCAAGTATATGTAGATGTTTCCAAGAAAGAAATGCATGCAAAAATATAACAGCAAGTTAACTCGGAAAGAAGCCTCGAGTTAACTACTTCTGATGACTCATCATTGTAAGCAACTGCATGGTCTAACTGAAAGTCTACTCCAAGTTTATCATCTCCTCCAGGAATTTATCAATAGTATCATCATCTGGCACTTTGACGCTGTCCACGATGATTAACTGCTTGTCCAACTCTTTGTCTCCATCTCGGATCTCCCTCTGACTATCTCTAACCTCTGTGGTCACCTTTTTGAAACTGATAGTCAACATTGTAAACTCCTCCATCTTGGATGCCTCTAGTCCTCCACATAGGTTATTACGAACTAATTCTTCGAATTTACCTTGAACTGCCTCTAACTCGACGTAGGTACCATCCTCATGCCGATAATGACATGGGATCTGAGTGATGTACTCGCTGATGAAACGAAGAGCTGCAACAACCTTTTCCTGAATCATGCTCATCTTAGCAAAAATCTTGTCATATGTCTCCACCCTGCAAAGATATAATTCTCTCCAAGTGAAGACCTTCTTCTGATCTCCATTTGCTTCAATGGTGTCATAGATCC
Source organism: Sequoiadendron giganteum (assembly GCA_007115665.2). Classification (NCBI taxonomy): domain Eukaryota; kingdom Viridiplantae; phylum Streptophyta; class Pinopsida; order Cupressales; family Cupressaceae; genus Sequoiadendron; species Sequoiadendron giganteum. Next base: position 385,668,102 of record CM021109.1, on the reverse strand, counting down.
CTGCAAGCTGTGATACCAAAATCAGGTCCTTCGGCTTACGCTCGGCTATGCAAATCTCGAGCTCCTGAATTCTCTGGCGAAGACTATGTGCGTCAACCCTCAACTGATATAGCTCTATGAGGAGGTGTCGACCAGCAACAATAAAGTCTTCAATCCAGGTATCCAGTAGCTTTCCTCGATTAACCAAGTGTTGAATCCTCTGCTGTTCTGTGGCGATCTCTCGAAGTTGTGGAAGTAAAGGTGCTTGCCCCTCGCTGCCATGAAGTAAACTCGAAATATACATGCGGAGTTGCCTGATTTCAGCCTTGAGAGCTGCTTTATCCTCACCATCCTTCATGACACGTTCCTCTAGATTACTCGCGACGACTCTGAATAGATTCACGTCAGTGTGTCGAGTATTCTTACCCAGATTAGTTTTGACGAAGGTAAAATCACCAACATCAACTTCATCCAAGTATTTGCCTTCTGGAGGAATAGCAACCTCTATGATGATCTCTACCTCAAGATTCTTCTCAATATTTATTTGCTTTCTAGCCCTCTTATTCAACCTATTCTGATAAGGCTCACCAAACTCAGATAAATCAAGATTATATTAAGGCATACGCCTCTCCCTCTCCAATGACTTCTCAAGCCAAGATGAATAAGGAATACTGTCTTCTCGAGGTGGAGTCGTTTCTACTGTATCAGCTGCTGGCAGATCCACTGGTATGAAGGTGTCATGTATCGGAGTCTCAGGCTCCGAATCAATATCTATGGCAGACGAGTGTGGTGAAAAAGGTGAACCTGGAGATGACAAACCGGCCTCAGTCTGAATAACTGGCTCTAGAAGTACTGTCTCTGTAACTGGAAATGCTTGCTCTTGAGGTACTGTCTCTACAACTGGAAGTGTTGGCTCCTTCTCAACCTGTTTCCTTTTCGTGATGCTTTTTCCTTTTGAATTAATTCCCATCTTAACCCCTTCAGGCGGCCTCATAGTAACCTTGACTCGAGGTTTAGCTCTAGAAGTAGAAGGTAAAGAAGAAACCACCACTGCTGGCGGCTCTGTAACTGGGATCACCCTTCGCTTCCGCTTGCTCTCAAGGAAGTACATGGTGGTTTTGATAACAAACCTGGATAAGTCTTTCACTGAAGTGTTCAATGGGACATACCAATCAGGTTGGCGAAGTGGCTGGCGAGCAACTTGGTCTCTCATGAATGAATGAAGTAGTATCTCGCCATCATCATCAGACAAGCCTTCCACATCCTCTGACAAGAAATCAGCAATCTGTGGAATAGTAAGCCTACAATAATGACGACGACGCACCTCAAATTCATCCTCACAATTGACCCAAAAGTCCTCAAGCGCTGCCGAATGTGAAACATTTCGCTCCAACTTTGCTGAATAATGACCCAACGGATCATAGGCACGCTTCTGAGGAAAACACCCAAGCTGAACTTTCTCTAACTCGTGTGCCATTATCTTGCAATCGGCAGCTGTTTTGCATTTGTAAATACCGAACTCAAATGGAAAGGTGAAAGTTGGCTTATGTCGATTGCGAAGAAAAGTGTGAACCTCATGTGCCTGTCTCATGAACTCCATGAAAAGAACCTTATCCGATGGGTACCTCGGTAGCATCAGAGGCTCTCCTCTATATCCATATACACGAATATATGTGAAAGTAGGAAATTGGATAAACCAATATGCCCAACTCTCCATTGTTGGTTGTGCCTCTGTAGAAATCCTCACATGCATCTCATTATCCAAATTTCTGACTGTTCTCAAAAGAAAGTGATCGTTCACTGTTGTAAAGTCCTGTTCAGCTTTTGAAAACTCCAACTGAGGGTAGTATTCGTGCACTCGCTGAACACCTAGAAGTCCATCGATCTTTAATAATTTAAAGCTGCCTTGAAATGCAACTAAGTAAACCAGAAAAGTTACCATATGGAATTCGTGAATCTTTAGGAACGCTGTAATCTGCTGGTGAAGACACTCGCTGATAAACATGGCCCAGTCAAATGTTTCTTTTTTATCAATAACTCGTGAGATGAGGTAGAACATCCATGTTTGGAAAACGCTTGCGTCTTCAGAACCTGCTAACCGGTTAAGGAAAGTTATCAAAATAGCAATCTCGTCTTTGAAATCCCCACGTGCAATCTTCCTTGGCATGTTGGTTGTCTGAACCTTCAACCATCGTTGAGCTACTTTCTTCTGTGATCTATCCTTGTCCTCTTCCCATATTCTGTCACAATCTGAAATGGATACAGCGAAATGATCTGAACGTGGAGGAATAGAAAAACACTTTTCTACATCCCTCGGCTTAAGGCTACAAATAATCCTTCCATTTGTCGATCAGATTTGTCTGGTAGACGAGTCATAATGCTTAACACAAGCAAGTACGAACTCAAGATCAAAGACTGAGATAGGAATGGACGCCGCTGCAAGTATCCCTGAACGTTCAAGATTTTTGATTGTAGTACTGCTGATACCCTCCAATGAGTTAAGATTGATGATGGGAAAAACATGACTTAAGTCGGTATCGGTAGTTTTTAGAAAGTTATGAAGAAAGACCTGTTTGGCCTTATAGTCTATGGGATTATACTGTATCTTGAAAAACTAGACTTTTGACTGTAAAGTCGGGTATGTTTGGACAACTTTGGAAAAACTGGAAAAGCTCGAGGATAGGCTAAAAATAGCAAGGGGAAGTGAATTTTTTCGAACAAATTCTAAAATATGGGTTTTGTGTAGAATCAAATTCTAATGCAACCCAGAACGTTAGAATTGTGAAAAAATGGGATTTAGGCTTGCATGCAAAAGGTTTTCGGTTGAGATTTGAACTGACAGTTAGGGGTACTGGGGGCAATTTTTCCCGCGAAAATCTGGAGCATGGGTTTTGTGTAGAAATGAATCCTAAAACCACCCACATCAACAGATATGCGAAAAAACGTGATTTAGGCCCACAGGCAGCGGGGCAATTTTTGCAAAATAATCTAAGACATGGGTATTGTTGTTGATGCTGAAATACTCGAACCCAGATGATGCTTTTCTAAAAAATCTGCCGTTTTCTTTGACATGCGAAGAAAACCTAAGACGAGAATAGAAGAAAGTAAGACAGAAGAATAGAAGTTTTATTTTTTTGGTTTCTCTCTTCTTCTGTAAAAATTCGCCTATGCTTGAAGTAGAACTGATAACACCTGCATGCAAAATAGAAACCAAGTCTGAAATACTCTTCCCTTGAACAATCTGAATCTGTAGCTATGAAGAATACTGAAATCTGACACCTGTAGCACCTGCAGATCAATTTTATGCTCAAGAAAGATGTTTCTTGTCAACTTTGATGAAGAATAATGGACGCCATTAGCAAAATATATAGAAAAATATCTTCTAAGGCGTGTGAAATGCATGCCAAGCATTGGAAATGACGCTTGAAGTACAATTGGTGCATCAAAACTCACACATGGCCTATATTTGGCTTCAAACTCAGTTAACTGGATGTAGAACCAACCCAAGTTAGGGCGCCATCTTGAAGATTCAGTTAACTGATGCATGCAAACTAAGTTTAGCCAGTTATGACTAAAAATAGGTAAAATAGAAGTCGACCTGAAAAAGAGTTTAATTGAAGATCAAAATTTGGCAAACTGAAAACTCTCTTCATGCGCACTTCTACTTTTGAATTTCAAAAAGTCAACCTTTGACTTTAGGCGTCCTTCCTTAGACCTTTTCTGAAAATTTAGAATCTAAAACCTCAAACGAAGCTCATGTTCGATCACTGATTCTGGTTGACTGTCACGTCGGATCAACTGGCTGACAATCTCGATGAAGAGCAGGACCAAATCTGACAAGAAGATTCCTTGAGATGGCAATTCAAAATTCAACCATTTGAGGCTTCAAAAAGATGGGCGCCCCTGTTTTGACCTCAGTGTTAGAATATTTTCAGGCATTTTCATCATTTTCACTGATAACATGACTATATTTCACTTGACGTTTCCCGGCATTTGACAAAACTTCAGAACATGCTGATTGGCTCACTACGGAGCAGGCTGAATTCTGAGTAAAGGCTTCTGAAGAACACTTTGTATAAAAACATCTTTTAACCTCCCTAAATCATGGGCGCCCCTGGCCTCCAGGGGCGCTTTTCCCAACCAATGTCATCCATTACTGCAACTGGCAAAAATTACTCAACTTCCGGCTGCGGATTGCCAAGACATCTTCTGAACCGGCTGAGACAGGGAACGGAAAGCTGAAGCTGACACGAACAAGATGAGCATCTGAAATCATCAAACAGATTTCATTAAAGGTCTCAAAACCTTGGGCCAGGGGCGCTTTTGTCCTTTCTGAACAATTTTTTGATCAAGTCTGAAACCTCAAGTTTGACCACTAATGGCGGCAACTCGGCAACTCAGATTCACCTGCTGACAGATGCATCGCGGAGCTGGACCAAAAATAGAAACAAACTTCCTGGGTGTCACTTGATCAAAAGACTTCATCTGAATCTTCCAAAAGATGGGCGCCCCTAGCCTCCAGGGGCGCTTTTTCTCTTCAAAGTTATCTACTTTGCATTTCCCTCGTTCTATACTGAATTTCCGTTTTCAGGCGTTTTACTCCTTCGTCGGACTGGATGGCTAGCTCATTGCGAAGCTATCAGGAAACCGGAGAAGTCATCTTGGTAGAAAATCTCACAAAAAGTTGAATACAGCTTCCATAATGATGGGCGCCCCTAGCTGAGACTGGCGCTTTTAACCTCCAGACTTAGCCAATTTTACAGTACTTTTACCTCGTTGAAAATCTCCTCCATCAAAAAGCATAATTTTCAACATCTTTCATCGTAGAGCGTTCTTCTTTGAGTTTCAAGCTTAGATATTAACACCTGGTACTAGCCAACTGCCATTAATGACCTCAGAGGTCCTAACGTTTCTCCTGAAAAAGTTATAACTACCCACCAGCCTTAAACTGACTTTTAACTGAAACTGACTTCACCACTGTGATCGTGATGTGAAATAAGCCAATCAAAATTAATTTCAACCAATTCTGTCAAGTTCCTATTTTTTAAGGGTTTCAGGCTAAAAATAGATTTCAAAAACCTTAATTTTCAAAATTTTCAAATTTTGCCAGTATCTTACTAGCATCACACTGACTAAAAGCCCATACTTTATTTGCCCAAAAACTGAGTTTTGACCCCACTTTTACAAGGTTTAGACCATTTTAAGCAAAATGCCTTAATGAAGCAAAAATTTTGGTTTGGGTACAACACCGCCCAAACATTTACTTTCAATACTTTGTAATTCACTCCCGCTGAAAAGTGGTTGAGTTGCATTTCTCATATTGCTGATCGACTGAGCCGTCAATACACTCCCGTTGAATAAGTGGTCTAGCTGCATATTTACGTTCAGCATTGTAATTTCAATTCCAGTCCTCCTGCTGAATAAGTGGTTGAGTTGATTGTTATTTCCTCTCATTGTACTTTCCTGCAGTTCTGATTTTATGCTAACGATCCCCTTTCGAGTATGCTCTCACCTTGCCCATACTGGGATCTGGGTTGATCAAAAAGAGGAAGGGTTCCATTCAGTTGGTTTATGGTTTCACTAATGTTAATGGGTGAAATTAATGTGTTAAAAGAAAATTGAAAAAATTGGCTAGCACATTTCAAGAAACATGAAAGATTCCTATTCCCCTTTTCAGTTCTTTAATTTGGCTTATTTATGTTCAACCATTTTGAATGTTGATTTAATGTCCCCATTTTCCAGCTCACCAAAACATCATTAATATATTTAATTAATTTAATTGTTTAATATTGTCTGGCAAAAAAGTGCATTTAAATGGGGTAATATTAAATTAATTTATTTTATAAAGTGGTGTTGGGGAGTTAAAGTATTTTTAATGTCATTAAAGTGTTGATTGGTTTTTGGTGGGAAAATTTAAGAGTAATATAAAAAGGCATGAGGGCTCATTTCTCAGCATGTGAAGATTATTTTATTTGAAATTGGAATTTGTGGAGCACTGAGATTTCTGGAACGAGAGGAAGGAAACAGTCAAGTTTAGGTTTGGGGATTTGGACGAAAACCCAGATCCTTTCACAGGCAGATTCCCTTCAGGATTCACATTTGGACGTCAATGATTGATTCATCGATTTGCAGAAATTTGTGAGTCTCATTCTGAGACAAATTTCTAGGGTTTGAAGAATTTATTGCTTTGTAGAGATCTTTGAGTCAAATTTCAAAGCACCAGATTTGATATGCACGGTTTGAAGATTTGTCTAAAGGCTTCAGAATTGAGGTGGTAAATATTATTATTTCTGGAACTCTATATATTCTACTTGCTTCAACTATAGACGGTTCTATCTCTGTCATAAGTTGTAGATAAGACAAAACATGCTAAATGCAGCCAAGAGTTCGAAGGCTAGTTGGCATTGGTAGCCAGTAATTCTATTTGCAGCCTTTAAGCTCAAAGCTATTCCAAGGGAGGAAGCAGCTATTTAATACTGAATCGCAAGAATTTTAGTGGGTCGAGTCTTTAATCTTTGCCGCCTCATATTTTATAAGGTCGTGGGAATAAGCAAGCAGTTGGTCAATGCTTAGTTTGGGAGTCGTGTCTTGTGTGCAGTCTACTGCCACACATTTCTTGTGTGGTAAAAAGAAAAGGGAACCCGTCCAACTTAGCCATTTCCTTCAGTCACTATAGTTTATTTACTTGGCATAATCTAAAACCAAGGTGCTGCCTAATATAGAGATCATCGATTGTAATTGGGAAGCGGTCGATTCAAATTAATGACAGTTGGAGGCCTTGAGATTGGAGCATCGAATGTCATCTGGGCTGAATGGTCAATACAGCTCTCCTAAATTATATCTGCCACCACTCTTTATGCCATACGTGGGAAATTAGAAGCTGCCAATTTTAAGGTTTGGAAGCGTATAAGGAAGCCATGGGAAAAATTGTAATCGCCTCCTTGAAAGTGCAAATAGGACAAATTTTAAGGTGTCAAATAAAGACAAAGCTCCCTCAGATTTCCCTTGAGAATGGAATGAGAGTCGTATAAAGAATTGGGCGATATTGGGAATGAGAGTTGTATAAAGAATTGAGCAATACTGAGCTAAGCGGCTATTATCACAGAATCTAGCAGCGCTCGATTCACGGATAACCCCCCTACGAAACTAGTCCGTTTCCTAGGCCCGTGTGTTTCAAGCACGTAAAACGAGGCAAACTTGTTTTACGAGGTCTGATCTTACCTAGTCCAGGTTGGTGACGATAGGCTCGACTTTCGAGTTTAAGGTTTGTGAACCAAGAATTAGTCATTTTCTAACTATTTTTGGTGCTCAGGCGGTGCTTTTTACTACCGTTGCACCTTTTTATGCTCTAACTGTTTTTGGTGCTCGAGCGGTATTTTTCACCGCCATTGCACCTAGTCCCATTTTAGTTTTTAGTGCTCGGGCGGTGAAAATCACCGTCGTTGCACCTAATCTTCTTTACTAACACTTTGGTGTTCGAGCAGTGATTTTCACCACTTGAGCACCTATTTGCTAGTTAAGTTGAGTGTCTGCTGCATTTAATGCTCGCAATTAAAGTCATTTTGTTTAGGTTATTAACTCGAACATGAGTTATCTTCTCGTGTTTGCATTAAGACTCCTCTCCACACTTCGCTCCAGTGCTATCACAAGTCGTCTTCCTCAAGCTCGAATCTTGGTCTCGACCTCCAGCACGTGGTTTTCGTGTCGCCCACAGTAATCTTTGCCTGGTTATCATTTTCGAGGTATGTTCTTTACGTTTTGCTTTCCTTTCTTTTTGTTAGTATTCTTTCTTTAAATTTTTCGATTGCTTTCCATTTCTCATTTGTTTTAGGCATTTTCTTTCACCTTTCTTTCGATTAATCTGTTCCTTTGTCTTTGCTTCTACCCTCGTGTCGGTTCGTTTTCTCTTTAGCTAACCCTGTCATTTTTGTTCTTCCCAAATGTCATCACACACGTCGCCGATTTTGTGTAAAACAATTGGTGTTCAGGCAAGGAATTTCGCCGCCGTCGCATGAAGTGCTAAGTCATTTCAGGTGTCTTGGTGGTGATTTTCACCGCCATGACACTCCCCAACTTTTGGCATATCGGTGCTCGAGCGGAGATTTTCACCGCCTCGACACTGGCATTGCCAATCACTTTGGTGCTCGTGCAGTGATTTTCACAGCCCAAACACTTAAGTCTTTTTTTACACTTTGGTGCTTGAGCGGTGATTTTCACCGCCCGAACACCAAACCTCAAACTTCACCCCGGTGCTCGAGCGGTGATTTTCACCGCCTGAACACCAAAATCTGCCCTCTTTCTCTAACTCTTTGAAACATGTCTTTTCTTCATCTTCGCTTCAACCGCACATTTTCACACCTCGTTTTCCGCACCATACGGCCAAAACACAGTGACTCCATATCGCCTGCTCATTTCACGTTTCCCCCTGGCATGTATTTCCTGACAAACACTGAATCCACCATTCTTCCAGTTAATTTCCAAAGTTCCATCAAGAGGTCCTCGGAGATAAGAAATACATCAGTCTTGGCTCCCCTAAATGTTAGCTAAAACGCCACCACCATTTCCTAAAGCAAAGGGTAAGATGAAGTATAAGTACCAGGGCATTTTCCCTCCGACTGTGGTGTTGTCCAAGGTAGATGAGATCAAAGATACCGAGATCGGTCATCAAGATCTGGCAGATTTCGTAAAGAGGATCCAACAGAGGCCATGAGATGAAAATCTGAAGGCCATTGTACATAGCAATCTTCATATGGCATCTACTTTCCCAACTTCAGCTCATCACACAGAGTTCGTGCTTCAAGTTGCTGCTCACTATATCCAAGAGGACAGAACTGTGAGAGATTCTGCAGGTCAGGTTGTAATGAGGCTTGACGGTGAATTTTTTGATATAGTCTTCAATGTTCCACAAATGGAACAGTACACTCCCATCAAGATCCAAAAGGCTCAAGAGATATTTGACAATGATTCAGTCAGGGCCAAGGCATTGATTAACTCACAATGGTTGAAGACTCCCCGACATGTTGTATCTAGGTGGCCTAAGGGACTTCCCAGGAGTGACTTCAAAGAGGATGTGAGAGGCATGATTACCTTGTTAAGCAGAGTTAAGGGCTTGCCTGAATCCTCTCATTTTCAAGATTGGATGTATAAATACATCCGGATCATCAGAAGGAGGAAAGTACATATTGATTGGGGATCACAAATCAGTGAGGAAATCCATGAGCAGCTGATTAAGGTACCCACCACCTTAAAATTCTAAACGACTTCTTTCTTGGTGTATGCAGCAACAGTAATGAGGCAGTTTCCAGGTTTATCTACCAAAGGTAATAGACATTCTACCCCTATCTATGATTACTATTACTAATTGAACCTGAGGGAAAGCTTCCACCACTTCAAGAGAGTCAAAGATGCTTTCTTCGCTCCTTTGTTGTTCACTTTTGACCCGACTCTGGAGAAGAAGAGAATATTAGATGAAGCCTACAAGGTGGTCAACAAGGTTGGATGTGTTTTTCTACAATTCCCAACCTTTACTTATATAAGGGTAGGTTGGTTCACGGGATGTCCTTACATGCTTCCCAGGTACCCCTCAGACAAATGGATCCTTATGGAGTTGTGCAGGCAATTGATTTCAGTGCACAAAGAACGACAAAGGAATCACAAGCCAAGTTTCAAATTCCCATTAACCATTGGCAGGTACACAATCAAAAGTGTACAAAAGGCTAAAAATGTTTCAGCAAAGATGCACATAATGACTATCAAGACCTACAGGTACAAGCGTGACTTTGACTTCAGAGATGTAAAGAAGAAACTCAAGAAAGGTCACAGTCACGTTTATCATTTTGAAGACATATGGGCAGAATGTAGAGATGAGGAGAAAGTTCGTAAGATGGATTTCTGTAGGTTAATAGTTGAACAAATTAGGGCTCTCAATATAGCTGATTTGCCTGAAGATTTCACAGATCCAGGAGACATCCTCAATTTTGCCTATGATGAGGATAATATCGCCGGGAAGCCTTTGCCTCCAGTACAATGGTCCAAGAAAGAATGTACTTACATGAGGGAAAGGCTTGCCCCTATTCTACACAACACCGCAGAATGGCTTAACAAGCATGGCCATCAGATGAAAGCCTTCAAGACAAATTCTGAAGGTGAGCTTCCCAAAGAAAAACCTAGTCCACAGCCAGAATCCCACGCCAAAGAAAAATAGGCCGCAATTCCCTGTTCATCCCGAAAAGGGCCAAGGATTAAGTTCATTGTGGGGAAGAATACTCCACAGACCACTGAAATACGAGAAACAAGGGCTACCACATCACGTGCAGAAGACAAGGAGCTTGTTTCCGAAGAATTATCCTCAGATGAGGAAGGAGGAGATATAGAGTTTGCATCCAAAGAATCAAAAGATGAAGACTCTGGAGAAACAAAATCAAATGAAGAAGAAGAACAATCTCATGAGGAGGTTGAGGAATATCAAGAGGATGAGCAGATTTTGTCCCCTCTTCAGAATGAAATTGAAAAATCCAAGTCTCTTCACTAGATCCTGTGCACCTTCCTCACACTCCTTCAATTCCTAAAACTCCTGTTCCTCCCATTCCTTCTTCTCCTCTTCCTACTGTAGTTACAGGAGTAGAATATGTTTCTTCCACACCAGTAGTATCAACTGTGTCGGTTTCTTCTACAGTTGACCAAACACAAAATATCAATGTTCTATCTAGCTCGCCAGTCTCTCTCCCCAATTTGTCATCTCCATCTTTTGACATTTCTTCGGAGGTTGAGTTTAATAGATTCATGAATGAATCTTTGCAGAGTCAGCTTGGCGTGCAAACAACTGGGCCCATAATGACTACCACAACGCCCATAGTTACTATCTCAACTATTTCTCAAGGAGCCCCTGCAGCTCAGGAATTAGCGGTAACAGGAGATATATATACTTCTTCCCTCCCTCCTTGGTTGGTGTCACAGGTTCCTAAGCGCAAGAAGCAGATGATCTCCCCTGATGAGCTGGACCTGGAAGAAATACCTCCCCCCAAGATCAAGGAAAAGAAAAAGGCTAAGGTGCTATCAAGACTCCATGTTGATAAAGCTAGCCAAAAGTTCGTTGAGGTGGGTTTTCCTTCACAACCAGAGGGTGATGTGAGTATGGAAGATTATACTGTGTAAAGGATACAACTTGGGAAGGTAACCAATGAAAGTGCTAAAGCAGACGCCCAAGTAGTACTAGATGCCCTTGCAGGAAGGCTTGATAAGATGGCGCAGGCTAAGAACCTATATAAGGAGAAAGTTGAACGCTATGCCAACATCTTGAGAAACATAGCGGGATCCTCAATTGGTGATACCCAATCTATGACCTTGGTGAATGTTGAAGAACCAGCTGTACAAAAGGCAGAGAAGCTTGCAGCCAAGGGTAAAGTGTTGAATGAGTTTATTGATGAAATCATAGATCATGGGACACAAGTCATCACCACCGCAAGTGAGAAGAAAGTAGAAATAGCCCAACTTCAAACTGAGCTTAATATAGAGGAAGAATCACTTGTAAAAGAGCTACATGAAATGGAAAGGGCCTTATCATCATGGCTGAAAATGAAAGAATCCAAGATCAGCAAATTGGTGAAGAATGGAATTATACCTGATAAGGATAAATATGTGGAGGTGAAAGAATCGCTCAAACATAAAATCCAGGTATTAAAGTTTTTGGCTGATGACATTCACCAGGTACAGGAGGATGTAGAAGGTTACCGGGTTCTTCTGGTAAATGGGATGGAGGAGTTACCGGGTGATCTCCTTGATGATGACCACACCTTTGTTCCTCTCAGTGAGATAATTCAAGTGTATAAAGAGGCCTTCATGAAGGTGGTGGATGATAAAGATTTTTCCAAGAACACCATGCATATTGTATGTGATCTATAGCTTTCACTTGATTGTTTCAAAGCTCATCTTCAAAGGTGTAAAAAGGTTTCCTCATCTGCTAAGAAGATGGTTACCAAAATACACACACTGGTGGATTATACAGTTGAGCCAGATGAAACTTTCCTACAGGAGACTGCAAAGAAATATGAAGACTTCCGTGCCCAGTGCAAAGAACAATAGTCTTCTTTTTGTCTCCAGTGTTCATCAATTTTGGTGTTCTCTACTTTGCATATTGTAAATAGTTTTTGACATCTTAAATGTCTTTTTGTAAAATGTAATTGCACCGAAAATATGAGGTGTGATTACATAGAAATAAATTACACTCAGTTAGATTAGGGTTTCCTATTTTTACTCAACTGATTTCCTAATTTTGCTCTTCCTTCTTTTCTATAAATAAGAGGGATTTCTTTTGTAATAGTTACCTTTTGATATTTTGCAATGAAGTGCTGCTCCTTTGAAACAAGCATTGAAACTTTGTGTTCAATATTGTGAATCTAGATCTAATCAATAAAAAAGAGGATTGCATACCAGACTTTGTGTTGGAATCGATTGTCTTATGTTTCGATTATATCGGTGGTGACTAGTGTATGAGATCTAAAGGGCTCCAAGTGGTTTCTGTAAACTTTGTGTTACATTTATTGTTTGGATTTGTTTGTGTTTGAAGGTTTTGGTTGAAGGATCTACAAGACTTTGTGCTTGTAATCATTCATGTGGTTTGAGGAATTGCTGTATCGAAGAAGACTTTGTGTTTCTAATACAACAAGCGATACTTTTACAAGATTCAACATTGAAAAGGCTACGGAACGACTTTGTGCCTTCATGAGCTTTCCCTTTTCCTTTTTTCCTTTGTTATTATAAATCATACCTGGTATTTCTACGCTGTGCTTTGACAAGATAAAAATATCGGCATTACTGTTGTTGTTTAAAGTTTAAGTTATCAGATCTAGAGCTTTTCATCGTGAAGCATTGTAAATATCTTCTCTAAAAAAAGAGAGAAGTATGAATGTAACACACCCCCCCCCCATTTCATGAGTACAGTGTACATTTTGTAAGTATTTCTTCAAGTTTACTACAGCTTCTATTAGTAGTAAGAAGGGTGCCTCCCCTTTCTGAGAGGAGAGATTATATCTCGCATAGCTGTGGCTGAAGTCTAGATGGCGTAATCTGTTGAAAAGTTGATTACACTATTTTCACCCAATAGCGGGCAGATTGCAAAATCGTATCTTCCCAAGTTAAGAGGTATAATAAGTATATTTATAATTTCAGATGGTGAATACTGTAGTAATTCTCTAGCCCCAATAATGCTCCTAGTATATCTCAAATTCTGAATATATGATAAATCAGATTCTTGATGAAGTTATCACATGTATTGTGCAATGTTTCTGAATGTAGAAGAGTGGTTGTGAGAGTGTATTGAGGTCTCAATAGAAAACTTGCAAGCATTAAATTATTTTAATTTGCATATAAGAAGACAAGACAATTCAGACCAACTCATGCAACAATTTGACACCATGCTTGCATTGTCAAATTGAGAAAGATGTCGATAAAAATTTTGGTCAAAAAGTGGTATGGGATATCTCAGCTGACTTTCAGTAGACTTCAATTCTTGACTGCAAATATCAAGTATATTTTTACGATTCTGTGGCTGGATGATACAAAACAAATATTAAAGTCTGAATTGCATGTTCTTGTTTTCATTGTAAGAGCTTTGTTGGCATGTATAGTACATATTGTGTGTTTTTCATCTCATTTGCATCTCAATTCTACTTTATACATTCTTATATAAAGACATAGTTGCTTCTTCTTATCTTGTAGACGATCAGATATCAGGATGTGAGGACCAGTGGATGCTGAATGAATGTCTGCTGATGTTGGGCTGTGATAATGACTTAACAAGGGTGTATGTGCTTGGCTTGATGGAGATAGAGATGATGATTCCTTTTCTTTCCATGAAGGTGGTGAATATTTCACAAATGCCCTAGAAAACCAATTAGTGTGTACCTCTGTTTCCAAACATTTCACCTGAGAATTCTAAGAGAAATCAAGACCAAAACACTAAGCTAGAAGCTATACAGTCAGTCTCCCAATACAGCAATTTGGGCACAAAGAAAAAACAAAAGATGATAATGAAAGGTACTTTGTCCTTTTAAAGATTTGATCACTTGTCTCTTGCATTCCACAAAAATTGAAGGAAACAGACTTATATGGAACAAAAGATAACTACAGCAAAAATTTAGATAATTGCAATTTTAAGGAAACGATAAAGAAATATGAAATAGGGGTCACAATTTTAAATCCATATAATTCTAAAATTATTCATAAACTGGGACGACTTGAGATCTCCCATGTTAGTGTAAGTTCATCTCTAATTCCAAATACAAAACAATCAAATTAAATATTGATGTTTTAAAATCAAAGAGACTTAAAGGCCACAAACTCTTTTCCATATAAATGCATGGCAAGAAAAATTACAATGGAACTATTATTTTCCTGAAATGCATCAAACATTAAAGAAATATACCAACCTGATAATCTGGCATCAAGTCCCAATAATCCTCCAACATTTGCTCTAGTGAAGGACAATTTGGTTGTGCATTCATATAACTAAAAAGGTAGGTAGTGCGGTCCAGGGGACCAGAAGCTGCTGGAAATGCCTGCATCACATTTGATATACATATATTATAGCCATTACATCTCTTTATAAGTTCAATATCTTTTTACAAACCTAATAACTGGTTAAACGATTGACATTCAATCAGAAAATAAAAACACTCAACAAATAATTGTGAATTGTACTACATTTGAAATCAAAGTAAGTTCCGTCTTTATAGTGACAGGTCCATCCCTATGGTTCTGCCTCTACAAACCAATCGTCACATGTCACGGGCAGTCCAAAGATGTCCCCAATAGGCAACATAAAATGTTGGTTGCATGATTGTACCAATGGTTGTGCAAGCATCAGTGGCAATTCTGCCTTACAAACATTTTTGTTTTGTTTTAATAATTTATGTAAAACCCCTTTATATGTATTTTACTCTAATTTTCTCATTTTCTGCTCCTCTACTCCTTCCCTCTGCATCTTTTAAGGAACATAGCCTGAAATCTATCTTAAGTGTTTACTTTTCCTAGTGATGGATCATGGAGTGTGATCTGAAATGTTGATGCTAAAAATCAACACATGGTTACATCTAGAAGCACTCTCTCAATATCACATACTATGGACATATCATGTCTCACTAAGTAGTGGCATGCCAAAATCTAACAACACAATAATAAATGACTGCAAGACAATGTCTCTTCAAACTCCTAAAAGATGTGGGCCCTTTGGTGCAAAAAGGGCACCTCCAGTCTTTGTATAATTAAGAGACACAGCCCAGTTGTAAAAGCATGTAAATTCAGTTGTTTGTAAGAAGAAGAGGTGTAAGGGGCAGCAGAAAAATAAGAGAACTGTCACAGTTAATGATCTCAAGTTTCCACAATCCATATTGTAGCTCTGTATTGTTTCTGGATCCGATTGTGTAGAAAGTTTTTAGCATCATAACAACTGTCACAATGTTGAATTGTAGCAAGAACACTTCAATTGTTCTATTTTTAAATTACCCAAGTTGAAGGGACGAAGGCTAGTGATCGGTCGACCCTACAAAACTAGTCTTTCCCATAGTGATTTTTAGGGTTTTAAAAAGATCTTGTGGAATGCTCTTGTTTGATTTTCTTTTATTATTGTTCATGTTTCATTTCTAACAAAACAATTACACAAATTCAAGCATAATTGAATTCCATTCAGTGCTACTGATTTTTTTTTCATTAGCAACTAAAAGTGGGTCTTTGACAAAAATCAAAAGATAAACATTAAAGGCTTACATACAGCAAAGAAAAAACATAATCCACAAAAAGAACACAAGGTACAAAGCTGAAAAGCATCAACAGAATAACAAAGAAATAGTAGACCAACAACACAAGAACAACAAGGACCACCAAACATACGACCATGAAGAGGAAAGATCCTTCAACGATTCTTCCACATTCCACTCCTCCCTTAGGAACTTCAGATGATCCTTCATCGCTCATTGTCCAAATCAACAGCAATACTCTGCTCCTGCCTTATTTGACTTCTTGTACTTTTACTAGGGCCTAATTTAGAACTTCTCGTTTCCTTTTTCAGCATGTTTTCCTAGAGCATAGTTAGGCTAGCAATAGACTTTCGTGGTATTGTAATGTCCCCTTCTCAACAATGATCATTGCAGTGGCCGTTAGCCTATTCCGAAGACCCGTAGGCTACTCGGAAGTGGAAATTAGGGTTTCCTATCTTTTTGGAGGATGTTTCAGCTTTTTTCTGAGGCTTGCTCGCGGAATCTTGGAGTTTGGTTCACGGATTCTTTCAGGGTTTTCAGAAAGCTTCGCAACGGTATGACATGCATAATGATCTGACCAACTTTCTGAATTTACTATTTATAGTAAATTCTATTTCTGGTAGTGGTCCTATTGGCATTAGTACTTTTGGCTTCCCTCTTCAAGTTGTTCAATGGCAGTGTTGAATTTGGCTTTTTGGCTCAGTTTTTGGTGAGATAAGGTATTTTAATTAATAATGTTATATTTTCACTTTATGACCTTGGCCTAGTGATATAACATAAAGTTGTGTTTAAAAAGGGGTCTTCATGGGTGGACGCCAACTTTGAGGAAAAAGCATTATTTTTATAAATCAAGATATTATACTTCATAAAGTGGGACACCATCTTGAGGGGGATTGAGTCAACTTGAAATTTGAAAATTGTTTGACTCTTGGAGTTTGGGCGCACTTTCTAGAGGCTTCTAGAAGTTCTTCTCAAAGCTTTATAAGGAGAGCTTGGTTCTTCATTGGGTTATCTTTTGTCTACTGCAAAGTTATGTTGCCAAAATGGTGATTGATTGCTTCGGTGAATGCATACCCCCTAGCTTGGCTTAGCTTCTTGCTTGAAAGATAGCAACTAGTTGAGATATTGTTGTTCTTAGTCCTTGAGAGAAGGTTTTGCAATTGTAGTTGAGTTATTTGCATTTTACTCAAATTTTTCTGAGTTGCTGGTTTAGCTTAGCTGATTGTAGTTTTTACTCATATCTCAAAAAATAAAAATAGCATCGTTTTGGGTATTGTGTCTTACTATTTCCTTGCTAGGGGCGACCTTTCATGCCAATTTCCATATTTTATTAGCAAGTGTGGGATTTTATAATGCAAAATCGCCCTTCTTAGAGGGTCGTACCTTCTTGGAGCTGCATTGGTTTGTGTGCCAATTTAATGAGGGTCTTTTGAGGTGGTTTCAGCATTCCTTCTTTGTCGCCATCATCATTAGGAACTAATGCATTTTGTTTTCCGGTCATTTGATTGAGTTTAGAGCATTTTATGAGCATTTTAGTGGGTTGTTGTAGTGTTGGTTATGCATTTTCAGTTGCAGGTCTGTCAAAATCAGATTATTAAAATTGGTCATTTGAATGGGTTGAGTTTGGGATGTCTCTTTGAGTATTGGAAAGTTATTATACATTATTGCAGCATCGATAGACTCTTAACCTTGTGTTTTTGGCAGACACTTTATCTCATTGTAAGCTGAACAGTAGTACTGTCAGCATTCTTATCTTTTTGCCTTCCCACGATTGTGGAAGAGACTAATGTTGCCTCAATCTTTCATTTCAATATTTACTTCTTGTACTACCTGCTGAAAAGTGGAAGAGGCCGGCATGCCGCCTAGTTACTTTATGTAATGCATTGAACATCATATTGTTGATCGCCCGAGCCGTCAACACACTACCGCTGAATAAGTGGTCGAGTTGCATATTTACTTTCAGCAATGTACTTTCATTCTCAATCCTCCCGCTGAATAATTGGTTGAGTTGATTATTATCTCCTTTCATTGTACTGTCTAGCAGTTTCAGCTTTGTGCTAACAATCCCCTTTCGAGTATGCTCTCACCTTGCCCGTACTGGGATCTGGGTTGATCAGAGGAAATGGTTCCCTTTAGTTGGTTTGTGATTTCACTAACGTTAACGGGTGAAGTTAATGTGTTAAAAATGTGAAAACATTGGCTAGCACATTTCAGGTATCTCCCTTTGAAGTGTTACTTTCTTTTGAAGAGGCTTCTTTGTGGTGCTAGAGGTGGTGTCTTGTGCTGAAATTTCTCTTAGGATTTGAAGTCTCCAAAGTTAGAGCTCTCATAATGACCTTTGATAATGATGGCAGATCAAATGCCTTAACTCAACCTCTAAGAGGTTTGGTCAAACCCTCCAAGAAAAGCACTATGAGTCTCCTCACTACAACATTTGGAACCATCACTAACAATCTTTAAAAATCCTCCACATAATTATCCACTATACCATTGTCTCAATTGAGCCAACATTCTATAGTAAATCTTTGAATCCTTCTTATTAAAGCTATCGATTGATCTTTGAGTAAAATCCTCATAAGTGCTTATCAAATTGTGTCCTCGAGTGACCAATCCATGATACCACCACTTATGTACTTTGTCATCTAAATGGAGTGTAGCAAATTTGATATCCTCCTCATTCATAGGATTCAATTAAAAATATATATCAAGTTCCTAAATACAAGCACATGTGATACCTCTACTTGAGCCATCAAACTAGGAATAGATAGCTTACCCAGTCTATTTTGTGGTTCCTTGTGAGGCTGATGTATATTTTTCTTCTTTTCCCATTTCTTTCTATGCCTCATCTTCAAATTGCTATCTTACCAGTTCACCCTAGGAGGTCCCCTAGTCCCGATCCAATCTAAACCGGGTTCGGGGTCCGAGTCTGATCCCGTATGGGTTCGAAAAGGATCCGACCCACAAACTATGGGTCCACTCTTGCAAAACCTAGGCGGACCTAAGCCAACTTTGGGCCGCTCACAAACCCAACTGACATTTTATTTTTTTTCTTTTTTTAACTTAAAAAACCTAATTCGCCCCCCAATCCTAAAAGATGAGATAAAATGTCGAATAGGCAAAAGCAAACTCATTAATCATATTGTGAATGAAAAACAATTTTTCTTTTCCTCCATTGTTGAACTTATTGTTTTTCTTTCCATTGCATGGATAGAGTTGAAGATTGATCGTCAAACACTCCAAGCTGGTTGTTGTGTTATTCCTATGCATTTACAAGTGTTTGTTTGTTGCCAACAAGATTGTAGAGGAAGATTTCTTCAAAAGAGGTAGTTTTTTTAAGTTTTTCGTTTTTTTCCCTACATTTTTTTTAAACAATGAACTCTCTTGTTTTGTTTTGAAGTTTTTGGTTTATTTTCATTCTTCTAGGTATCTATAACACATGCTTAATTTTTAAAAATAAATTAACTATTAAGTTGTATTTATTTATTAATTCTTTTTTTGTTTTCAAATTTCATTTGTTTCAATCTATAAAAATGTTGTTCATTAAACTTGTTGCCTTAGGTATTACAATTGCAACCGTTTCTAGCTCCATGAGCCAATCTCACTTCAAAACAAACCCAAACTCTCCCCTTTGGAAATATGTTGAAATGGTACAAATTCTAGGTGGTGGAGGTTATGTTTGGATTTGTGGTTATTGTAAAGTTAGATATTCAAGCTCATACAATCGAGTGAAAGGCCATTTATGCAAGATCCTTGGACTAGGCATCAAATTTTGTCCAAGTGAAGATGGTAAAGGCATTCCAAAAATACAAATATTGGCATATATTGAAGAGAAAGAAAAATAAAACCAAGCACTAGGCCATATAGATCAAATCATCCTTTGTTAAAGAAAGGATCTCAAGGGAGGAAGCCCACTACACCGCCTTCTCATTTTCAACCTACAAAGAGCCATCCATTTATTTACATTCCTAAAGAGCAACCTGTGGCCTCTACACATAAGAGATCAAAGGGACTGTTGGAAATGGCATTTCAAATGAGGCTAGCGAGATTGTCGATCAAGACATAACGATATGTGTCTATGCAGATGGATTGGCATACAATGTTGTTCACTCACCATATTGGAAAAAAATGGTGAAATCTATTAATAAGGCTCCAAAAGGGTATAAGGACCCGGGTTTTGAGAAGATGCATAGCACCTTATCAGATAAAGAGGTAAAACTTGTAGAGGACTCCTTGAAGCCCATAAGGGATTCACGGATTGAAATATGGGTGATCATCATTTCTGATGGATGGAAAGATGCAAAAAATCGCCCCTTGATCAATGTTATTGCAATGTCACCTAAAGGGGCAATATTTTTGAGAGCAATGGATTGTGAAGGAGAGGTGAGGATGGTGCATTTAATGCTAAGATTCTTTGTCAAGCTATTGATGAAGTGGGCTCTCAAAATGTTGTCCAAGTTACAACAAACAATGCAAACGATTATAGGGCTGCTAGGTTATTGGTTGAGAAGCGATATTTTGTAGTGTACCAACACTCTACTGATCTGTTTTTCACCGAGTTTCGTAGATCTGATTTTGTTTTGGTTTAATTTCTCTTTTCGTGCTTCTGAGCTTGTTTGCTAGTAACACTAAAATGGCACTAAAGAGCATATGCATAAAGTTGGAAACTTCTAATAAATTAATCTACTGAAAATAACTCAAGTAATTACTCAATTTAAGAGCCAAAGATGCTTTCTTCATTACATAATAGATCACATAAGATAGATGGCTTACATCAGATTTTTAAAGATACATCTTATGCCATAATTTTTACTTACAGCCATACAAGCACTATGAATAGTGACTTGCTACAGTACCTACCCCTAATGAAGTGCACACAACTCATGAAAGACGAACTTCTCGCACCAAAATCCGGCATGGGAGGTCTTCTAGGACAAGGGTGCCCCCTTTAGGAATGATACCAGCCACCAAGGAGAGGCATCTCTTTTTCTTTTGTTGGTTGAAACCCTCAATAAAAAGCGGCTGGCTGTAGCTCTTCAAAACAGCCCCAAATCTTCTCAAAAGCGAGCAACTCTCGTACTAATCGTGATTGAAGACTATGGCAATCAAAACCACTCAAAAACAAGCTCGAAATAACCTGCAAACAGCAACACAGGTCTCCAACTAAAGCATCAATAACTGATCAGCAGCCTTAAGGTGGTGTTTCACACCCTCAAGCAGCTCCAAACGAAGAACCAAGCCCCACCAGGCTCACCCACTGCAAGAAATCAGGAAACCCTAGCCTCCTCCTTCCTCCAAAGCAACACTTCCAAGTTTTCAACAAGCAAAATCATCCATGCATGAAGAGGGTCAAACTTTCTCTCTTGATATTTATAATTTCACATTGAAAACACTATTCATTAAAATGAGCACTATTCACTTAAGTTATTTTTTTTTTCACTTTATGAATGAATAGTAACTGCAAAATATAAAGTGACCCCTTCCTTTTGAAGACACATGGTCCCTAGGCCAAGGATGGTGAAATAAAAGGTGAGTATCATAAATTTAAGCACAGTATCGTGCCAAACGCCACAATTCACCCTCTCACCGTACTCCGGAGATCCACACTGCAAAATGACGACCAAGTGCCCATCCGAGAAACCCTCTATCCAGAATTATTAGCCTACGAGGGTCAGGAAAATAGGCTAATCCCCCAACTCTGATGCTCGTATAAAAGAGGACATTACAGTCCGCCCTCCCTGAAATTGCTTGTCCCCAAACAATCTCTACTGCAAAGAAACCTCACTCCTCGGAAGGCCGAAAAGAAGAACTGTAGAATATCCCATGCATCACTGACTAACTCCGGAAGCACCATCATAAACGCAACTGCGCCAAATATCCCTTGATCCCAACACCAAAATGGAAGTCTGCCATGTCTGATAACCTCCGACTTCCTCTGCGCAAATCTGATCACAACTTCACTATGCTAACAAATGGTGAAGCAACCTGTCAGAACCCATCCAACTGCAGTGCCAGACCTGTCACCATCTGGATCACTGTACAACCTGAACTTACATCCAGCTGTGATGAAGAGACAACAATATCTGGAAACAACCGCAACACATCTCTCTACGGTCTCTCCAAAACGCCCACGGAAGTGATAACCAATCAAACCATCATGTCTGTTGGCACCGTAATCACCTTGTAACCATGTATCCATATGAAATTTTTGTGGTATTAAGGTAGCAAACCCTGACAGATACATATCAACACGATGGATAACTGACTGTTGTCCCTGCAAATAATCCCCCACAAACAACTGAGTCGGGTACTTGCAACTGCTAATCCAATCTTTTGAAGATGGTAACTCTCCACCCCATAACGAATGGCATAAGCCCTGAGCCACTCCACACCGACGCATCAACAAGTCCTCTGGGTGTGGATCGAAAGAGAAGTGATGAGCACTCCACCCTATGTAGTTGCAATAAAACACTCCCACCTCGGTCAATGGCTCATCACTAGCAATACTGGAATCAGGAGATAGCTCCAAACTCCTATAGTAGTAACAATGTAAGGTTGAATCAACCTTATCCTTAGGAACCTGCAGCTGATCACTCTGACTCGGAGACACAACAAGCTGGCGTCCAAAATCTGCTGCATGGGATGATGTATTAGATTTGCTTCCAAGGGAGGGAAACAAATCAACATGAGAGCCATACTCCCAACCCAATGATACTCTGCGAGTCCCCTGTGAAGATGATGGAGTAGCCTCATGTACTAACACACAACTCTCAGGGGAATCCACCACTACGTCACAAGAGCTATCAGTAATCTGCCCTGCACCATCTATCATAGTACTGACCATAGGAGAGCCTGATGTAACATGTGGTTTTCTACTGCTCTCAGTCAAAGTACTCAGCTCAACTGAGTCAACTGCCCCTGTATCCGGAATGGATGTTACCACATCCTCACTACAACCCGTAGATATACGATCCTCACCAACTGTCACTGTATGTAATTGTAATGTAACTGTAGCTAGTGGAGACTGTGCCAAACTGAACTCCATGGTAAGCTCCTCCAACCGTAACGTTGACTCCCGAAGGGTCAACTGGGCGCTATGCAATGAGTCCATAGTCACCTCAAGCTCATGAGTGAGCTTGTCAACCTCCTCTTCTTTTCCCTTCAATGCATCATAGCAAATACCATCCCACTCGAGAAGATAGTTCCTATCAGCAAGTAACTTCAAATAATTATGTTTCATTGATCCAATAGCTTCTCGTAGTGTATGGAACTCTCTAAGGGAAAAACTGTTATCACCGTGCCCATCTGACATAAGAGTACTCCAATCATAGGTTGCCAACATCTGTCGGGCAACATCAAAATGCTCCAAGGCTATAACAATCATATTATCACTAGCCTTCAACTGCCCCGTCAGATGGTGACGCCCCTATGACTCATCATTTCCACCCAAATCTGCACTATAGTAAGAGATCGAGTCCTCATCACTCACCTCATGATCAGCAACATCATGTGTGATATCCTCCATGCACACATCAACAACTAAGATACTACTGCTATGTACCTCAACGGATGGCTCATCGGGTAAGGTAGAAACTGTTGATATGACAGTATCTTCACACACTACCTCTTCCAATGTAACTGTATCACCATCCAACTCACGATCATGTGGTTCTATGTCAACACATGAATCATAAAATTGTTCTCTAAGGCCTGATCTGGAAAATCAGACTCACCATGACATGAATTCACACCAAATACTGCACCATTAGTACCCAATTCCTGAGTACTTTCATGTAACAACTCAATAGTAGCATCTTGCACATGTGTAGCCACCGTTGTTTCATGCTATTGCAGGCTACAAGCTAATCTTCGTTGTGAAAGCGTGATATTTCGCTAGGTATTATTCAAGATGGTCTCAACCCTGATCCTAACTCCACCATACTAGAAGTGGTGAAGCAATACACTAGGACACCTCCAAACGGCAGTGCTAACTCTACCTCCACCTGGATCCCAACTCAGTGAACCATGCCAATTCCAAACACTATGCTGATACACCTCAGGTATCATACTTGAGTTGCACGGATAAACTGAAAATCTATCAACCTCAACACCATCTGACTTCAGCAGCGCCACTCGGATATACCCTTTTTCCAAATTGCAGCAAGTCTCCAAGTCTTGAATCAAATGATAATCAGCATGGGAGAATAAAGTAGAGGACCTGCTAAACCCGGAATCGTCATCTGAAGTCGGAGACAAGTCATACCAGAGCTGACTAGAGCACTCCTTATTCCACCCACCTCTTTGTGCCATCAAAGTCATCGTCACATCTGGTGTATGTGGGATGAAAATGAGTTGATGAGCATACCTCATGCTGCAATCGAGGTGAAACTCTCCTGATTGTGCTAATTGAGTGCTCACCAAAGAACCCTTAACATCCTCAAGCTCTAGAGAGAGCTTATCAGCTTCCTCTTCTTCCCTCATCAAGGAATCCGAATAGATCCCAACAAGGCTAAGTAGGGTGTCTCTGTCTAAAAGAAGGTTCAAATATTTCGTCTTCATTGTTTCCATACCTTCTTTGACAATCTGCAAAGCATCATGAGAAGATCCGGCTCTAGTCCTTTCTTGTCTTCTCTCTAACTGGACTGCCCAAAGATGATCCTCAATTAATTTGTGCATCCTGTCAAGATGAGATAATGCCGCAATAATCTCATCCTCCTTCACTTTCAACTTAGTCTCTAGGCTACGAACAACTTCTGCACCATATGATGAAGCCTCTAACTATTGTTGCTTACCCATGTCTGGAATCTTCACCAAGTTCTTCGATTGCCAAGGCTTACCAACCTCATCATCGTCATTAGAACAAAGTGCATCCCTTCTTTGCGTAAGGAGTCCTCTAAGGTTATCTATTCCCTTTTGTCTTGCTATGTTGATGAGATTGACTTTATCTTTTACCTTTTGAAGGTGTTGTCTCGCATTGGCAGCCACTAATCTAGCCTCCTTGGCTTTTTGCAACCATCCTTCGTTCAACTTTTCAGACCTCTTTACCTCTTCGCTGCCAAAATATACAAAACCAGCCCTCATATGCTTGATATCTTCATGTCTACCAAATGGTGTACTCAAAACACTAGTGGCTGCTCCACTAAGTAGAAGATCAATTTTCACATTCTCCTCAATATCTTGGGCCTTCAATGGACTTTCATATGTGTGAATAACATCCACCGAACCACAATCCGATTCCTTGTCATGATAGGCTGAAGTAATGCTAGACTCATATACTGAGGTATCACAAGAAATCTTACCTTCATGTTGCTGCTCTAATGTAACTGATTTAACTTCAACCAACTTTTGCTTTTCTTCAACCTTGACATCATCATGAAGTGTCATGTGATCCAAATCCTCCTCTTGGCAAATCTGTTTAATACTCTCCTTAGGATCATCAGTAGGCTGATCACTAACTGCTGCAAATTCATTGTAGAGATTTCTAGAAGTTTCTCCTATAGATGCCTCTTCTCTCTCCTTTTTGTTTTGTGATATAGACCTGAAGAAGGATAATAGGTACTGCTCTGAATTTGGGTCTAAAAGCATTTTATTCATCCTTTTTGAAATCTGACTTGACTCCTTAGCTACAGTATCCAACTGCTTTAATATGGCATTCCATTGCTTTCCGTGAGTAGCCATGAAGCACAACTAAAACTTTTGCAGCTGAAACTCATTCAACAGGTTGGCAGGAAACCGCTCTGATACCACTGTAGTGTATCGACACTCTGCTGATCTGTTTTTCACCGAGTTTCGTAGATCTGATTTTTTTTTGGTTTAATTTCTCTTTTCGTGCTTCTGAGTTTGTTTGCTAGTAACACTAAAATGGCACTAAAGAGCATATGCATAAAGTTGGAAACTTCTAATAAATTAATCTACTGAAAATAACTCAAGTAATTACTCAATTTAAGAGCCAAAGATGCTTTCTTCATTACATAATAGATCACATAAGATAGATGGCTTACATCAGATTTTTAAAGATACATCTTATGCCATAATTTTTACTTACATCCATACAAGCATTGTGAATAGTGACTTGCTACAGTACCCGCCCCTAATGAAGTGCACACAACTCATGAAAGACGAACTTCTCCCACCAAAATCCGGCATGGGAGGTCTTCTAGGACAAGGGTGCCCCCTTTAGGAATGATAGCAGCCACCAAGGAGAGGTGTCTCTTCTTCTTTTGTTGGTTGAAACCCTCAATAAAAAGCGGCTGGCTGTAGCTCTTCAAAACAACCCCAAATCTTCTCAAAAGCGAGCAACTCTCATACTAATCGTGATTGAAGACTATGGCAGTCAAAACCACTCAAAAACAAAGCTTGAAATAACCTGCAAACAGCAACACAAGTCTCCAACTGAAGCATCAATAACTGATCAGCAACCTTAAGGTGGTGTTTCACACCCTCAAGCAGCTCCAAACGAAGAACCAAGCCCCACCAGGCTCACCCACTGCAAGAAATCAGGAAACTCAAAACAAGCTCGAAATAACCTGCAAACAGCAACACAAGTCTCCAACTGAAGCATCAATAACTGATCAGCAACCTTAAGGTGGTGTTTCACACTCTCAAGCAGCTCCAAACGAAGAACCAAGCCCCACCAGGCTCACCTGCTGCAAGAAATCAGGAAACCCTAGCCTCCTTCTTCCTCCAAAGCAACACTTCCAAGTTTTCAACAAGCAAAATCATCCATGCATGAAGAGGGTCGAACTTTCTCTCTTGATATTTATAATTTCACATTGAAAACACTATTCATTAAAATGAGCACTATTCACTTAAGTTATTTCTTTTTTCACTTTATGAATGAATAGTAACTGCAAAATATAAAGTGACCCCTTCCTTTTGAAGACACGTGGTCCCTAGGCCAAGGATGGTGAAATAAAAGGTGAGTATCATAAATTTAAGCACAATATCGTGCCAAATGCCACAATTCACCCTGTCACCATACTCCGGAGATCCACACTGCAAAATGACGACCAAGTGCCCGTCCGAGAAACCCTCTATCCAGAACTATTAGCCTACGAGGGTCAAGAAAATAGGCTAATCCCCCAACTCTGATGCTCGTGTAAAAGGGGACATTACATATTCACACATCTTTTGGACACCTTGTATTGTCCACTCCCTCAACTTGATGCTACAAAAAGTTGGCACCAAAATTGATGGGATCAAACTGCTGTATGTTAAGGCCAAAGCCATCCAAATGTTCATCACCAACCACCATATGTCACAAGGCATACTTAGAACATTTTCAAAATTGGAACTATTGAAGGTAAGTTAAATAATAAACATGTTTCACTTTAGTAATATTTTTAGTTTTGTTTTAAATTTAAATTTGTAAATTTAAATTTTATTTTATTTTAATTTTCAAATAGGTTGTTGAGACCCATTTTTCCTCCAACACAATTGTGTTGAGATCAGAGTTGGCGGACTCTTCAGGACTCGCCGCGGACTCGGCGGACTCGCGAGTCCGTGGCTGAGCCGAGTCGACTCGCCACGGACTCGGGAGTCGAGTCCAGACGAGTCCTGGGTCGGGACTCCCGAGTCCAGAGGTCGGACTCGGGAGTCCCGACCCAGGACTCTCGTCCGCGGCTGGGGCGTCAAACTGGGTTAAAACCCATACATTTTTTTAATTTTTTGTTATTTCTAACTTGAAGATTGGTGTTTTCAAGGTCTGCAAATTGGTTTTAGCTTGAAAGAAGGCAGGAGGAGGAGCTAAAAAGATCAAAATAGAGCCAGGTAAGTGATCTAACATTTCTTTTTTTTTGTTTTTTTGCTTTCAAAATTTAAAAAAATCAAGAAAAATAAGGGGATATGCTGCCAAATTTTTTTTCTATTTTCCTTAATAGCCATTATAGCCTAATTCCTATTATTTCTAGCTTGGTTTTGCATTCTTTTTTTTTGCAAATAAATGAAACTTTGAATCACATTTTTTTGCTGATTTTTTTGCAAACCCTTGCTGATTTTTTTTTTTCCACGTTGAACTTGAAACAGCAATGTCGTCTTCAAATCCAAAGGGAATGAGAAAAGACCCTGCATGGAAGTATGGAATACCAGGAATCAAAAAGGTGAAGTGACATGTACTGAATGTCAAAAATGGATGACAGGAGGAATAAACAGGTTAAAATACCACCTTGCAAGGATACCTGGGCAAAATGTGGAGGGATGCCCTAAAACTACTCCTGAGATTATTAGAGAGATAAAGGCCCTTCTTGCTGACTATGAGCTAAAAAAAGATGAAAGACAAAAAACAAAGAATGCCCTAGCATCAATGATGAGTGGATCCCCTTCTACACCAACTATGCCTCATGGTGCTACTGCTGCAAGTCCAAGTGTTCGTGCTCCACATTCATCTTTTGGTGAGAGTCCTGAGGGTTCCTATTCTACTGCTAGTGCTGGCCACGGTCCTTCATCAGGACCAAATTATTTTATTCCACGTAATGTTCCAGGAGCACAACCTTCACTTGAAGGTACCGGTTGGAATAAGGAAAAGCATCATGAAGCTAGGATGGCTGCTGCAAACTTTTGGTACTACAATAATCTACCTTTCAATGTTGCAAGCAGCCCATATTGGGAAGGTCTAGTGAACGCCCTTACAGTTGCAGGAAAGGGGTTTAAGACCCCATCAGCTAAAGATTTGAGTGGGCCATTGCTAGAGGAATCCGTAAAGAATACACGGCTTGTAGTTGATGAGCAAAAGAAATTTTGGCGAAGAAAAGGTTGCAGCATTTTATCTGATGGGTGGACAGATGGACGGAATAGAACTCTCTTGAACTTTTTAGTGGCCTCAAATGGTGGATTGGTGTTCCTAAAATCAATAGATGCCTCCCATGAAGTTAAAAATGCTGAGACTTTATGCAGTCTATTGGATGGGGTGGTCCAGGAGGTTGGAGTTGATAATGTTGTCCAAATTATCACGGACAACGCAGCTGCATATGTAGCTGCAGGTAGGCTACTTATGGAGAGGTATCCCACAATTGCATGGTCTCCATGTGCTGCACATTGCTTGGACCTATTGTTAGAGGATATTGGGAAGATTTCATGGGTCAAAAGAGTGGTTGAAGATGCAAAAAGTGTTACAAAATTTATCTACAACCATACTTGGGTGCTTTCTTTGATGAGGAAATTCACAAATGGCAAGGACCTTGTGCGACCTGGAGTGACACGATTTGCTAGCCACTTCCTCACATTGCAAAGCATTCTTGGTGCCATTGGTCATCTCAAGCAAATGTTTGTGTCCGATGCTTGGAAGGAGTCCTCATTTTCCAGTAGAGCTGAAGGGGAGAGGATTGTTACCATAGTTTTTGATGAGACATTCATCAAAAATGGAGAGGAGCTGATGGGGGTAAGTAGCAATCACACAAAAAAAATTATACATGATAATCTATTTGCTGTTTTTTATTTTTTGAGGGGTTAATTTTG
This sequence comes from Sequoiadendron giganteum, assembly GCA_007115665.2. Classification (NCBI taxonomy): domain Eukaryota; kingdom Viridiplantae; phylum Streptophyta; class Pinopsida; order Cupressales; family Cupressaceae; genus Sequoiadendron; species Sequoiadendron giganteum. Next base: position 385,638,922 of record CM021109.1, on the reverse strand, counting down.
TTATAATTTAACATTTGTTTTCATTTTTTTAGGTGACAGAGCCTTTGGTGAGGGTTCTTCGTATGGTGGATGGAGATGGCATGCCAATGGGTTTCATCTATGAGGCCATGGATAGGGCCAAAGAGGCCATATCACATTACTATGGCGGCAACAAAAAAAAATATGAAATCATATGGCGCATCATTGATCGGAGATGGACAAACCAACTCCACCAGCCGATTCATGCCTTTGCCTACTTCTTGAATCCGAAGTTCTACTTCTCGGACTCATTTAAGGCGGATGAGGAGGTCATGGACGGTGTTGTCACTTGCATTGATAGGATGGTGCCTGATAGTGAGCTGAGAAATAAGGTGCTTGATGAGTTGGAGGTGAGATTTGTTACATCTTATTTATGAATTTGCAATGTTGAGCCTTGACTATCTATGAATTTTCTATATTTGATTTACTTTTTCTTTTATCTATTCAAGGTCTACAAGGGTGCAGAGGGGAGACTCTTTTCCTCCCAACAAGCAATTGAAAGGAGAGGAAAACAACAACCAGGTAAAAATTGAAATTAGAAACTTGATTCTTACATATAGATTTTTACTTTATTCTTATTTCTTAATACTTATATTTTTTAAACATGTTTTTGTAGATCTATGGTGGGAGAACTATGGTGCTAGCACACCAAATCTTCAAAAGCTAGCCATACGTGTCTTGTCGCAGCCATGCAGTGCTTCTGGGTGTGAACGCAATTGGAGTTTATTTGAAAACATTCACACAAAGAAAAGAAACAGGTTGACTCAGCAGCGCCTAAATGATTTAGTTTTTGTTCGGTACAACCTTCGCCTTCGAACTAGGAAGGTGGAGGGTGTTTCACACGAGTCCATCGACTTGGATGACATTGATCCATATGGTGAATGGACTATTAATGAACAAAATGATGAGGCTGATGTCTTACTTACTGATGAGGATATTGCTGAATTAGAGAGAGCAGCAGCAGAAGAAGAAGAAGCAGCAAGATTGGATGCCATGGAGGACAACGAAGACACATTTGAATATCATTTTTCCCCTGCTCGATCTCCTAGTCCTCGTTTGCATACTACAACACGGGCACCTTCTAGTTCTAGGCCTCCAAAATTGAGTACCATTGGGAGGGGAAAGAGGAAGATGTAGATTATATGTGGTTGTTAATGTTTTCCTCTTTTTGACATGATTATATGTAAACATTTATAAACTTATGATGTTATACATTGAAAGTGAAACTATGAGTATTTGATGACTATGAATGATTAAATTTCAATTATTGAGTGTTTGATGATCATATGACATGTGTAATCTTTGAATTATGAGTGTTTGATAATCAAATTAAGCTCTTATATTCTCTAAATGCATTAATTTGTTCTTGTTTTTTTTGTAAAACTACGGTTTTTTTTTTTGCCGAGTCTTTTCCTGAGTCCGTCCCGAGTCCCGAGTCCGAGTCATATTTTTGGGCTGCCGAGTCCGCGGCGAGTCCGAGTTTTCCAACTATGGTTGAGATGACTTGTGAAGGTTCATGAGGCACTTTCTAACATGGTCATTAGCCCTAATTGATCCATATGGAGGCAATTTAGCATTGCAAGGGCAAAAAAGGTTAAGCCCATATTGAGCATGATTTGCTATACTGACATAGATAGGCCTTGTTTGGGTGAAGTATCTGATGGCATCAACTTGTAATGTCCCCTTCTTAGCAGTAGTTCCATATGATGACCGTTAGCCTATTTCAGAGGCCTATAGGCTAGTCGAAGGTGAAATTAGGGTTTACTATTTTCTTAGAGGTTTCCTTCTGAATTTTCAGGGGTTGCATGCAGGAGTTTTGCAGAGGAATTTCTAGGTTTTTTTGGGTTTTCAGAGGGCTTCAAAATGGTGTGACATGCATTTTCATCAGAGGACATTTTTGAACTTACTATTTTTAGTAAGTTATGATGGCTACCCGATTTGTGCTCTAACGGTGTTTGGAGTCACTATTTTTAGTAGTATGCTATTTTTAGTAAGTGCTATTTTTAGTAGTGCGGTCTGGCAACAATTCAGCTTTTAGTGTCTATTTCTGGCAAGGCAGTATATGCAAATGTGTCTCCAGCTTTCTTGGAGCAAGTTTTGGAAAGTTGGTGACTTAAGTGATAATTTTATTATGCTTTTTAGCCCCCAATTCATTGTCAATTAAGTTGTATTTCCTCTTTGGGCATCCAAATTGATTAATCAAATGCATTTTATAAAGTTTAAATTTGCAAAGAGGAATTGGGCGCCCAAGTCCAAGTCAAAGTTGATTTAAAAGATTATTTTAATCTCCTTCATATGGGCATCCCTTTTGGAGGGAAAAGCAAATTTGAATTTTTGGGTTGGAGAAGCTATTTATGCAGGGCCTTGCCTCTTCATTTGGTATCCATTGCTTATCATAACAAAGTGCTGTTGAATTTGATTCAAAACTCTTGCTTCAGGGTTGGCATACCTCCTAGCCTTCATCAATTTTGATTTTGAGAGATAGATCCTAGCTAATCAGTGACTGCTTCTTCACTCTAAGGTTGCAAATAAAGCTTCAACAAAGACGGCTTTATTTGATGTTTTCTGATTTTGGTGTCGTAGTGAGTTTGCTTTCATTTTGTGCCCATTTTTGGTGTGTTTCCTTCAATTTTCATGTTGCTGGTTTGAGTGTGATTGTAGCACATTTTTACTTACATCTTTCTAAGTGGAACAATTTTTGTGGGTATGGACTCGTTGGATTCCTGGTTCTTAGGCACCCCTATGCTCATGCTTTGGTGATCTTAGAAGGTGTAGTTGATTTTTCTTGAGGTCGCCCTTCTCAAGGAGGTCGTACCATTTGTTGATTCTGCCTTGAGATGTGTGCCAAAATAATAAGTGCTATTTGGATTGGTTTTTTTGTTGGAGTTTGGGCGCCTAGCCTCTAGGCATCTTCTGCTTTCTGTTTGGATTCATTCAAAGGTGACTTGGCAAAGTTACGAACATTTTGGTGGTTATTAGAGCTTTCTGGTCAAAAACTCAGAACACTGCAATTCTATATCAGACCTGGTTTTTTTTACATTTTGTCATATTTTCTTGATGGCTATCTTTGTATTTTCCTTGGAGGGTATTGTCTAACATTTGGGCCTTCTAGTTGATAAGAATATCTCTGTTTTCAATGCAAAAGATTTTAATATTGTAACGTTGATTCAATAGTACTAATCGAATCTTTCATTTATGCACTTTGTTTTCACTCCCGTTGAATAAGTGGTTGAGTTTCTTTAGATTTTTGTTGCCCGCTGAAAAGTGGAAGAGGTCGGCTTGTTGCCTAAGAATTTTACTTTTTGTACTTTCTACTAGCCCGCTGAAAAGTGGAAGAGGACAACTTGCCACCTAGCATTTTACATTTCCTCAGTGTGGTCGGCTTTTCGCCATCGGCATTGTAATTCCAGCTATTTCAGTTTATATCTAACAGATCCCTTTACATCGTATACTCTCACCTTGCCCACTCCAGGATCTGGGTGATCAGAAAGTGAAGGGTTGCTTTCAGCTGGTTATATTTCTTGGGCTAACGTTAACGAGCAAAGTGTTGTGAGTGAAAAATAAAAATAAAACTAAGGGGGATACTACACGACTCAATGATTGGGAAGATGAAAGTCATCATTAATGCAAAAGAACAAGATCCTAAAGAAAACTTCTTCAGAGAACCACATGTTGTGACCTTTTCACACATCGCCCCATTCAAATGGGGACCCCCAATTTTTGCTCCATTTTGGTCTTTTGGCTTTGGTTTTGGGTAGTTTTGCGTCTCTCTGATCTTTTGATCTTTCTGTCCTTCCGGGGATGTCTCCATATTTGACCTAATTTGGAAATTTTGGCTAAGCCTATGAAATTAGGGTTTTCATTCTTCGGGCCAGTTTGAAGTTAAATTCAGTTGGTTGATTAACATCTAAGCTTAACATTGCAGTCAGAAGGCTTCCGGCAGGTTCCCATTGAATTTTCACTAAGTTCCAACCACTTACTATTTTTAGTAAGTGCTCAATCTGAGACCGTTTTACAGATATTTTGGAATTCTGTCAGTTCCATCACATCCAAGTAACTTCAAAGTGCCTACACGAGAAATTTTAACAGATTCAGACAACTGGCTATTTTTAGCAATTCAGGCTTCAGGGGCCATTTTCAGGGTTTTAAACATGATTTTCCAATGCATGATTGGAGAATGTATTTGGGTTTTTCAAGACCTTCGCGATGGTATAACATGCAAATCAAGATGTTGACTTTCAATAGTACAACCTTCTGAGGCTATTTTTAGGGTTTGCATGCAGAGATTTTCAATGCATGTTCGGATATTCTATATGGGTTTTGCGAGAGCTTTGCAGTGATGTGACATGCAAACGAAGTGGATCAGTTTTCAGGGACTTACTATTTTTAGCCAGTGCCCGCATGTCGACCAGTTTTTTGGGTTTTTCTGGGTTTTTTGAGATCCCACAGGCACTATGACATGCAAATTCATCTGACATCAAATAGATCACTTTCCGGACACTTACTATAAATAACAGTTTCATCCCAGCAGCTCCCCGACACTTCAGTTTCACGAGCAGAGCAACAAGAAAAACATAAATCAAGTCAAACGGAGATCATTCGAGACACATGCAAGTCAGTTTAGGGTTTCCTACTTAGGTGCCTAAAAAGAGGAGTAAAAAGCCAGAATTTTGAAAAACGAAGGTATCCCATTGCGATCAGTATCCTTCTGGCAATCTACTGGTGAAATTTGGGCGCAATCCAAGCACTTACTAATTATAGTAAGTCGTCTACAGAATAGGGCTATAAATAGCAGGTCAGCATGAGGGGCAGGCGTAAACAGGTTCACCATGCAATGAGGACCACGTGGTGAAAAATTCAAGTCAAACGGAGCTGCAAAAGTCAAAAAAAATTTAGGGTTTGCTAAAAATAGCAGGGTGGCTAAAAATAGCAAATGATCTCGAGCAATAGGTATAAGAAGGGTAGCAAGGTCACAAGAAGCATAATCACGCCAACTCCAATTTCAGGACAGAGGAAAAGCTTTGGGGATTCACACTCCTCCAAAATTTACTAAAAATAGAGTCGCCGAGGCGTTGAAAATTTTCAAGTCTGTAAGAGTTGAGGCTGGCATAAAATTTGCCTAAATCAAAAGTGAAAGTGCTACCTTCAAAATGCGCCCAAGAGGGAGAAGGACTTGAGAAAAAAAAAAAGTTAAGGCAAGCTGAAATGAGAGTGGACCCCTCTAAATGCGCCCTAGGCAAATGGTTGAGGTAGCAAGGCATTAAAATTTTCTAAGTCATTGGAGATGAAAGTACAAGGGGTCATATGCGCCCAAGGAAGAGGGTAGCATCAAGAAACTTTCAAAGTTACAAAATAGAAGCTTACCCCTCTAAATGCACCCTTGAATGAGGTGGAGATGAAAAAATTGCTAAGTATGGTGTCATGTCCCCGAAATAGCAAATCCATAAAGACCAAATGTTAAAATACAAATAAATTAATAAATAAACTAAATAGCAATATTAATATTAAATATAAAATAAATGTGTATCATATCAATATAAAAATATATAAATATGAAATAACAAATATAATAATAATATATAGGCAAATTATTGTTATTACATTCTAGTATTAAATAACTTAATATCAAAAATAATAATAATAAATAAATATTATAATCATTATACATCAAAGATTGTAATACATTAGAATAAAATAATAATAAGATATTAGCAAATTGGTTTTATTATTATACTTTAATGTTAAAATATGTTCAATAAAACATCAAAATAAAATAAGTATAAATCTGAAATATCATAATTATGGGTAATAATATATTATTTTAAAAATAGATATTATTGTGATAATAAAGGCAGCAATTAAATCTAACAAAGGGATATATTTTATGAAAGTCACCTCTTTCACCAAACAATACATTCCCCCCATGAGTCACCTACCTTGAATGGTATAAATAGAAGGAAAGAAAATAAGGAAGGGGGGAAAACATGGAGAAATACGATTTGCAATTTAGAACAGCAGCAACAATGATTGTTATGCATTGGAATATAGAGCCATTTAATATATATATATTATTTAATAGGCATGCAAATATATATGCATAGATATAGATAAATTTTATAATAAATAATATGCAATGAATAAAGAATACATATGAATAAGGAAAGAATAATTACATAAACATATATATATGAATACTAATGATGATACTTATAAGTAATGATGACTCTTTAATATAAACATAAGTAGATTATGTATATTTATGAATTGTCCTCATCCTATGATCAATTTAGTATAAGGTTGAAGGAGGCGAGTAAGGAAACATGGAGAGATATAGCAACTCAGGTGATGTACTCACTTAGCAATAATATTTAGCATATTTTGAATATAAGAAACAGATAGTGCTAATATGATTATTGGTGTAATGCTTTCTTTAGTATTATCGTGATGGTAATGATGTTGATATTGACTTAAAGAATCAGTAATAAATGCAAATGTATTGGATTGCTAAAAGATTGTCTTCTTTGTGTTTGTAAGCTTATTAGGAGGAAGGGTGCGAGGGAAGTAGTGCCTAAAAACCCCACTTAAGTTTGCCCCCGGAACCCAAGGCAGGGATGGGCCTTGGAGGGGTGGAAATTCCACTCATAGTTTTCCCAATCCCAAGGCCTGGGTGGGCCATGGAGGGGTGGGGGTTCCACTCATAGTCTGCTGCAGCCCTAGAGGGGTGGTAGGCTCAGGCCACTTATCCGTTCCCCCGACTATCCCCAATAAGTCAAGTGTCTTCCGAGGTGGTGACATGGGTAGAGAAAGTAGGTACCAGTGTTTCCACTAAGCACGCCACTCCGAGTATGGAATGGTCTTAGTTTGGATGTTCAACTCGGAGCCAAGGGGTGGGTTGTCCTAATGAGGTGCTTGTGCCCTTGGGCTTAGATGGATAACTTCGGGAGGATCTATCCATGCCACTCCTCTTCTGTTTCATTATTACTTTTGTGATTATGCTTATATTTTGGATATCTAGATATTAATGCTAACGGATATGTTGTTAATATGGTGAATACAGGATTCTTATCTAGGGTTATTGCATTAAGAGAACATTCATTTGGAAAAGAAGAATTCTTAAGCCTAATCAACAGATGAACTCTAGGGGAAATCGGGTAAGGAACATTACATATGGTGAAACAAAAGCTTCTACCCTCAAATGCGCCCACCTTAGGAAATCCACTTCAAAAGGTTTCTAAGGCACACAAATAGAAGTAGCACATGCAAAATGCGCCCTCAAGGGAGAAGGGTGGTTGAAGGTTTCTAAGGCATAAACAAAGTTCATCCTCCACCTCTCAAATGCGCCCAGCAAAGGTTATATGATGAAAAAGTTCTAAGGCAATGGAAATAAAAGTAAGCTTGCCTACTTGCGCCCAAGCTAAATTGGAGAAGACTTAAATTGTCTAAGGCATGGAAACAAAAGCTTGAGGTAGTATTTGCGCCCAGCAAGTGTTAAGAGGTGAAGTTTCTAAGTTAGGAAATAGAAGCAGAGGACTCTAAATGCGCCCAGCTTACAAGGCTGCAAGGAAGACATGTCAAGAGAATTTCAAGGCGTGGAAAGTACCTCCTCCATAGGTGAAGTGCGCCTAGCAAGAGAAGTGATTATAAAATGTTTTCTAAGTATCAAGATGAAAGCACCAAGGGTAAAATGCGCCCCAGCTGAGAAGTGAGTTGAAAGAGATTTGCTAAGGCATGGAAAATTGCAGCACATGGCCTCAAAGGCGTCCTTGACTTGAGGTGCAGGAGCTTAAAGAAATTTCTAAGTATAAAGTCTAACCCTTGAAATGTGCCCTTGAAGGAGGCTTGATGATAAATTTTCCTAAGGCATTGAAAATGGAAGGAGCTACCCCCAAATGCGACCAAGGAGAAGAAGGAGGAGCTGACTTAAAAGGTTTCTAAGTGTGAGGGAAATAAAACCTCACTAGCTAAAATGCGCCCAGCAAGGTGAAGGGACTTAGAATTTTTCTAAGTCATGAAAAATTGCAGCTGCATATTCCAAATGCGCCCTCAAAGCATACAAGGGATGTAAAATGCTAAGGCAATGGAAATGGAGGTACAAGAAGTTAAATACGCCCCCCAACAATCAAATAGAGGTGGAGAAATTTCCAAAGCAAGGTAAAATAGAAGAAGGCCTTCCTAAGTGCGCCCAAGGTAAGTTAATCAAATAAAAAATTTCTCTAAGGCATTTCTAAGGTAAAGTGAGAAATACGCCTAAGGGGGAGGTGATGCTAAAAAAATTCCAGAGGCAAGGTGGTATGCGCCCATGAGCAGGGGAGGAATTCTTCAGGGAAAAGGGAAAAACGCAGAGGCATAAAAAAATGAAGACTGCAGGTGTGAGGCGCGCCCAAAATAAAATGGAATCAACCTTAGCAAATTTTATTATTTTTCAAAAAAAAAATAATAAAAATTAAACTTACCCCTTCGTCTGGATACACATGGAAATTATGATTTCTGAGGGGAATTTTCTTCTGGGTATTGGACATTTCCCACTGGGAGATGATTTAAAATTCTTCCACACCTTGCTCGTGTTGTTTCGACAAAGATTTTGGCCTGGCACCCGTTTAACAAATTTCCTAAGGCTCAGATGGATAAATTTTCTAAGGCATGGAGAAGGAAAGCAGAGTGGGTCAAATGCATTCAAGTGCGTCCTCAAGGTGAAATAATTGCTAAGGCAGGAGGATGAGAACAACAAGATGGCATGCGCCCCAACACACAATGTGCCCATGATGAAAGTTTGCTAGGAAAGTGATGAGCTTTATCAGATCTAGAGGTCAAGCAGACCTTGAAAGTCAGAACGTGGGAATTGGGTAAGTAAAGTGAATTTATATTATAAATGTTCTGATGCTCTTCTTTTTGTTTTGCAGGATGAACACCAAAGCTAGAGCATGGGGACTTGAGGTGATGAAGTTGGACAACGTTACAACTTTGAAGAAGGGAAATGGCATTGAAGATTTGTCTAAGGCATCGGGAATGTGGTGCAAAAGGGGGCTAAATACGCCCAAGGCAGTGAGCTGAAGGAACGTGAAAGTTACAAGAGAGAAATACATACCAGGAATGAAAGCAACAGGAAGAATTAACGTAGAAGAGCTTTTTGCAAGGAGGATTTGAACCAAGTGTGCTGGCCTCCTCCTAACGCAACAAAATTGGCAAAGAAGAACAGTGGGAACGCGTTTCTGGGCAAGAATCTTCTAGAAGAGGATAGTGGGCATTAATTGCTCATAGTGGTTCTTGTAGAGGAGTGGAGAATATTCTGCGCATTCATTACCCCACCCCTCTTTGTGGCGGTTTTTAGGGCAAAAACCCTAATTAGGGCATCTGTGGCTCGATCTGAGCCCTTTATTGTAATTCAATCTAAACCGTCCGTTGGACTGGGCCAACTATAAAAGGGGCGTCCCCCCTCATTTGTAACTAAGTAGATATCAGATCAAGAAGTCAGAGAAGATAGAAGTTAGAATAGATAGAGTTAGCTTAGAGGATAGCTTAGTTTGAAAAGGAAGGAAAACTTTCCCTTTGAAAGTTTTGTAAATGGTTGTTGTGAACACTTTTCATAATACAAAGAGTTTCATTGCTTGGTGATTTCTTCTTTTGTTATGAGTAGCTAGCAAGGCCCTTTCATCTTTCTGATTCAAGTAGATTGAGTAGAGTAGACTTTATTTTATGCAAGTAGCTATTAATTGTGGAGTGTGGCGTTTTGGTTTGAGCATATCTTCTTTCATCCATACCACTAGCGGGCTTGCTGATGGTAAGTTCGCCTTGCATGGTCAACTGGAGTATTGGCACTTAACTTCGATTGTGGCTCATATGTCCATATGCATCGTTGTGATGGTATGTACATGTTGTGTCATAATTTGAACATCTTTCTCATCCTTTGAAGATTGCACCAACTTTGTCAGAGTTGTCCGAAGGGAGACGAAGCAAAGTCTGGTTTGAAGATTGTTTAAGTCGATCCTAGTCCTCCACCCTTTAGGAGTAGATGGTAGCATCTCTAATCCTTATATCCTTTTACATTCAGCATTATCCAATTAGTTTAAGAACCCGAGCTTCATTGACAAATCTCCCGAAATTTGAAAATCCTTTATTCTGAATGAGCAACTCACGTAAGTCTCCTTGGAATACCCAGCATATTCACATCAACCAACTGAGTCTATTTGCAATTAAAGGAACCTTGGAGTTGAACGCATGAACTTTCACGCAATCTTAGCATGCGGAATACTTTGATCAAGAGAGAATAGAGTGACCGTTGGACGTTTTATTCTGTGTTGGTGTTGTCATAAAAAAACACGTCAACACTACACAAAATCATTGTAAAAAGATGGAACAAAATGACCACTCCACTACATCTTTCTTGCCTTTGCATCAAGTTCCAAATACTATAGTGCTCAGCTCCTTTCTGTGACAACAAGAGTAGCCCCATATAGAGATGTTGAAGTGGTTCAAGGGTACAAAGCTAATGGATTCAGTCTTTGCAGAATCAATTTGGCTTTTCAACGAGCTATCAAGCAGAAGCATATCCAATGCAGAACTCCGATTATCAGCATCAGAAGTGGAAACTGCAGGCGGGATACATATCAACAAAGATTGCCAAAGCATGGTTTGAGCGCCCCTGTAGGCCAGGGGCGCCCTTGAATATGACTTGTCAGATGGATGAGTTTGCAAAGAGGGTCTTTCTAAGATCTTTTCCAATTCAGTCTAGCTCCGTACCGCAGCAGTTCATGAGACAATCCGGCATTCTGAGAGATCATGACAGAGGTTCTACCGAGCATGTAAAACAGAGAATGGTGAAGCATAGCTACACAAAGCTACACATCTGTAGGCTAGGGGCGCCCAACCTTTAGGCTTGCCAAATGGGGTTATTTGCAATTGCAGTCTTCACAAAACTTGTGTGCAATTACTCCAGCCATTCAACGAGTCCAGCCGATAGCCTCCGGGATTTGGCAAGTGCTCGTACGTGCAAGGTCAAGGTGACAATGTTGTAAAGTGGAGGTGGTTGAAGACAATTCAAAAAATGACTAAGTATAAGGCTAGAATTTTCCTTGAAAAAGGCGATTCTCTTTTAAAGGCCTTAGAAGCAGTTTTTTGGCTTCGTCTTCTCCAAGAACATCTCTTGCAAGTTGACCAAACTGTATAGAGAGACAAACGAAAAGCGAATTGGAACATTCCAACTCCCGGTATCAAGGGTCAAAGTATGGTGTTCGGATGAAAGTGACACTTTTGTTAGAATGGTATTTGTGCTATTACAGGCTAGGGGCGCCCATCTTTTTGGGGTTCCTGATTCAATTTGCAGATACCTCACATACAGTCATTGGATGCACAATACTTCTAGTCACTCAATGAATCTACTATTCAGTCAGCAGGGCTCATCATTCATCATCAATAGCAGTTTGAAGCATCAGAAGGCAATATGGAGAACTGGCTTAAGTCTGGAATCAATGCATCAATTTAATCAGAGGCGCCTAATTTTCTAAGGTGTCAGATGATGATTTTAGCAGTTGTTGCTCCAGCAGACATTTCATCCTTGTTATACAGGCTTCACAATGGATATCTGAGTACGATCGCAAGATCATTCAATCATCCGGGAATCAGAGTTGAACATGGTCAGATATAATTTCGTAGTCAACTATAAAATAGGAGATTCTCAAAATCTCAGAACTCTTGCAAATGGACGCCTATGTAACGACCCCATCCTTGGGTAAACAAAAATTTTCTAACATTTCACTTCAAACACATAAAAGTAACAAGTAACAGAGTCATTACAATAAAATTCTTCCTTTCTTTATTGATAAATGCTTGCAAGTTACAATATATATATTTCCACATGAATTCCATTTTCATTGCAAATATAAATCAGAGTACAAAAGTAAAACAATTACATACATAGCTCGTAATCTTTTGCACAAATAGTAGTAAGATGGTCCAGGTTCCCTTCCTTTCAAATCTTGGTGTATCTGTCGCTTGCTGTGGAGGAGAAACATCACTCAGGCGCTTTTCTGCCAACCGCGGACTGTTAATGCGGTCCCCCGCACATCTATTATTCAATAGATGGCCCTCCCTTCGAACGAAGAGATTGGTAAAGTAACCGGCTGCGACAACCCAACTGAGCATAGTGTTGTGTCCTATACATCTAGAACTTGCTATTTCACAATCCCGAGCTAGCATGATGGATCACAATGAACTGACAGTGTAGTCTCGACTATCTCACATCTAAGTGGATGTCGTACCTTCCACTACTTTGGCCAAAGTATTCACATTCAGTACTTCGAATGAAGGTCATCTATCATATACACTACTCAGGGCCGATTTCACTTAAGGCTATCTTACACTACGCATAGGTATCGTCCTTTACTTTTGGATAATCTTTTATCCCAGACTAACCTACAACATTTTTCTCAGAGATTAAACAAGATAGGTATATCCTGTTTCAAATTACCTACCTTTAGACATTCTACTTCAATAGCTACATAAGGGAGGTATATCCTGTTTCAGACAACCTACCTTCAAACAAACTACTTAATCAGGATTTGAAATGCAGTCAACAAGGGTCCCTCGGGTAACTCCTAACATGGAATTCTTTATCCATGGAGTACATAGCTTTTCCTAGTTAACCTTCTAACTTTAAAGTTTTAGACTACCTTGGTACTGGTTCAATCCTCGACCTAGTATTTAATAACTAGTTCCTCTTTTCCTCTATATAAGGAATCAAGCGGTATTCAAGTAGATTCATTTCAAACATTCCCTTTATAACATGGACTAGCTATTCTTCCATAACAAGCTATAAACATGCTTTTCCCTTATAAACAAGTCAATCCCAAGGCTTCAAGCTAATCTTATGAAATCAAGCTATTTACCTTAATAACATGCCCTCTCTATGAAATTAAGTATTTCCTTAATAACAAGCTATCCTTTCTCAAACAAGCTTTCCTTTCTCAAATAAGCTTTCCTTTCACATACAAGCTTTCCCTATGTAAATAAGTTATTTCATAATAAGAAGCTATTCTTATTCCAACAGAATTTCTTTTTATACTTTCCTATTTTACTTCCTTTCACAAAGTAAATTCTAGTTCAAGCAAATCAATTAACATACAGAATTAATCAAGACATTTAACATGCCTGTTTCCTTGCTGTAGATGATTCCAGTCTGAAGCTACTTCTCCTCCTTCTTCAGTGTCACTCCTCTCAAACAAATGCTTATTTAGCAATGACAGAATATGGCTCTAACAAATGCAATACAGTAATGACAGAGTATGGCTCTCAACCAATGCAATACAGCAATGATAGAATATGGCTCTCAACAACTGCAGTACAGCAATGATAGAGTATGATTATCTTATAATGCTTCCACAGCAATAAAAGATTGATCACAAAATGCTTTCTACAGAATTGTCAAAACATGGATCTCAAAGGGAATTCATTTTTAAACAAAAACAGAAAGGAAATTCGTGTGAATACAGCAAAGACAAATTGCAGCTCTCTCAAAAGAAAATTCGGAATTTGCAAGTGATACTTGATGAATGAACTAGGTGGCTATTTATAGAGTCCACAACCCAACAATTTCCACTCTTGCAAGCATGTAAAATGACAGGACTACATCTTTGAATATTTCAAAATGAAATGTGGCGAATTTCCATACTTACTTATAGCTTTAAGAGGTGAATCGACTTCCAGGAGTTCAGAGAAAAATTCAAACTTCCATTTGATAAGAAAGGCGGATTGACACCTACAGGCGTCTCCCAAAAATGGCGCGATTAATGAACAATGGGGGGTAACTCTTCACGTTTTCACGGAATGGAGTCTAAGAAAATTGCGACCAAGTCTTGCGCCAAGAGGAGCTGCGTGCGGTTTCATTCCATTCCCTATTTCGGCCATTTCTACTGTTCACTTTTTTCCTCATATGGAAATCCGCGATTTTCACTTTAACCAAAGTTTTAAAATGCATTAGTTTTAAATCTTTTAAAAAGACTATAGTTTTTACCATTTAAATTCACATGATATTTCCAATGTATTTTCCCAATAGACTATGGAAATCGAAAATACTTTCTTTACTTATGGTAAATGTATTTTATTTGCCAAAAGACTATACAAGTCAAATTATTTCAAAGGTAATGATTATTTAAAATATGAATTATATATTTTGCATTATATTCAATATAATCTATTATTGTTTTATTTACCTTATTTAAATATATGTATATATCTATATAATATTTAATATTACTATAGATATATCTATATATTTTATTATAGGTAAAACTATAATAACGTTTATATTAAATATATTTATAAACACATTCAACAGTTACATTTAAATATATCTATACATATTTGTATTTAATTATCCAAATACGTGTATTACAGGCCAGTTAGCGCACCCTTAATTCACGTGTTTGTACAAACATGTATATATACGTTTAACTGTAAATTCCAGGCATCAATATAACGTTATAACAACATTATAGCTAGTGTGCATATGTTTATAGGTGTGCCAGCCATGTATACGTATTTGTATGTATGCCATGTCGACACATGTGTATGGCATAATAATTGCCCATCATACATATGTATCGATATGTCATACCTGTTGTTACGTACATATGAGTGGTACATGTATACGCATATATATCCTGTCTATACCACACTTATCAGTTCACATTTCACATTCAAGGCTCACAGAACAGTAAGTCAGTCAACAAGTAACACCACTCATAAAGCATAAAGAAGTAATCTAAAACTCCTAAGCCTAAGGATGACTTATTAAGACAACTCAATCTGACTCAGTTCCCAAAACCCTCAGTGAAGTGTGTGTATGCTCAACTTAATCAACTTTACCGGTTACTCAACCAAGCCCCTCTCCCGAGTGATGTCTCCCCTCCGCCTAGAGGAATAGTTCCTGTTCCTGCATCCATTGCCACAAAACCACGGCAGTTACTTGCTCATAACATTAGCAGTATATATATAAATCAATTATAAAACAAGATTCATTATCCTGATATTCACATATATGCAGTATTTACCATGAATTACATCAATTGAAATAACATCAAATGAAACAACATCAAATGAGCTAACATACATATTGATAACAAGGTGCAAGCACCTCCAGATTTCACATTACATTCATTTCTACCTTTTTATATCACTAGAAAATAGTAACTTCATAATTCAGGATGTAACAGCCTAAAAGATCAAAATTTGACTTTTTAGAATCAGTGAAGTGTGTTGAGCACAGCAAGAGGCTATTTTTGGCAAAATGATTAAAAAAATATTTTTGCATGCAGAGCATTCAAAGTGACGAATTTCTTCAAAGATAACTATTGGCGCCACTTTTGGTTCTTTGCATGTTTTGAAATTAAAATATTATTTTTAGTCTAAGACTCAGAGACAGTGGCAATTCAACTGGTGAGGGACCAATCAAATTCCTTCTTCACAATTAGGGTTTCAGCATGCATGCATGAGGGTACGATTTCATCTATTTAACCAAGCATGGCATCTTTTCTCATTCACACAGCTTTGAAAGTTTGAATTTCCTCAAAGAGATTAGCAAATTTTCATCAGATAATCAAGCTTGAAGGGGATAGGTAAATTCTTTTGCAGGTTCAAGTCCAGATTTAGCATCAGATTCAAGACAGGGTGGCGATTTTGAAAGAAGGCACAAAAACAATTAAAATAATAAAAAACGTCTTTTTCTCTTCTATATTTCTTCCATCTTCTCGTCTTAAATTCTCTCGCATGTTCGAAGTGTTGGCAAATTTTGGCGAAACAAAGTATTTGGGTTGATTCAGAAGAGCTTTCTCAGCAAAACCCATGTGCCAGAATTTTTCAAGAAAATTTGTTCAAGAACATCTGTTCTTGAAGCTTTAATTTTCTCAACCGAAATTCTTTTGCATGGCTGAGTAAAGGGCAAATTTTTACATTTCTGATGTTCTGGATTGTCTTAGGATCACTTTCTGGACAAAACCCATATCTTAGATTTTCCCATAAAAATTCTCATCCAACAAGCTATTTTTAGCCTCAACAAGCTATTTTTGGCTTTCCAGAAAAGTTGTCAGAATATAGCCGTGTTCACAGTCAACAGGCGAGTTTTTCAGAATGCAGTTCACTTAGCTCAAATTCAAGACCAAGTCAGTCATAGCTCTTAACTTCATCGGGACAGTTGATACAAAACTACATAAGGTATTGCCGGAAGTAGTTTTGGATCCACTTAAGATCAGGGATTCGGTTATCAAGAACATTCAGCAACCCGGTTTACTCGAGGCCGCTTCCATACCTATTTCAGTGCATTGCGTGGAGTTTGTAATATCTTGCATCAAGCATTACAATTTTGCTACACGAGAGATACGGTCAATAGATGGACGTGTCATATGCAGTCTCAAACCCCTTGATATCGAGCGAAGTCTGGATATTCCTCAACATCCAGATGGGTTGGGCATTTCCATGAATAAGAGCGAGCAAGCATTCAATGCTGAATTGGATAAGTGTCAAAGCATGAAAAACGTGAGAAGCGTCAAGCTGTAGAAGAAATAGTGGTCATCACTTCAATTACAAAGCCGCCAGGGTTATCAGTTAGTGAAGTGCCAGTTTGAGTATGCAAAGATTTCCAGGTTTACTTGAGTTGCTGACAAATAGTGAATTGACAGTTGAGACATGTGATGACCGTTAGATAGTGATGCAGTCAACAACCTCGTGGAGGGGTTAATTGCCCAAGATCAGGGCCAGTAAACTTCAGTTCAAGGCGTCCCACCTTTTCCAAGACAGACATTAGACACAAGAGTTAAACTCGAGGATTCTTTCCGAGTTAACTGGTTGTTACACATTGCATGCCATGTCTTTCTTGGAAACATCTACATACACTTGGAGTTTAGATTAGATTTCTACATTAACTGATGATAGCATTCCAGTTAACTTGCTTTCAATAAGGACGTGCATGCTTGCACATTGTCCATTTAGATTAGATGTTTCAGTTAACTGATGATAGTTTCCCAGTTAACTGTATAGTTTCATTCAATTAGGGTTTAGGAATAAGATCTTGCATGTCTTGCAGGATTGTAGTTGACTCAAGGTGATTTTAGGGTTGCCTACACCTTGAAGTCTATAAATAAGAGCGTTCAGCTCATTTGTAATTTAACTTTTGCTGCTTGATAGCATACATGTTGCGCCTACCTTGCCTATAGTATTGCTATTATTGTATTTGTTCAAGAGTGATTGCTGTTATAATAAATTGTTGCGCCTACCTTGCCTTCATGTTATTGTCATGGTGTTTATTCAATCTTAGTTAAATGGGGTTGCTGGTTTGATCGTTATTGCATGCGTGTTTCGTCTATACAATATACTGTCCCAGTTGCTTACCTTGTGTTTTGTTTATCATGAGCCTATTCAGAAGAGCAAATAGTTGTGCCCACCTTGCCTTCATGTTGCAAAACTATACTTAAAGCTTATTGTTTGATGTGTGTGATAGTAGACTCATTCAGCCAAGTAGATAGTTGCGCCTACTTTGCCTTCATGTTGTGAAGCTGTACCAGGTTTACCGTTTATTCGTTTGTTTTAATAAGCTTCTTCCCGAATAAGCAAATAGTTGCGCCTCCCTTGCCTTCATGTTGTGAGCCCGCACCTGAAGTTTATCGTATAATACATTCCTGCTCCATTTCCTCATGCTCTGTTTCTTGAGGAAACTGGATAGATTTAAAGAAGTTAACTTAGTTGTAGTTAAATGATCTGCGAAACCAGAAAATACTTAGCTGCAACGTTCTAGGTTTTCTTAACCTTGTACCTCTACCAGCTGAGAACAAAAAGATAGGATATTAGTTTACTTTTCCATTCCATGCATTCCAACACAACAAGGGAGCTTCCCCTCCTAATTTGAAGAGCACTCATTACGTAGTGTGCATAGCTGTCCGTACAAACTTACACTCCAGAGGAGTTAGTTCTTACGCCAACATCCTCGAAATATAACATTAAAATAACTAAGTTTTAAAATGCAAATAGATAAGATAAATGACAGATTACGTATTTACAATTACTAACAAGTTAATATTACTATAATTGTAATCATAATATAATAATACAAATATCAAATACAAAATATACAATATAATTATTATTATAATCATAATATAATAATATAAGTATCAACCATACAAAATATACAATATAATTATTGTAATCATAATATAATAATATAAATATCAAATCCAAAATATACAATATAATAATTATTAACAAATTGATATTATTACAATTATAATTGTTAATAATAACATAAATGAAACTATGGATAAAACAATTCTAATCATGCAGCAATCCTTAATCTATCGATTCCCAAAAGCAGCATTTATAAAACATCGATCATACCAAGGGTCATCTACTTAATTATAATTGAAAAGTGCATCGATTAATTAAGAGAAGCTAGACTTTTTAAGATAGGCAATGAATATAAAGAGACATACCCCTTAAGAAAGAGTTGTGACATTTGACCTAGTGGGGGATATTAAAGGAAGAAAAAGGAAATAAATAAAATGAAGCATACACAAGCAGATCAAGGGATTAGGAGATAGGAAAATGGCATGGAAATCTAGTAAACACAGCAGATTGGGGAAATATTATATATATATTGGACTAAATATTATTGGTAAGAATGTAGTTGGGGAAGTAAAATATAAATATAATTATTAATATATAAATGCATAAATATATATATATATACACATATATGTTTATGCAAAGTTGATTATTGGGATAATTATATTTCTATGAAATATATATATAATTATACAATTATACAATAATGATTCTTGCAGCAATTAGTGAGCCTTATAAGTAATTGTGATTCTTTTATGTAAATGAATAGATTGTATATATATCTATGATCAATTCAGTATAAGGTTGAAGGAGGCGAGTAAGGGAACATGGAGAGATATAGCAACTCAGGTGAGATTACTCACTTAGCTTTAATATTTAGTTGTCCTCAATTTGACATAACAATGTTGCATGAACCTTGTATGCCCAACCAATCTATGTATTATTTTGGAATGCACACACTCCCCTCTGATGTGTTGGAACCATTCCCTCTTTATCGAATCTGGAAATAGATTCATTATACTGGGAATTGGTATTGAACTTAGGCGGACTGTGTAGTCCCTGACTGATGAGAGGCCAAAGGGTTTTTCTTCTATAGATATGGTTTTAATGATGATTAATTTGCATTTATATTTGATTTCTGCTAATATTAGATTTACGGGATGTGATGAATTGCAAAAGAACATAATGAACATGTAAATATGAATAATGCTTAATTAGTTTTGTATTCTGACATACCTTCATCATATTACGATTCAAGGAATTGTTTGATCATTCTAAATACTCTTATTGCATAATATGTGTAAATACAAATGAAGTACTAATGACTGCATATCGATTGTTTGAATTGTGTTTGTAATCCCGCCATGAGAGCTGAGTCATAACTAAAGTGGTTCGTCTAAAAACCTCACCTAGGTTCCGCCCCACGGGCCCAAAGCAAGGGTTGGGCAGTCTGCCCCACAGGCCCATGGGTTGGGCAGTTTTGCCCCACAGGCCCATAACAAGGGTTGGGTAGTCTGCCCCACAGGCCCATTGCAAGGGTTGGGTCATGGAGAGGTGAGGGTCCCATCTTGGCATTCTGCCCCACAAGCCCGAGATACGGGTTGGGCATTGGAAGGTGGTAGACCGTAGGCCCTTAGGGATTCTCCTCTCCTAATGGGCTAAGTGACTCTTCTTATGTTTATCAATCTGTATTTATGATTATGTTTGATTTTGGATATCTATATATTAATGCTAACAAGTATGTTGTAATGTGATGAATACAGATCCCAATCTAGGGTTATTGTATTAAAAGGAAATTCTTTTGGAAAGAAGAAACCCTAAACCTAATCAACAAGCAAATTCTATGGCAGACAAACGGATTTTAGGGCAAGTCTGGATAAGGGACATTACACCAGCTATGTACTTGCCACTTCTATTTTTCTGAAAAATGTTCTAAATCAAAATCTTCTTTAAGTCTATTAAGCGATTTCCTTAGCCCTTGCTTCATTCTTTTGCTCCCTGAAGCAATTTGCAACAATTAGCTAATCTTCTACCTCCAATAGTACCATTTGGGTTCTTTTAAATGAGTTCTTGGCTAATTTAAGCTTAAAGGTGAGCTCATCAACCTCTACCTTCAATTCCTTAGATATAGTTAAGACCTCATCTACAAATTTGGTGGCCACATTTTTGTCTTCAATCATATGCATTTATTCTGATTTCATTGTTTCCATTGCATTCTTAACAATTTGTAAATCTGCAATAGTAATAATTTGCTTACTCCTTGCAACATTTACTCCATCTGATTTCTCAATATTTTCTCTCTTTAAATTTGTATTAATCCTTCAATGATCTTGTTTGTGCTATCCAACTCTATTAGGACTTGCACTTCATTTTCTCTTGTTACCATCAACTATTTCTTCCAATCACTGTCATAAAATACAAAGTCAGTGCAATGATATTGAAATTATATTAGAATCAATGCAAAAATCAACACTCTTCTAAGACATACCTTTCTATAGATTCATTCTAAAAGTCACTCTGAAAGGTGTCTTGTACCTCCCACTCATTTTTTTCATGAACTTCACAGAGTTGATCTAAGCATTCATTATTAGCTGCTGGTCTGAAATTTTCAGCAAGCTTAATCCCATCATCAGAAATCCCAAAAACATTTGTCTCATGTGCATCTATTTCAACAAAGTCATAATGGAGCTCCACCACACATGATTCTTGAGTTAAGACATTTTCCTCTTCATAGGAGTGTTTTGAGTGTTCTTTCTCAAATTTGGGTTCTTTAACAACTTTGGAATTTTTTATGCTATCTTCACTTCTTTCTCATGCTCCAATGTGACAATTTCTTCCTTGTTCTCATCACCACTCTGTTGGAATAGACATTTGATAGAAGTGAAAAATTCTTTGTTTTTAGCTTGTGGCTTAGGAGTATCCATCACCTTCTTTACTAGATCTTCATTGCATTTTACATCTTCTTTACTCGAACCATAGTAACGAGACTCGGACTCGGCTCAGACTTGGCTAGGGTGACTCGACTCGGGACTTGCGACTCGGCACAAACTCGGCACAGACTCGGCAAAATGAAAAAACCCTAGAAATTTAGGAATTTTTAAGGATTTAAAACTTGTTTCAAGCACCCTTTATTGAATAAACCTTAAAGACACAATAACATCATTATATAGAAGCAAATTTGATCCCATACACAAATATACATCGATCACATAAGTATAAAGTACACAAATTATAGCTGAGCTACTAAAGGAAATAGCACATTTAGAACCCTAAACCCTAAACCCTAAAATTGTAGTCAAATGTATACAAAACTCATGGAATATGAAATCCATGACATCAAATGTTCCAAACAAATATGAAATATCAAAACAATAACTACAATTCTATGGCTCAAAGGAGTTTGCATCCTTCCTACGAAGGCATCTATGGTGGGTCCTAGATGATGTAGCAATTGCAGCCATAGTCTCTGCTTGTGACTCCATGCCACCCTCACCAACATTAGTTTTGGATGTGTTTGCTCATGCTTTAGCCTCCTCCTCTGCCATGGCTATAGCCTCAACCTCTCTATCTACCCAATCAACCCAATCAAGGTCCTCATCACTAGCACAAGTATACATCGATCATATAAGTATAACTAGAAACACAAATTGTAGCTGAGTTGCTCAAGCAAATAGCACACTTAGATATATAGTCAAAGACTCAAATGTATACAAAACTCATGGAATATGAAATCCATGACATCAAATGTTCCAAACAAATATGACATATCAAAAGATTCAAAACAATAACTAGAAGTTTATGGCTCAAAAGAGCCTGCATCTTTCCTATGAATGTGTCTAAGATAGGTCATGGATGATGTAGTAGCCATAATCTCAAGTATCAGGGAAATCGCCCTAATGGGGTTGACAGGTAGTGCCCTTTGTGGGGGTTTAGGTGCAGTGCCTCTAGTGGGGTCAAGGGTCAACGCCCCTCGTGGGGGTTTGGGAGTGGGGGTTTGGGGGCAGTGCCCCCAACGGGGTCAAGGGGCAACGCCTCTTGCAGGGGTTTGGGGGCAGCGCCCCTTGCGGGGTCAAGGGGAAACGCCCCTTGCGAGACTCTGGGGACAGTGCCCCAGTGGAGTCAAGGGGCAGGGCCCCCAATGGGGTTGAGGGGCAGCACCCCTCGCGGGGTCCCGAGGCAGCGCCCTGGGCACAGTGCCCCCGCCACCAAGCCCAAATTAACACCTCCAAAACCATACAAACCTCCATGGCGTACATTATTTTGCATTCACAATAAGTAAAAAATAATAATAATAATAATTTTAAATTTCATGTATTTTTTTGCACTTTTCAAACCCTGCCTATTGTCGAGTCCTGCTGACGGGACTCACCTGGACTTGGCGAGTCTAGCGAGTCTAGCCAGGACTCAGTAGGACTTGGCCGAGTCCGAGTCTGAGCCCCCAGGACTCGGCCAGGGCGACTCAACTCGGGACTCACCGATTCCTGGCGAGTCTAGGCGAGTCTCGTTACAATGACTCAAACATTTGTGACTTGGATTCCAAGATTATTTGCATAAAAAGCAAAGTTTTTGTCTTCGAAGTTCATTTTTGCTATCATCTCTCTTGTTTCTTGCAAAAAAACTCTTAATTTGCAGATTACATAGAGTAAATTCTCCAGTTGTCATTTCAACTAATAAGTATGGCACACTGTTTGACAACATTTTTAGCTAGAGCATGTGCAACTGGTGAAAATTTATGCTCATTTTTAGCTAGAGCATGTGCAACCGGTGAAAATTTATGCTCATTCTTTCTCATATTAGCCAGCAAAAATAATAAGAGTGGCTAAGGAATATCATCACTTTTGATCAAAACCGAAGACATAATTGTCTACATTGAGCTTACAACATTTTCCTCATGATTCATACTAATAGTAGCAAAGAAATGGTGAAACATTTAAAAATAAAATCATCATATTCTAAATCTAACATCACAACACATAAACTAATTGTAAGAATAGTTTCTAGAACTGTTAAACTCTAAGCAAATGAAGGACTTTTGATATCCACCATGACCAAACCTTGAAAACTTTACACAATCAACTGAAACATTTCTCTCATGATATTGTTGACGTATGGGATTTTTGGAGCATTTAATCTCGTAATTTCACTAAATAAAAAAAATGGTAACTGCAAGTTTTACATCTTTATCAGGGTGTCTCATAAGCTAGGGCTTAACCAAAGTAATCATTGATGGATTCATCACCTATCCCAAAATCTCAGCATCTGACTATTTTACCATGAACAAACAAACTTCCACTTCCTCTAAACTGCTGAGTAGAACATCTTTTGATTGGGGTGGCTGCTCAAGTTTCTTCGCTGTTCTATAAAGTCTTATTCCCAAATTGGCTAATGACATGATTTCACAAACTAAAGAAACCGAGGATCAAAAAATTCTGAATTTTCTATCACAATTGAAAAGCGGTCAACTCAAAGCATGCAAGTGATGAGCAAAAAAGTGTTAGCTTCCCAGAAAGCTAGCAAGACCACCATCTCTGGTACCACTGTAATAACCCCACACCATTTTCTTTTGTTTTTCAATATAGAAAATGCAAATACAAGTCCATGTAATTTTTAATCACCAAGTTCCCAACTCTAAGAACTTGAGGTGGAGCATTGAATTGATCTTAATTAGTTTTTAATGCATATGTTGGTGAAAACATAATAGTTGTCTTGAAGCATCCCAACCTAGCTCTCAAGTGCTATTTCTTTTAGTACATAAATAAAATTATTGCAACATAATAAAAATTATAGTAGTTCTCAAACACTATTTCTTTTAGTAGATAAATCAAATTATTACAAAGAAGAAGAAAACTAAAGTTAAAAAAAAGTTAATGCAACAAGTATGTAATTTGGAATCGCTTTATTATAGTGCAAATTACTTTGGCCCCATATTGAAGATTTGAAATTAATCTAACTCTTCATGTTTCATATACAAGATTATGCATATTTTAGTTCTGCCACCAACAAAATTGTATTTATCTGATAAGATAATTTATGTTGCTTCTTCAGTAGTATATGGAACAATCCTTCATATGTTTGTACTTTAAAAGAAAATCAGCAGATTTTAGGCTAGATTCTTTGTTTAAGTAAATTATACCATACCCACTTCTTTTAGAACTACCCTTAATGAAATATCAAAAGAATCAAGGCATTTCATACACTAATTCTGTTCTGTGGAGAAATAAGTGTGGTGCAGGTATCATGCAAACAAGTAACTGCAATTAACACAATTAATTGATACCTCCCAAAAGTATTGAACTCTTGATTCTCCAACTTTTCTTGTTGGTAAGTTGCTATAAATTATATCACTTGTAGAATTTTCATTGAAACCACGAGCACACGAACCGACTACAAGGCAAATCCCATCAGGCTTCTTTCCTGATCTTATCTGCATAATCCAATATCAGTATGCAAAATATTTTATCTTGCAAATTGAACTCATTTTACCTTTGATTGTACATATTACATGCCTTCCTACTTATTCAATATATATCGTATAATTCACTATGGTGTTAATAATTGGTTGTATAGCAACCTTCAATGCACAAATTAATTCATAATCACTCTAAAGATAGTTAGGTGTCTTTTCAAAAAAGAGAACTCAAACCTGTCTGACAATGGGGGAGAAGTTCCCCATTGAGTCAATAATAAGGTGTGCATCTAAAGTCTTTCCATTATCAAGTTTAACAACCTGCAATTTCTCAAATTTCATAGTAATTTTATTAATCTGGGATATGGTTTAAAAATGTCATCTAGCATTTCAACAAGTAAAGAAGTTCAACTGGATTGTTATTCTATATTTCCAAAATTCCAATATAAGGAAGCTCAAGTTCATTCACATTATTATAATCATCATGACAAGTGACAACAAAAAGTGACAGAGGAAAACTAACAAATAAGGTTTTCAATGCTATCAATCCAAGCTGAAAACTGTTTTATTGCTTTGTACTTATCCTTCGTGGCAGTCTCAAGAATTAGGTAGAGTTTATGGTTTTCTGAAAAAAAAAAGACTCTTCAGGGATCACTACATAAAGTATTTGTTGTAATTTATGTTGGGTTATTTTATGATGTACTAATAAGTTAATAACTATGCATTTCTGTTGTTAATAGCATAGAAACAAAAATCTTTTGGGGAAAAAATTGGCAAACCAAAACTTCAAGATTTTTTGAAAATTTTGGATTTTTAAAGAAATGTAAAAAATTGTAGAATAAGAGACAAAAACTATTTTTTTTCAATTGAAAGGCATTTCCATAGCAATAGAGATATAGAGAGCAAATAAAATAGAGAGTTTAACTAATAAATCATAGAAAATAGATTTTGTTGTTTATATTCATATCGCTGATTACATTGCATTCTGTTGTACCCAAACCAATTTTTTTGCTTCATTAAGGCATTTTGATTAAAATGGTCCCAATCTTGTAAAAATGTCTTCAAAACTCAGTTTTTGGGCAATCCAAGTATGTGTTTTTTGTGGATTTAATGACTGTTAGATACTAGAAAATTTTGAAAATTAGGGTTTTGGACCCCTATTTTTAGGCAAAAAACCCTAAAAATTGAATCTTGTCAAAATTGACTGAATTTTTTTTTTGATTGGCTTATTTCACATCACGATCACAGTGGTGAAGTTAGATTCAAGAAAAAGTCAGTTTAAGCTAGTTTTCACTTTCTCATGAGAGAAGTTAGGACCTTTGAGGTCATCAATGGCAGTTGGCCAATACCAAGTGTCAAAATCTAAGTCTGAAATTCATCGTAGAAGATTATGTGGTGAAAGATGTTGAAAAATATGCTTCGCGACGAAAGGGATTTTCAAATGGTGAAAATTGTAAAAAATATTTTGTCTGGAAACACTTCACTTTGCAACGTGGGAGATACTTGGGCAATCAATGTGCAAGTCAACTTTGCAGTGTTCGTACATGTAAAAATGGTGATATATTCAGAGACATTGGAATATATCACAACTACAGATATTATGAAAGTAGTGAAGTTTTGAATTAGCTTTGAATTAGCTACTTAAATCATATGTCCCATTACATTGGAGAAAAGCAGAAAGAAGACATCTAAATCAACAAAGATGTACTCAGGATAAACTTGAGGTAAGCGATGGCAATTTATGTAAATATTTTTTAATAGTGTTGCACTGACAATGCAGATGGTTGACAATAACATTTACCTGTCGATGACCATTTTCTTCAAGCAGCTTACATGTGCAAAATGCAGATATCGTAAAAAGGAAGACAACAATATCAATTCAAACTAGCAACATTCAATCATTATCTGTGTCCTGAACAACAGACAACCATCATCCAGCAGAGAAAAGAAGAATAACTAATTTAAAGATTGAACATTCTGGCACTCACAAGGTTTCCCATCACTCTAAGAAACAAGCCTGCTTGTCTGACTTTAAATGAACTTGCATAAGGATTTCTTTCAAACCTTCTGATTTATTGTGGCATATGCTGTTGGCTATGTTTTCAACATATTCTCCAAAGTTAATGGCTAGATGTTTTCCTTATGAATGTTTTCAGCTTAGATAACTAGGCAGGTCCATAAAAAGGTAAAATTAGTTTCACAACTCTGTAACAAATCATTGTGCATGCATCATATCACACTGTCAAAACTCTATGACATACTTAACTAAAATTTTGATCCAATGTTCTGTATCTAAAATCTATATAGTGGCTCAATTTTTGTATGCTACACGTAATCTATTGTAAAAAACATTAGTTTGCCTTCACTAGAAACTTAATGTATGTTCCAAGCACAGAAGTTTGTTTGCTCACCGCAGCATCTTGATAAGTCAGGATACTCGAAGCAGCATGGCCCTCAAAAATCATTCCTCCTAGCCTTAGAAAACGTTGTTTTACAGCATCAATGAGCTTTACTGGACTGCCAACATATCCCGTCATAATCATCAGCTCTCCATTGATCAAGGACAATTTAAAATGAATCTGAAGGTATTAAAGAACAATATGATGACCCAATAGATGTCAATGTCATCTGATATACAAGATTCATAATGGTAACTGTCAACTAAATCAACCTTGAGACACCGGAGATTATTAAAAGCTGAAGATACACAAGAAAAAGAAAAGTAAAAAACATTCAGCATAAGCATGCTATTGTGAAGATAAAGCAAAGGCTCAAGGAAAAAATATCTACAGAAAAGAAATACATTCCTATTTTATATAAAAATATATTTAACGAGTTTGAACAATATTTTGCTAGTAAAAGAACAAGAAAGGGACATTAGATATTTCATTTTTTGTGTTATAGAAAATAAAGTAATCTACCACATATATTTTTGCTTCACATAATACTTAACAATTCTTCCACACACGAGTGAGGGATTTTGAATCTTTTGTCACTCCATTGACAAGTTAACCTATTACAACACACACACACTTTCTAGCTAGATTACAAACACTGGAAAGAATGTGCATGTACAAGAGCTGAATTGAAGATTTTGATTACACACAAGATAAAATTTTATAAATCAAACACCCAAATGTTGTGTACAAAGCTACAAACACCTGAATTAACAACTATCACAATACAAATTCTGGGATTAATGGTAATCTATATTCAATAAATGAAATCCTTCACAAAATGATATTCCATGGATATCACAAAATTGCATATAGCATAACAATCTCATCACACACATAAAGAGAGCTTGAATGATAAACTTTCGCACAAATGTAGCAAATTTACTTTTAGTTTGTCATAAATACAATACACATATATAGGGTTTGAAAGTGTCACTTTGCACAATTGCTTGTCTTCACAAAATAAAATTTCTTTAAAACTAAAAGTTAAATGAAAATAAAAATGGGGTGAAGGGCCTAGCTCAATTGGCTAAAGCATCATGTTGCAAGCAAGAGGTCAAGAGGTCTAGTCTCCCCCCGTCCCCGTGGTACCGGAGGGTGTGTCACTGTTGCACTAGCATCACCGGTCACATGAAAAAATTTTACCAAGTGAACTACAGTTTATAGGGGGGGCTACCCGATTCCTGCAGTCTAAAAAAAATTAAAAATAAATAGATAAATAAAAATAATTATAAATAAAAACTCATTCTTTGGATAAAGCTTATTCTCTTAAAAAATTATACTAAAGTCAAAAATATATTGTTCTAGAATTATCAAAAAATCAAAATAGCTCTACATTTAAATGAGATAGCTCTACTCTAAATAAATTTGATTATATTTTTAAACATAATCTAAAAATGGCAATCTGCACACTTTTTGAAAATGGCAACCATTGAGAGGAATTAACTAGTTGCTCTAATGGCAAAGTGAACTCGTGTTAATCGCCTCCTTTGACCCATGTTCCTTAAATATCTTGATTGTAGTTTGTTGACGTTACAATTCGCACCTCTGGAGTGTGTATTGGCAATGGACAGCTATGCATAGTGCTTAATGACTGTTCTTCAAATTAGGAGGGGAAGCTCCCTCTTTTGCTGATATGCGTGAAAAAGTAAATGATCTAAATCCTATCTTTTTGACTCAGCTAAAAGAGGCACAAGGTTAAGAAAACCAAAAACGTTGTAGCTAAGGTTTTCCTCTAGTTTTGCAAATCTTAACTACAACTAACTAAATGCTTTTAATCTATCCTATTCCTCAAGAGAAATAGAGTATGAGGACTTAGCGTTGGCCTTGCAGTTGCACCAAAATATCGACCTATCAATGCCCGATACAAGCGTCAGTTAAGATCCACAGGAGGCGGTTAAACCATGTCGTGAACCCAAAGGGAGATGCTAGCGGCTAGTCCAACAATCCCCCCCTCAGCGTCACCCGAGGGGTTCGAACCCATGATCGGCTCTGATACCAATTGTTGGCCTTGTCGTTGCACCAAATGATCGACCTATCAATGCCCGATACAAGCATCAGTTAAGATCCATAGGAGGTGGTTAAACCATGTCGCGAACCCGAAGGGAGATGCTGGCAATTAGTCCAACACTTAGGAGCAGGGAGGATTTGGACGATAAACTTTAAGTCGGGATTCATAAGGAGGAGACAACTCCTATCTGAGGTGTAGGCTGAAAGAAAGGTTATTGGTAACAACATCAAATGAAAATCTCCACTTCTGAATTCCCAAGGAGGAGACGACTCCTATCTGAGGTGTAGATATGAAACAAAGATTATTAATCACAACAAAGCACGATAAACCTACTTCTAAAGTCCCAAGGAGGACACGACTCCTATCCAAGGTGCAGATATGAAACAGATTTATTGGAAACAAATATAACCCAGGAGAACAAATTTTATGAAGGACCTATCACACAGATAAATGATCAACCAGCATTATATTGAACAAAGATGAACCATTAGAAGTAACATTGCACGGCAAGGTGGCTCAACAATTTGTTTATTACTAATAAAAGCTCAAAGGTGAACTGATACTAAGAATAGGAATATTGCCAACAATGCAGCAACTCTCTATCACAATGAATGGTCCATGAATAGATACACAAATAGCAATACTATAGGCAAGAGTTGGCTCAGCATGTATGCTATCAAACAAAATTTAATTACAAATGAGCAAGGGTGCTCTTATTTATAGAACTCTAAGGTGTAGGGAACCCTAAAATCACCTTGAGTTTACACTCAATCTTGCAAGCATGCAAGAATTTATTCTCTAAGTCCAACTAAATGAAACTATACAGTTAACTGGAAAGCTACCATCAGTTAACTATAACAAAACTAAACTAAATGGACATGTGCAACATGCAAGTCCTTATCGAAATGAAAGTTAACTGATAATAACTAACATCAGTTAACTGGATCCTAACTGAAAATCCGCCCTCCTCCAAAGATATCTATGAAGATGAGATATGCGTGCACAAAATCAGCAATTAGAACTCAAGAAATGAAGTTGAGTTAACTGCTGCTTTTGACTCTATCCTCGGAAATAACTACAGGATCTAACTGACTATCTACTCTAGATCATCATTCGCCATCATCATCTCCAAGAATTCATTAACCATCTCATCTTCTGGCACTTTGACACTATCTTCAATGATAGACTGCTTGATCAACTCCTTCTCTCCATCCTCGATCATCCTCTGGCACTCCTTGATCGAATTGCTCATTTGCTTCACTCAAGGTTTTGACTGTGATGTAGAAGGCAGTGAGGAAATCACCTCTGGCGGCTCTGTAGCTGAAACTGCCTTTCACCTCCTCTTGTTGTAACCCAGTTGAGCAAAGTAATCAGGATGGAAAACTCATCCTTGAATTCTCCACACCCAACCTTCTTTGGTATGTTTGTTTTTCGTACTTTTAGCCACCTTTGAGCAACCTTTCTCTGAAATCTTTCCTTGTCCCCCAACCATATCTTGTCACATTCCTCAATGCTTACGAGGAAATTGTCTAAACGATATGGAACAACAAAAAACTTCTCGACGTCTCTCGGCTTCAAGCTGCAAATGACTCTCCCATTTGTTGATCAAATTTGTCTTGTGGATGAGTCATAATGCCTTATGCGTGCAATTATAAACTCAAGATCAGCAACTGCGATAGGAATAGATGCCACTTCCAGCAATCCGAATTGCTCGAGATTCTTGACTATTGAGCTGTCAATGCCTTCCAACGTGCTCAATTTGACCACTGGATAGACGTGACCCAAGTCTATGTCAACAATTTTCAAAAATTCGTGAACTAAGACCAATTTGGCCTTATAATATATTGGATTGAATTGCATTTTGAAAATCTAGACTTTTGACTGTAAAGTCAGGTATGTTCAAAAAAACTTCAGAAAAAGCTAAAAAAGGCTTTGGATGAGGTAAAAATAAGCAGTTGGAGGAAAATTTTAGGAATTTTTTCAAAATGTGAGTTTTGTAGAGAATTAAATTCTAAGACAACCCAGTTTGTCAGAAATTCGAAAAAATGAGATTTAGCGAGGCATGCAAAGGGTTTTCAGTCGAGAACTGCAGTGGCTGTAGGGGCTCTGGGAGCAATTTTTCCCAAGAAAAACTGAACCATGGGTTTTGTAGGCAATGGAATTCTACACCAACCCAGATGATTCGATTTTAGAAAAATTGAGTTTTTGACCCACATGCAAAAGAATCTTTGAAAAAAAGCACAGTGCTTCAGAATGTGAAGCAACGGGGCAATTTTTTCGAAAAAATCTAAGACATGGGTTTTGCTATTGACACTGAAATATGTGAACCCAGATGATCTGATTTTGAAAATTTCGCCGTTTACTTTGACATGCAAGAGAAAACCTAAGACAAGAATAGAAGAATTTTAGAGATAGAAAATAGAAGTTTATTATTCTGTCTCTGAAAAAGTTGCCTATGTTTAAATTGGATTTGATGAAGTTTGCATGCACTCGAAAAATGAAGTCTAGAAAATGTCTCTTCTGAACAATCTGGACCTGGCACTGCGAAGAACACTAAAATTTGTCACCTGTAGCGCCTTCAAATCTTTATTTGCTCAATGTTATACCCCAAATTAAAATTTTCGCTACACTTAGGCATTTTGAAGAAATGAGTCAAAATACTGTTAAA
Organism: Sequoiadendron giganteum; assembly: GCA_007115665.2. Lineage (NCBI taxonomy): Eukaryota > Viridiplantae > Streptophyta > Pinopsida > Cupressales > Cupressaceae > Sequoiadendron > Sequoiadendron giganteum. The sequence goes on along the minus strand of CM021109.1, from coordinate 385,607,258 downwards.
TCTGACAGAAAAGGTCAGAATTGGGGTTTGCATGTCATGCATGAGGGTCAAAAACTTAGAAATTTCAAAATCAGGCAATCTGGGTCGGTTCAAAACAATCAAACCTACAATACCCAAATTTCAGCTTTTCATCCCTAAATTTTAGGAAAATTTCTATTTTTAGCAGTTTTCTGAAAATAGAAACTTTTTTTGGGTTTTTTTGGGTTTCTTAAGAAACGGATACTTGTAAAATTTTCTAAAGATAGAAAGTTTGGTTTTTTCAGTTAAGACTGATTTTGATTGGCTTAAAATACTCCCTCATCAAGCTGGTGCAATCAGAATCACAAAAAGATCAGTTTTACTCTACTGGGTCTATTCCGATTTTTCAGAAGCTTTTTCAGAAATCCAAGGTCATCAATGGAGGTCAGACAGCTGCCAGGTGTCAGAATCAAACGTTCAAGCATCAATAGAGGTTGTCAACGAACAACGTGCACAAAGAACGAGGAACAGGCAAAGGAAGTTTGAAAAAATGAAAAATGAGAAATTTTGTCTAAGTTTGGAGACTTCAAGCGCCCCAGTCAAGAAAAGGCACCCATACTTCAATGCCTTAGAATATTTTTGATTCCGGTAGTCAAACACAAAGAAGGCACATTAAACGAGGTAAAGAGTTGAAAATCTCATAATTTTTTCTAACTCTGCCAACTAGGGTGCCCCTGAAGGTAATAGGCGCCCAGCTTTTCAAGAGGTGAAAATTCAGAATTAGGGTTTCTGCCTCCAGGTCAACATTGCTCAAAATCTTCTCGGCTCCGCAACGAATCAGTCAGCACGAACATCCAATCAATCAGTCAACCAAAATCTCAGATCAAACAAAGGTCACAGGGAGAAGTGTTTTGAACTCAAAAGACGAAAAACACATAATAAAAACTAAGTCTGGAGGAGATGGGCGCCCCTGAAGGAAAAGGGCGCCCAAGCTTTTGAGGTATCTAATGATGAAATTTGCGAAAGGTCCCTCCAACGTAACTTAGTCAGACTAGATCCAGCTATCCAACGCATTCATCAACTAGTTCATCGGAGTTGGCAGCCATCATATGTCGCAAGCCGAACAGAGGAGAAAAAGTGTATAAAACAACAAAAGTTGGAAGCAACAAGGAAATTCAAAATAAAACTAAGTCTGGAAGAAATGGGCGCCCTTGAAGGAGAAGGGCGCCTAGGGTTTAGAGCCACCAGAAGTTAGTTTCCGGAGATCAAGTATCCAGAAGACCCCTTCCAGAATCTTATTAGCTATCCAGTGAATCCGTCAGCTAGTCAGTCTGATCAGCACAACGCCCGGAATCATGAAATCATTTGAAGGTCAGAAGACAAGCAAGGTTTTGAAAATCATGAAAATGGCTAACACTGGAGAAAATAGACGCCCCTGTTAGAGATAGGCACGACAATTCGAAGGGTCACATGAAATTTTTAAAAAATGACGTCTCCAAAACAATGTCGTCAGATTCAATCTAGCTCCGTAATGAAATATTCAATTCGTCCGCCAGATCAATCTGGAAGCCGGGAGACAGAGCCGAATTAGGGTTGAAATTTGAGCAGAAGGTGAAAACGATGAAAAAATGGCAAAGTCTGGAGAGACTGGGCGCCATACCTCAAAAAGAGCACCCAACTTCTCATGCCTTAGAGAAATTTTTAGAAAATTTCAAAAAAATTCAAAGAAGGAAAAAACGCCTTAAGTCAAATGCATGAGATAAATTTAGGGTTTTCATAATTAGGGTTTGAGAAGCTGTTTCTCAAGACAAAAACTTATTTAAAGACATCTCTATGCTTTATTTTTCATATTTTCTTGCAGGTTTCTTCAAGGAGAAACAGAGCAATAACTTCAAACCTATATTTTTCAAGATTCAAGAACCTAAACTTGCTAGTTTTTCATAAAATTTTCAGATCAGCACTCAAAGAAGGCTTGCTTTTTCATATTTTTTCATCAAGAACATCAAATTTGTGAAGAAGGCCATTACTTTCAATTTTCAGCAAGCTGGTCCATATTTGTTCTATCTTCTGGACAAATTGTTGAAGAATTTTCTCAAGGTTGCAGCAGTTGCTTTTATTTTGCATGTCAGAGAAAACTTCAAATTCTTCCATTTCTAATCTTCTGGGTCTATGTTAAACCTTCTTCTGGACAAAACCCATATCATAGCTTTTTTAGAGAAACTTAAAGTTGTTGCTTTTTCAGTCAGAAGCTAGGGTTTGCAAAATCTAATCAACTGGGTGCATCCAAAATATGCTCATGAACAATAACCAGATGCTAGTTTTTTCTGCTTTTTTTGGAGAAAATTAGGGTTTGCTGTTTTTTCAGTCTTCACTACAAATTTTCAAAAACGGACGATCTGGGTTGGCTTGTAACGAAATTCTAATCAAAACCCATATCTCAAAAAAAAAATTCAAAATTTCATCCATTTGAGGAAGAAAAATCAGCAAAAGCTAAATTTAGAAAGTTTGCTAAAACTTGTCAGAACCTAGGTGTGTTTACTGTGAATCTTTAAGTTTTGCAGAATGGAGTACATTCCTACAGAGTTCAAGACCAAATCAGCACTGTACCATGATTCCATAGAGACAGTCGAGACTGACTTACACCATATCAAACCAGTATTCAATCTACGTTCTTTGGAAGATGCAGGCAACACCACCATCAAGCATCTTGGCCATTCAGGTCTTCTCGCAGCAGCGTCCATACCTTTCTCAGTACAGAGCTTAGAATTCATAATTGCTTGTATCAAGCATTATAATCCAGCCACAAGGGAAATCTAGTCAGTTGATGGAAGAATCATATGCAGCCTAAAGCCAAACATGATTGAGAAATGCTTCTCCATCCCACCATGGCTTGGAAGTGTTACCATCAACATTGAAGAATGTGAAAGGATATGGGAAGAGCATCAAGAAAAATACAGCAAGAAGATTGCACAAAGGTGGCTGAAAGATAAATACAGTACATTGCCAAAGAACGTCGAGAGAGGACAGTTCAAGGACGAATTTGCTATAATAATCACCCTACTCAACCGGATTACTGGTCAAGTAGATGCAACAAAGTTTCATCCTTGGATGTTCTACATGATACCTCACATAATGAAAAAGACAGAGTTCTATGACTGGCCTACATTGATTAGTGATTGCCTTCACCATCAAATAACTGAATATTTTAATAGACATGCATTCCACATGGTCTCCTACCTAGTCTACTTGGTTGCCTATCAAGGTAAATTCAAAGGGTTAAACACAAAGGGTTCTTTAAATGTTCAACATGTCTACAATTATTACACTTAGTTGGAGATCACTGTAGCATCATATCATTACAAAAGAGTGAATGAAGCATTCTTAATCTACACAGTGCGTGACCTGGACAACGAGCTACATGTTCGCATCTCATCTATTGCCAGGGCAGCAATGTCAGAATGGGCTGATTGGTTTATTCAGTTTGCCACTTTCACTTACCTAAGGGTTTACGGTTATTCAGGAGCTCCTCTTATGTTACCAAAGTATCCATCAGATGAAGTCGTGTATGGAATTTATCAGACAAGTATCAAATGTTCACACTCACCTGCGCAACAAAAAGAAACCAACCTTCAGCTTTCCTTTTGCGTTGGGTATTTACAGTTGCAGATCATCCACAGATGCTAAAATAATGGGTAATGAGTTAGATAAACTTGGTCTCAAGCCTTTCAGTGAGAGACGATCATATGATCCCCATGGTGTCTATGCAGCTCGACTTGGTCAGAACTATGCTCATGTGCCCGCACTTGAAGACTTTTGGGCTAATTGCAGAGACGAGTACGAGGTGCGAAGGCGAAATAATAGTAGGCTCACCCTTCACCAAATGAAAGATTGTTTATCAGAAGACATTGAAAGGTTATCAGATGATGACGGGGTTGTAATTCTCCCAACCTATACCAAAAACCAGGTTGAATAGCAACCTCTTCCACAGGTCAACTGGGCTAACAAAGAATGCATTACAGTGGAAGAAAGGACACGACAAGTGGTAGAGTACAGCAAGACTTTCTTAATCCTCAAAAGGAGGGAGTCCATTCCGGTAGCAGAGCCGCCAAAGAAACATTCATCTCTTCCTTCTTCTTCAAAAGCTCAAACGGAGATGAAAGGAAAAGTTCAGTCTCAAGAAGTTACAAAAGGCAATAGATCAGAAAAGAGTGCCAAGAGGAGGTTAGACTACACAGGAATTGTTATACAAGAGCAGCCTACAGCTGAAACAAAAGTTCCTCCACCAGAGCCCATACTTCAAGAAGAAGTACAAGATGAGCCTTTGATACAAAATCCTTTACCATCTCCTAGGTCTTCGCCAATTCACATTGATTTGGAAGACAAGGAGATAGAGGTCGATGTTACAATTACTCCTCCCTTGGATGTTAGTAGAGATACCACATCTTGGCTTGAGAGCTCCTTGGGAAGGACAAGAAGAAGGCCTTCGTATCAGGTGATTGATAACGACCTCACTATATATCAGGAAGCACCCAAGAAGAAGGCCAAGAAACAAATGCATTTTGAGAGGAATCCTGAGGGTGAAATGGTCATAGAGACAGCTACACCTCTTGAAGGTAAAATCAGGGATGAGGTGGATGTTGATGATGTCATAATGGTCAAAGCAAACCTTGGTAAAAGTACCCGACATGCTGATATGAGTTTGTTTAAGATGGTAACTGAAAACATTCAAGAAAGAGTGCAAAAGGATGGAGAAGACAAGCCAGCCTTCAAAGCTGAAAATCGTCAACTCCAGTTATATATATCAAATCTTATTCAAGGCACCTCACAAACAACACAGTTGTTGCCACAAGTTTTAGAAACACCAACTAATCAGTAGCAGTTAAGGCAGTTGGTTATTTGTGGAAAACAAACTCAGGAATGGATTGAAGAGTTCATCGTCAAAGGAAAAGAAATTCTAACACAGGTCTTCCAGTTGAGATACAAAGCTCATGACTTACGTCAAGGTATCCAGGATTTTGAGCAGCTGATAGCCGAGTTCAAGCCTATGCACAAAATCGTAATTGCAGATTTAGAGATGGCTTATGGCTCTACAATGGCAAGAGAACACAAAAGACAAATCCTGGAGTGGAAAGAAGGTCACCTTTTCAAGGTAAAAACATATGTTAGAATGTCTGAGGAGTTTGCAGTGTATAAACAAAGGGTTATTGATACTCTTAAATTCATCAGAGAATTTGTTGCAGCACTTCCTTGTCAATATTGCCTTGAGGATGGTTCATACATTGGGTTTGACGTAGTCCAAGCAGAGTTTCAGAGTGTCTTGCATGGCAGCGATGGCAGTGTTGGAAGAATGAAGATGATTTCCATGATGTCAGCACAGTTCGAGAAAGCGGCCAATGAGAGTGAAGATTTCTTGAGATCTATTGCAGATGGTGAAGAAATCTTGGAAAAGCGGCATTTTGCTATTAATAGTATCAACACTCCCACCACAGATGAAGTTGCCCGCTTTTTAGTAGATGTGATCGAGATTTAAATCAGTTTTCTTCTAGAAGCTTCTTCCACCTTTTCTTTCTATTCTTGTCTCAATTCTTATCCATTCTTTGAGGATAGAAAGAAAACAGTTGTAATAGTTGTAATGAGTTGGCACTTTCCGTTTTTAGATGCTTTCTAGGGTTTAGATGTTTTATCTTTTCTAGAATTAGAAATAAAGCTTGCATGTTGGCAAGTAGTAGTTGTAAAAGCAAGGAGATTTTAGGGTTCCCTACTCCTCTGCTTATTTATAAATAAGAGCAGTAATTGCTCATTTTAGTTTAACCGTGCTTGTGATAACATAATCGATGAGCTTATGCCTTCATGTTTGTTATCGTTTAGTGTCAGTTCACTTTGTGTAAAGAGAAAGTTTGCATGCCTCCTTAGCTGCAAATCCTTGTTTAGTGCATGTGTTATGTGTCAATAATAATCAGGTTGATCGCATGTTGCAAGTATTTTGCTACAACTTGCTGTCCCGAAATTGTAATCTTTGTTCCAGAAGTTTGAGTAAATAAAATCCTGAAGCTTGCTTTGCTGCCCTCGATATAAATATCTCAGATTTCCGTTTATTGTTTTGTGTTAGAAGTGTGAGGAAATGAAATCTTGAAGCTCACTTTGCTGCCCTTGAAATAAAGTCTCATATTTTCGTAATACTTTTATGATCTCCTTTTTCAGCTTGCATTGAAATTTAGTAGATGTATGTTGAGGAAAGATTATTCAAGTATCTTTGTCAAACAATCAACCTCGTCCATTTCTAGACTCTCTTACTCTGCGTTTACTCGAGAGGATAGAAACGTTTTAGTGTAAGTTAAGTTGTAGTTGTCAAGTTTCATTAAAGGGAAAACCTTAGCTACAACATCTAGAGTTCTATAACCTTGTGTTCTCACAGCTGAATCAAAAAGATAGGCAAAAATTAGTTTTAGTTTACTTACTTTATGCAACTCAGCAAAAGAGGGAGCTTCCCCTCCTAATTCGAAGAGCAGTTTACTGCACATAGCTGTCTGTTTCCAAAATGCATTTCAGAGGTGCGATTTGAAACGCCAACACTCAAGAAAGATGTGTTTTCTCTCACCTATGATGAAAAATAATGGACACCTATGCCTTAATAAATAAAATTTCTCAAGAAAGGAGTCATAAATGCATGCAATTGCTTTAAAATTGGCGCTAGCTTCTGATTGGACCTCCATCACACTTAACTGACCGAGAAATAAGCCCTAATTAGGGCACCACCTCCATGCACTTCAGTTAAACTTTACATGCAAAAATAAATCACCCAATTGCAAGCAAAAATCAAGTCTAGTTGAAGTCGACTTGAGAAGTTTAACTAAAGATTTAATTTCAGTTAACAACCTCCGCCTTTATAGAGCGCCACTTTGCACTTGAGTTTCAAAGTCAAACTTTGACTTTAGGCGTCACTTTCTAGACAGCCAATTTCTTGAAAATTTGAATTTGCAAACGTCACCGGAGCCCATGTTCAATCACTGATTCTGATTGACTGACATGTTGAATAGACTGGCTAATAATTTCATTGAAGAGCAGGATCAACACTGACAAGAAACTCCTTGAGGCTACAAACCCTAATTCTGACATCTGAGGTTTCAAAATTTAGGGTGCCCCTAGCCTCTAGGGACGCTTTTAGCTTCAAACTTAGAAAAAAATTTAATGCATTTTCATCATTTTGAAGGTGATTTTGACATTACTTCATCTCGCGTTTCCCGACATTCGGCAAAACTTCAGAGCTGGCTGACAGGCTCATTGCGGAAGCTGGCTGAATTTTGAACATAAGCTCTTGGAGAGCACTTTTCTTAAAAACATCATCTAGCAGCTGAAAAACATGGGCACCCCTAGTCTCCAAGGGCACTTTTCTTCCCAGAGAGCCATTTTTACAACTGGCTAGAAATTCACTTAAACCCCGATTGCAGGTTGTTGACAAGTCTTCTGACCTAGCAGGTATGCAACGAAAAGTTGGAAGCATCACAAACAGAATGAATATCTGAGATGACCCAAACAACAACATTTGAGGCTCTAAAACTTTGGGCGCCCCTAGCCTCCAGGAGCGCTTTTTCTTTTTCTTGACATTTTGACCATGATCAAACCTTATGTTTGACTCCTAATTCCGGAGTTCAGCAACTCGGATTCATCTGCTAATGGATGCGTTACGAAGCTAGATCAAGTATGAGACAAACATCCTGGGTATCATTTGGTAAGAAACCTCCATCTAGTGCTTCCAAAAGTTGGGCGCCCTTGGCCTCCAGGCGCACTTTTCACTCCAGTGTTAGTCAATTTTCATCTCCCTCATTTCGCGTTCAATCTCCAGTTTCAAATGCTAGACATATCTTTTGGACTAGCTAATAGGCTAATCATGAAGCTGACAGGATTCTGGAAAAGTCTTCTTGGAAGTGACAAGTCTAAGAAAGTTGATTTGGGCCCCTGAAATCAAGGGCGCCCCTACCTAGCAAGTGCGCTTTTGTCTCCAGAGTTAAAAAAAAATTCAACTTTCTCTCCTCGACGAAAATCCCCTTCAAGACAAAGCGTCATTTTGGACATATCTCGCCATAGAATCTTCACTGGAGCGTTTCAAGCTTAGATTTTGACACCTGGCACCTGGCCATCTGCCATTGTTGACCTCAAAGATGCTAACTTTTCATTTCAAAAAACGAAAACTACCCACTAGAGTTAAACTAAGTTTTAACTGAATTTGACTTCATCATTGTGATCATGAAGTAAAATAAGCCAATCAAAACAATTTTCAATCAATTCTATAAAGAGTCAATTTTTAGGGTTTTTGTCCTAAAAATAGGGGTCCAAAAACCCTAATTTTCCAATTTTTCAAATTTTTCCAATATCTTCCTAACATCAAACTGACTAGAAGCCCATGCATGATTTTCCCAAAAACTATGTTTTGACATCATTTTTACAAGGTTTAAACCATTTTAAGCAAAATGCCTTAATGAAGCAAAAAATTTGGTTTGGGTACAACATAGCTTTTAGTTTGTCTAGGATTGGTAAAGCAATGCTACAAAGCCTCGACTCATGAATGTTGACGCTTTGTCATTCTCAATAATCTGCCTCTTCTTATGCTTCCCTTGCTCCTCAAACTCAAAGATTTTTAGCAATTCCATTGGCTCACCAATCCTCTCCTTACCAAAATCTACAGACACTGCCATGTCTTCCCTCAAATGCTTAGTGAAGTCTTTTTCTAAATTGTCTTTCACCCTTGTGTTTCCTTCTACATCTTTTGGAGAACAAGAGATGGAATCTAGGAATAAATTAATTTAATATTTCTTTCCATCCAACCTATTGATTGTTTCTTTCAAAAATTAATAGCAACCTGTTTTGTCTCAACAAAGAATTGGCAAATTCACGCCACAAAAAGAATGATTAGCTTGGAAAGGGGGAAGATGCCAAGGCTTATTAAGATCTTTGATTTCACCTCTTGACATGGGTTTCAATTTTTGGATGTTTGTTGCTCATTCTTTCTACGCTTCCTCCATCTCTTCCTATGATTGCTCAATAATTTCATTTTAGTTGTCAAATTTCTACATAGATTCATTGAATTGTCAATCAATTTCAACCCCCCTAAGAAACAACTTTTCAATCCAATACTCCATGGTCCTACCCATGATGTAAACTTATCAAGTTAAAGACTCGTGCATTTTGGGGTCTTCATGAGTTAATCGTGAAGATAATATAAATGATTTTACATTTAGTGATATAAATTTAGTTTTGTATGTTACACCCCGGAATTTGTATAGTTACTATTCTAGTAATGCTTAGAGCATTTTGATTGTAAGGAAGTTTTTGAATGAATAAAACGTGATTGAACCTTGTTATCAATATGAGAATCTGTTTACATGTTATGTTTGGCTCATTCTGTATTCTTGATTGATGTTACTCTTGGATAAGCAATGCATAGAGGAAAATAATTAGTCTTGTTTTATATATTTGATTTATATATACTGCACATATTGTGAGCAATTGACTGCCGTGGTTTTGTGCCATGGATGCAGGAACAGGAACTATTCCTCCAGGTGGAGGGGAAACATCACTCGGGAGAGGAACTTGGTCGGCTAACCGGTAAAGTTGATCATATGAGCATACACACACTTCACTGAGGGTTTTGGGAACTGAGTCAGATTAAGTTGTCATGATAAGTCATCCTTAGGCTTAGGAGTTTCTGATTACTTCTTTATGCTTTATGAGTGGTGTTCCTTGATTGACTGACTTATTGTTCTGAGAACCTTGAATGTGAAATGTGAACTGATAAGTAACTGATGCCTGGAATTTACAGTTAAATGTATATATACATGTTTGTGCGTTTACGTCTATTAGAGGTGCTCTGACTGGCCTATAATAACGTAATTGGAGATTTGAAAATAAACATGTATAGATATATTTAAGTGTAAACTGAGTAAGTTATTAATATATTTAATATCAATATTATTATAGTTTTACCGATAATATATTAATATATCTAATATAATATTCGAATATTATATAGATATATTTATATATTTAAATAAAGGTAAATTAAAAACTATATTAATATTATATTGAATATAATACAAAATATATTAATACATTTTAATGTGAATATTAAAATGACTAAACCTTTGGAAAGTTTGATATAGACTTATAATCGTTGGTAATTATTTATTTACCTTTGAAAAATAATGGCATAATCTTTGGTAATTACTTTACATTACCATACAAAGGAAATTCGAAATATTTAAATATGGAAAATACATTGAAAGTATTGAAAGGTAAGGAATTTCGAAATTTAAAAGACCATTGGAAATTTATAAAAATTAATGAAGGAAATGAAAGTTTAAACTATGGACTTTTGAAAGGCTTAAAAGAAATATTTGAAAATCGCGGATTTCTTCCCGTGAAGAAATCGCGCGACTGTTTTGAACTGTGAATAGTGGAAAATGGTAGCATTTGCAGATCCGCGCCCAGCTTGCACTTGAGAGACTTGGTCGCAGATGTTAAGGCGCCACCATTGTGGACGCGTGGGTGAAAGAAAGAAAGAAACAACTGCGAAAAACCCTTGACGTTTTCAAACTGAAACTAAAAACGCCATTTGTGCTGCAGTCCGCCATTTTTGAGGGCAAATTTAATGATTAAATCTGTACGTGGTTGCTTCACGAAATTCACAAGGGATATGTTGAAACATTCTTGGAAAATATGTTGAATCATCACTCATTTTTGCTGTGTGTCTGGTTATTCGATTGCCACAACAGATTTTGACATTTTCAAAGGAAGAGGTGTCAAATTCTCATGCCTACAAAGTAGGAAACATGAGAATTTGAAACCTATAAATAGGTTCACTCTCATTGTTGAAATCACTCATTCACTCACTCTCCTTTGCATTTGAATCACGAATTTCAGTGCTGTGGTTTTTCTGTGTGTTAAAATTCCCTCTTGTTGAGAGCTTTATTCACCTACACTGCTGTTGCATTTACAGTAAGTTGCAAACCATCATTGCAATTAGATTGTGAAAGCCATTACCATTTTGTGAAAGCCATTTGCAAATTGAGACTGTATTGCTGAGAGCAACCTTTCCTCATACCAAATTGTATTTACCTGAAAGTAGTATTTGTTCAAGCTGAGAGAAGGCTGCGAAGGACGGTGGAGCAAGAACTGAAGCTACCGATCGAGCTCATACGCAAAAGGAAATCAGGCATGAGAAATATCTTTGTAGAATTTCTGTCATTGATTTTAAAATGTGTTATTAGTTGCTTGATTATGCCTTGCATTATGCTGTAGTTTGAAAGGAAAAATAATAGGAAACCTTTATGTTTCTATGGAATTGCTGAATTAGGAATAGTTAAATTTCCTTAGAAAAGCTTATTGAATTAAGTAATAGCTTAAAGAGCTTGTTGAATTGGGAATAGTTTAAATTCTTTAGAAAAGCTTTTTGAATTAAGAAATAGCTTAATAGCTTGTTGAATTGGAAATAGCTTAAAAGCTTGTTGAAATGATTAGTTTGAATTCATAGGAGAATTCGAAAAGGAATAACATAAAAAAAAAGGAAATGTTTGATTACTTCTTAGTAAAAGTACCTTATGTTTTGTATTGCTTGAATACTGCTTGAACTCCTTAAATAAAGGAAAGGGACTAGTTATTAATACTAGGACGAGGGTGGATTCAGTACCAAGGTAGTCTAAAGCTTTAGAGTTAAATAGGTTAACCAGAGAAAGCTATGTACTCCATGGATAAAGATTTCCATGTTAGGAAGTACCAGAGGGACCCCTTGTTGACTGTACTCCATTTCCTGTTTAAGTAGTTGAAGTAGGAAGTCTAGGGTGATTGACTACCCATGGAAAGGACTCAACCTACGCGTAGGATAAGGCAGCCTTAAGTCAAACTGAACCTGACTTAGTGCAAGTGATAGATGACCGTCAGTTTAAGTACTGCCGAAATGCTTTGGCCAAAGTAGTGTAGTATACCTAACGTCCACTTAGACTGTGAGACGAATTACACTGTCAGTTCACAGTAATCCAGGTTACATGCTAGATTGAGATTGTGAGGACACAAGGATTTAGTTATGTAGGATTACACACTATGCTCAGTTGGTCATACAGAACCGGTTACCCAACCAATCTCCTTGAAGAAGGGAGGGTCGTCTACTTAACAGTAAACGTGCGGGGGACCACAATATAAGTCCGTGGTTGGTGGAAAAGCACCTGAGTGATGTTTCCCCTCCACCTTAGACTTCTGATGAACCAAAGTTTGAAAGGGAAGATCCTGGACAGTCTTATTCCTATTTGCTCAAAAGCTTCCAAGCTATGTTTGAAACTTGTAAGATTCTTACCTTGCTTTTTAATTGAAAGAAAAGTAATGATGAAAGCGTACTCTGTTATTTACTTGGAAAATAGAACAATGATAAATTGTGTCATTTATTCCTTTATGATGAAATGTTCAATTAGAATGAAAAGAAAAGTTATTTACTTTGTCATTTAATTGTATTTCCTTGTATCTTATTAGTGAAAGTAGAAAATTTTTGTTTACCCGGTTTTGGGGTCGTTACATTGTATCTTTTGATTCATTGTAACCTGATCTTGATCTGTTGTTAGAGCAGTGTTTTAGGACTCGCCAGAAACTCTCCAGTTTTGGGAAGCTTTAAGGCAAGACAATCAAAAAGAGGCCAAGAGACTCAAGAATGAAGTTCCTAGCAAGCCTGGTCAAACTCAAAGAATCCGCTAGACTCGTTGAACTTGGTGTGTCTCGTCAATAGACTCACCATGAGATTCAAGAAAAAGAAAAAAGAAAAAAATAGTTAAACCTAAAGCACTTTAAATGACTTATGATACTTCAAAATTATATTCATTTAATTTGAAAGAACAAACAAAGAGAAAAAAAAGAGCATAGAAGCTAAAAATACAATCCATTGAAACAAAAACTAGTACACATTGGCAGCGAATGTTGATGGAATGCAACTTGAGCAAGTTTGTAGCAGCCCTCAATGCATCTAAAGGATCCCATAATGCATTTGGAAGAGTCCACTAATAGCTTGGAGTAGCCCACCAGCAATTTGGAGCTAAACTTTTTTGGCTTTCTTTTTTCATTTGGTATGTCTTCCACATTTGTTTAATTTTTTTCATTATAGATTCATGGAACAAGGAATAAAAGGAGGTCATGGACAGAGAAATGGAAGAGTGAAAATTGAAGAGAACACATTTTCCCCCTTTTTTTCCAGTTCCATAATGAATATTTTTGTTATTAATCTCTTTTATGAACAAAACCTGTCTTCTTTTATTATTATTTACAGACCCTAACCATTTTTCCTACTTTTCTACCTTAGTTTATCGACAAACCCTAATATTAATTAATTTTCTGTTTATTTGTTATTGTAGTGCTAACCCTAGTTAGAGAGAAACCTTGTTGGAAACATACCATCCTAGAAGCTAAAAAAGGAGAGTTGGTTTGCAAATTTTGCAGATGTAAAATTAGTTGGGGAGGCATTAATCGATTCAATTATCATCTTGCACAAATTGCAATCTGAAATGTTAAAGTGTGCCCAAATGTGCCTATTGATGGCAGCCATATAAGGAGACTTTTCTTCTTCAATTCCTCCATTCCCTAGATCTTTGAGCACCAATGACAATGTTAATATTGGGCCAAGAGTTTATGGATTCAAATTGGATATATTGTGACACACACTACAACAACTTCCCAACAATCAATTAACAACATGGGTTGGATTAAGGACAAATATCAAGCAATTAGTTTTACTGTTCCATTTCATTTCATGCAGCTAGGTAATTACTTCTTATTTTTGTTTTAAAATATAAGTTTTGATTTCTTTGTTACTTGAATTTTTTAATTCAAAGGTTTTTAAAATTTAGATTCTAAATTTTGGAATACTTTCTTTTTGTTTTAAGTCTCTTTATTGGAAAAATGTAACAGATGTCAATGTTCTTTGGATGGGCTTCAAAGCCCCCTAATGATGGGGAAATAAAAAGCTTAATTTTGAGTGAAACAGTGGCAAATGTGAAGACCACTATTGTTGAATAATGTGAGATATGGAGGAGGAAGGGTTGCTCTATCATAACTAATGGTTGGACAAATACAAGGAACAAGAGATTGTCGAATTTCCTTATTTCTTCCTCATGTGGTACAATTTTCTTGAAATTTGTTGATGCTTAGAGAAGACAAAAAATGTTGATTTCTTTTGTGAAGTTTTTGAGTGCCATGTCCCCTTCTTGAGGTTGAAGACTTCAATCACTTTTTGGGGCCCAATCATTGCTTTATTTAAGCAATTTAGGTGGCTTTATGAGGCCATTTAAATGAGACTTTATGGCTTATGTATTTAATTATAATTTTTGGAGGGAAAAAACAATTTAAGGGCCCAAATTTTGTAATGCCTATAAAGGCAAAAGCTAGCGCTCTCCTTTGGCAACCATTATCGTTCACAAATTCAATTTTCAAATCAAAGCTCTTACGGACAAAAACCCTCAATTCTTCTTTATCTACTAGATGCAAACTGTAGGAACAAATTTGGTGAATTTGTGTTGTCATTATCTGCTACATCAAACTAAATCAGTGTTGTGGAGCAATTTTGAGGTTATTGTTGGCTGCACCAAGTTTGTGTAGGCTATTTTTTTCCTAGCCACCATACTTCCTAATTGATAGTCACTTAGAGCCTTGTTTGTTGCTTGTTGTTCGTAATTTATAGTGTTTGCATTACAATTCACACCTCTGGAGTGCGTATTGGCAACGGACAGCTATGCACAATATTAACTGCTCTTCAAATTAGGAGGGGAAGCTCCCTCTTTTGCTGATAAGCGTGAAAAATTAAAGTATTCTAAAATCCTATATTTTTGACTCAGCTCGTAAAGGTACAAGGTTAAGAAACCCAATACATTGGAGCTAAGGTTTTTCTCCGGTTTCTGCAGATCTTAACTACAACTAGGCTAACGCTAAAACTATCCTATTTCCTCTAGATAAACAGAGCGGGAGGAATTAGGAGCAAGGAATTGGTATACAATAAACTTTATATCAGGATTCTCAAGGAGGAGGAACCCCTATCTGAGGTGTAGGCTAAAATAAAGGTTATTGGAAACAACATCAAATGGCAAGCTAGTTCTCAGGATTATCAAGGAGGAGAAACCCCTATCCGAGGTGTAGGCTAAAAGTAACTTACTAGAAACAAACACTTAAACAACAATCTTTATTTCTAAATTCCCAAGGAGGAGAAACCCCTATCTGAGGTGTAGATATGAAAGAAAGATTATTATCAACAACATCAAATGATGAACTTTTTTTCTAAATTCCCAAGGAGGAGAAACCCCTATCCGAGGTGTGGATATGAAACAAGCCTATTAAAAACAAATAAATTTGGGACAACAAATTGCATGAAGGACCTATCACACAATGAACGGTCAACCAGCTTTATATTTAAACAAAGTAAACAAGTACAAAATATCAATATTGTATAGCAAGGTGGGCACAACAATTTGTTATCATAGCAAAAGTTAAAATACAATGAGCAAAGGTGCTCTTATTTATAGAACCTCAAAGGAGTAGGGAACCCTAAAATCTCCTTGAGTTAACAACAGTCTTGCAAGCATGCAAGATTTATTCTTAAGTCTAAATGTATGCAACTTAACAGTTAACTAGAAAAACTACCTCAGTTAACTGAACTAAAACTAAACTAAATGGACATTGCAACATGCAAGTCCTTATTGATATGAGAGTGAACTGATAACTAACATCAGTTAACTGAAAGCTCCACATAGGTGACTCCAAAATAGATGTGCACAAAGGTGGGACAGCGAGTTAACTCGAAAAGAGGCATCAAGTTAACCAATGTATCAAAGGTCTATCTTGAAGAGGTAGGATGTCCTATCTACTGGGTGTGATCTCGAGCAATTAACTCCTCCAAGAAGTTGTTAACTACCTCATCCTCTAGAGGTCGTCACATGTATCAACTGTCAACTCACTGCTTGTCAGCAACTTGAGCAATCCTAGAAATATCTGCACACTCAAACTGACAATTTACTGATTGGTAACTTTGGCGGCTCTGTAACTGGAGTGATGGCCTCTATTTCTTCTACAACTTTATGCTTCTGATGCTTTTCACGTTTTTCTCAATGGAAGACTGTTGCATGATGAAACCACGAAGTTTGACTACGAATACTCTAGCTGTCAGAAATGCTCCTGAACTCACTACACATGCAGAATTCCAACAGTAGTCAACTCTCTAAATTGGCCTTGGAAGGCTATCAGCTATACGAGGTATGAAACCATGTGGACTTTGAGTGGCTATGCCTACCAAATTGTCTGAATCTACCCTCTAGATGTGCTTGATGCAAATTGGTGTCAACTTTTCTTATGAAATCGTGAATCAAGACCGATTTGATCTTGAGTTCAGTCTGAGTGAACTGCATATTGAAAAACTAGCCTGTTGACTAGAAACACGGCTATGTTTTGACTTTTCCGGTGAGGCTAAAAATGGCTTTTGGTGAGGCTAAAAATAGCCTATCGAGGGACAATTTTACGAAAAATTATGAGACATGGGTTTTGTAGAGAAAAAAATTTTAAGCAAACCCACAACATCAGAAATTTGAAAAAATTCCTTTCGCGTTGGAATGCAAAGACCTTTTGAAATAGAGTAACAAGGGCAACGGGGGGCTACGAGAGTAATTTTTCCCGAAAAAATCTAGCATATGGGGTTTGTAGAGAATGAAATTCTAAGTCAACCCAAATTATCATAAATACAACAAAACAACCTTTACTAAGGCATGCAAGAGCTTTTCAGTAATAGAAATTGCAGGGGCTATAGGGGGACTAGGGGCAATTTTTCTCAAGAAAAATTGGCATATGGGTTTTGTAGGTGCCAATGTGTTGTTTAAACCCAGATTCTTCATTTTTCAAAAAGTTGACTTTTTGACCAACATGCAAAAGAATATTTGGAAAAAAGCACAATACTTCAAAATGAGAAGTAACGGGGCAATTTTCTCAAAAAATTATGGAACATGGGTTTTGCTACCAATGCTGGACTGAGTGAACCCAGATAACCAGATTCTGAAAAAGATGTTGTTTACTTTGACATGTGAGAGAAAACCTAAGACAAGGATAGAAGAACTTGAGAGAGAAAAAATAGAAATTATATTCTGCCTCTATAGAATGACGCCTATGCCTTGAATGAAGTTTGATGAAGTTTGATATGCATGCACTCAAAAGATGAAGTCTAGAAAATAAATCCTCTGAGCAATTTGGACCTAGCACTGCGAAGAACACTGGAAAATATCACCTGTAGTGCCTTCAGATCTTGCTTGCACGAGAAAATGTGTTTTCCTTCAACCTGTGATGAAAATAATGGACGCCCAAATGCCTTAATGAATAAATTTCATGAATTAATGTGTCACCTTCAGTTAAATCCTAAATTTAGGATGAAATAACCTCATTGGACCTCAATTCAGTTAACTGAATGAAGATAAAACCCTAAAATGGGAGCCACTCAGGATGCACAGATAAATTCACTACATGCAAGAAAAATTAAGTCATTTTGAGGTCGACTTAGAAGTGAAACTGGAGTTTAATATATTTTTTGAGTTCAAAAACTTCTCCATGATAGGGTGGCCAAGTCACTAGAGTTTCAAAAGTCAAATTTTGACTTTAGGCACCGTTCCTCCAGACTTCGAAACTTTTTTGAAAATTTCATTTGCAAATGTCAACGGAGCCTATGTTTGATCACTGATTCTGATTGACTAATGTGTCCAGTAGAATGGCTAACAGTTTCATTGAAGAGAAGGATCAAAATTGAAAAGGAGCTCCTTGAGGTTGCAAACCCTAATTTTGACTTCTAAGCCTTCAAAATTTTGGGCGCCCTTGGCCTCTAGGGGCGCTTTTTCTCACCAAACTTAGAAAAAATGTCATGCATTTTCATCATTTTGAACTTGATTTTGGCATTCCTTCAGCCTGCATTTCCCGATACTTGACAAAACTCTCGAGCTGGCTGACAGTTCCACTATGGAGTTGGCTCAATTCTGCACATGATCTCTTGGAGAGCATAATCCCTAAAAACCTCATCTGATAGGTGAAAATCTTGGGCACCCCCTGGCATCCAGGGGCACTTTTATTTTCGGACAACCATTTTTCAAACTTGTTGATTCTCCATTCAATCTTCGACTCTCGGCTACTGACAAGTCTTATGATCAAACTGAGATATGCAATGGAAAGTTGGAAGAATTCTGCATAGGACGAATAGTTGAGAAAACCCTAACCACTACATTTGAGGGCTTAAAACCCTAGGCACCCCTGGCCTCCAGGGGTGCTTTTGTGCTCTGAACTGATATTTGACAATGACTTTTATCCTTTTGTTTGACTCCTAATTCTTGCAGTTTGGCAACTCAGATTCATCCACTGATGGACTTGTTGCGAAGCCTGATCAAGTCTGAGACAAACATCTTGGAGGTCATTTGTCGAAAAAGGTTACATCTAGTACCTCAAAATTTTGGGCGCCCTTGGCCTCTATGGGTGCTTTTCTGCTCCAGTGAGTCAAGATTTGACCAATTTCATCTCCCTCGTTCCTCGTTCAATCTTCAATTTCGGGTGCTAGATAGATCTTTTGGATTAAGTGGTAGGCTCATCACGAAGCTGGCAAGATTTCGGAGAAGTCTTCTTGGAAGTGACAAATCTCAAAAAGATAACCTGAGCCTTTGAAACCTAGGGTGCCCCTAGCTAGTAGGTTCTCCTTTATTTCCAGAGTAAAAAAAATTTCGATGATTTTCACCACTTCAAAAAACCCCTTCGTGATGAAGCATCATTTTGAACATATCTCGCAATAGAATCTTCACTAGAGCATTTCAAGCTTAGATTTCGACATTTGGTATCTGGCCATCTGCAATTGACGACCTCGGAGGTCCTAACTTTTCTCCTGAAAAAGTGAAAACAGACCACCAGACTTAAACTGACTTTTTCTTGATTCCGACTTTACCACTGTGATCATGAGGTGAAATACGCCAATCAAAATAATTTTTAGTCAATTCTGACAAGATCCTATTTTTTAGGGTTTTTCCTAAAAAATAGGGGTTCGAAAACCCTAATTTTCCAAAATTTTCTAGTATCTTCTAAATAGTAAACCCACAAAAAGCCCATACTTCGTTTGCCCAAAAACTGACTTTTGACAACAATTTTTGTTACACCCCGATTGTATAGCTACTATTTTCATAGGGCAATTGTCTGTAATGAGTGAATTTTGGAGAATGAATAAAACATGTGGTTTCCTGTTAGCAATATGAGTGTGCTTCCATTTAATAAATGTCTCATTTTATGCTACTTCTATCGATGTTATCCTTGATGAATGTTCCATGCAATTTATTGAGTTGTGAATATTCTAACTTAAGATGTTTTGTATACTGTTAAAGTTGTGAACAAGTAACTGTCGAGATTGTATGTCTATGGATGCAGGAACAAGAACCATCCCTCCAAGCGGAGGGGAAACATCACTCAGGAAAGGGGCTTGGTCAGATAACCGGTAAAGTAAATCAATTGAGCATACACACACTTCACTAAAGGTTTAGAGGAACTAAGTCAAATAGGTTAGTCTTGATAAGTCATCCATAGGCTTTAGGAGTTTTGGATTACTTCTTTGTGCTTTGTGAGTGGTGTTACTTGTAAACCTGACTTGTTGTTCTGTGACCTTGGATGTGAAACATGTTTGGATATATGTACATAGGCAAGGTGTATATGTGTATACATGTATACATGTATCTCTCATATATATGTATCTATATGTATGACATGGCGATACAGACGTACGATGGGCAAACCATTATGCCATACGTATGTTCGACATGGCATACATACACCTACATACACATGACGAGATAATTGGCTTACACATCTATAAACATATACACATTACCTATTATGTGTGATTATAACATTATTACATAATCCTGAATTTGCATATATACACATTTATACATGAATAGGTATATTCAAAGTATGCTGACTGGCTCGCAATACACGTATTTAATCAATTATTATGTAAATGTGTATATACATATATAAATGTAAAAATATATATATATATAATATTATACAAATATATATGCTATTATAGTCTTACCAAAATAAATGTATAGGTATATATCGGTATATTTGAATATTAAATATTTAAATATATATATATATATATATATTTATTTTGAAGAGAAATAAAACTATAATAAAATATATATTAAGATAATACATTATATATATATAAGAATATATATATTAAATAAAAGGAATTTATTGGAAAATAAAAGACTTAACTTTATTAGGTCATTTGGTAAATATCGATTGTTTCACCATGGGAAATAAACTATGAAATTCATTTGAAATGTTCTAAGTATTTTATTCACCATAAAGTGTTGGGAATAATACGCCAAACATCAAATAAGAAATATTTCATTCAGCAATAAAGGTGAAACTTTTGAAATGAGAAGAAATAGCGCTGCTGCAAACACGCGCACGAGAAGAGACCAGGTCACGAAAATGCAAGAAACGCAGCTCTTGAACTGTTTGGAAGAGCCTGAAACAAGGGCCAGGTGGGACGCCATTAAGATGGGACATTTTCCCACTGTGATTAACACCTGCCAAATTTTGGCACCATTGCTGGAGGACGCCTATAGGTGTCAATTGAACCAATTTTATCATGTGCCATTTGAATCATTCTTCACTGAGAAGGGTCGACTCATCTTTAAAATGCTGAGTAAGGTTCTTAATTACTGCCACCATGAGTTTGACACTTTCAAATTGATAGAGGTGTCGATTCTCATGCCAAATCTGTAGGATGGCATGAGAATCCAAACTCTATAAATAAGAGCTCACTTACCTATCAATCTCACCAATTCACAATTTGCTTTCACCAATTTTGAATTTGTTTTCTGCAATTCACAATCATCCATTGTAATTCTAAGTAAAGTCTTGAGATTATCTTTTGCTGCATATACATATGTACGCACCTGCTGTAGAATCCATTGTGAGAAAAACAGTAACCAGCATTACCAATAATTGATTTCCAGTCATTCTAAGCTTCAGCTAAGAGTTTAGCATCTGAATAGGACAATTAGGAGAGAGATTCTTTAGGGGAAAATAACAGAGGAGTTGTTACCAGTTGAATCAGGAGCATTCAAAGGCAGCAAGAAGGCCCAGCTTGAGGAAACAGGGTATAAATCTGAGTGAGAATTCTATCAACATTGAGGGTTTATGCTAAGAAGAAGACTGAAATTGCGTCATTTGAAGGAAAGCTTATAATCAAGCATGAAATATTCTTCATCTTTCAATTTTGTTTCTAATTGATATATATGTGCTTCTTTGTGTTTGTTGTATGTGCAAAGGTAGAAGATCATTTCTTGAACTGCATTTTAGAATGTAGAGAAAATGAGCTACTATGAGAAATGTTTACCTAGTTGTGCTTAAGAAGTGAACTTATGAGAAGGTTAAAAATGCATATTAGTGTGAAATTGCATAATTTGTATGATCTCCATATAAGGAGAATATGTTTGAAGTAGATACTAGATACTAGGAATGTAATGAAGATAGTGGTCTAGTAAGGTCTTTTCAGCTTAAGTTATAAGGATAACTAAGGTAAGCTAAAGTACTCCTAGGATAAAGATTTCCTGATTAGGAGGAATGGTATAAGACACTTGTAGATTGTTTCGTTTCTAAGTAGATTATTTGAAGGTAGGTTGTCTGAAACAGGATATACCTCTTATGTAACTATTTGAAGTAGATTGTTTAAAGGTAGGTTATCTGAAACAGGATATACCTATCTTGTGTAATTACTTAGTAGATTAATATGTTGTAGGTTAGTCTGGGATAAAAGATTATCCAAAAGTAAAGGACAATACCTATGCGTAGTGTAAGATAGCCTTAAGTCAAATCGGCCCTGAGTAGTGTATATGATAGATGACCTTCATTCAAAGTACTGAATGAGAATACTTTGGCCAGAGTAGTGGAATGTACGACATCCACTTAGATGTGAGATAGTTGATACTACACTATCAGTTCATTGTGATCCTTCATGCTAGTTCGAGATTGTGAAATAGCAAGTTCTAGATGTATAGGACACAGCTCTATGCTCAGTTGGGTTGTCGCAGCCAAATATTCTACCAATCTCTTCGTTCGAAGGGAGGGCCATCTATCGAATGATAAATGTGCGGGGGAACGCATTAATAGTCCGTGGTTGGCGGAAAAGCGTCCAAATGATGTTTCTCCTCCACAACAGGCGACAGATACACCAAGATTTTAAAGGAAGGGAATTTGGACCGTCTTACTACTATTTGTGCAAAAGCTTACGAGCTATGTATGTAATTGTTTTACTTTTGTACTCTGATTTATATTTGCAATGAAAATGGAATTCATGTGGAAATATATATTGTAACTTGCATGTATTTATCAATAAAGAAAGGAAGAATTTTATTGTAATGTCTTTGTTACTTGTTACTTTTATATGTTTGAAGTAAAATGTTGGAAAAATTTTAATTACCCAAGGGTGGGGTCGCTACAATTTTACATGGTTTAGACCATTTTAATCAAAATGCCTTAATGAAGCAAAAAAAAATTGTTTTGGGTACAACATATAGAATGCTGATTATTTTAATCACTTGATTATTGGTTTCTGCTGTCACAGCATCACATTTCATACATTTATTCCAATTGCATTTCATTATATGATGCTAGCTTCCTAGAAATATAGCAACCTAAAAATCTGAATTGTTATTTCAAGAAATATTTCTTCCTGACAAGTAATTTACATTTATTGATGATAATTAAGGTTATTGCTAACTTTAAATGTTCCATTGACAGTTTATTGGATCTGAGTTATAATTCAGCAGATAATTTCATCTGTTATTTGAGGCTAAAATACCGTTTATGTTCATTATCAATGTTGTTAGGGTTAGGAACTAAAGAGGCCATTAAAATTCAAATATATATTATTTGTATCAGCTCTAAAAATATCCATTTGTACTGATCACTGCTAACCCCAACCACTTATTATTATTTTCAATTAGGAAATAAAATTTAGAAATTAGATTTAGTTGAATTCGATCCTACTCTTTAAACTAGGATTAATTTCCAAATTTAGTAGTTACTTCAGTATTTATTTGCAATTTGTTTTCAGTCTTTCTCATAACCAGAAAATACAAAAAAATTACAAATATTTCTAAAAAGTACCTAATTGGGACATTACAATGGTATCAAAGCTTAGATCTTGCCAACCTACAAGGAAAGTTAACATATTGATGCAAATTTCACCACATACAAGCCAATGAAAAGAGAAATCTGATATTATCAAAGAGAAAGAAGAAAGGCTCAAATAGCAGAAATAGAGGAAGAAGTCATGGGAGTCAGAGATAGGATAAACAAGATCTACATTCTGTTGGAATTGATCGGCCAAGGACAAAAGGATATGGAAAGGTCACTCCAAAGATCAATGATATAAATAGTGCAAGCATTTTGGAATTGGAATCCATATAAGGCAAGCAATGGAGAGGGAATTTTTGTGTCCAATAGTAGGGTTTCAATCAACCCTCCTTCCAATTCTTTCCAAGAAAAAATCTTGTAAAGAGAGACGGAACAATCAAATGAGGAAGAACCCTTACACCCAAGAAATGATGTGAAAATGTACTAGGAAGAATACAAAAGATTAAATCAAGCAACTCATAATGAATTAACTTTTTGAGAATATTGTGATTTTAGAATCAAGCATGATCTCAAGTAAGGAAGCAGAACCCAACAAGAGCAGCCCCACAAAGACATAAAACACCACTTGGGTAAAATCACCATTCCTCCCTATAATGGATCGAACACATGTTCCTATTGGATTGTGGTTGCAAAAATTGGATATTTATCTCTCATTAAATCCCATGTATGAAGAGGAGGTAATTGACTTAGATTTCCCTCTCTCTTTATAACAGTTGGTGAATACTGAATATCTTTATGTTTTCAGTAACTTGCTATGAAAATATAATTATTTAAGTTCTTTCTTAAGTTTAGTGGTAAGAAATTAAAGGATTATTGTGTTAAAGAATATTTGTCTCTATATTTTCGTTAATTGTTTTTAAATAATTTTTCCTTAAGTGAAAAAGTTAAGATGAAAAGAAAGTTTAAATGTAGGTTGATGGATATTATCTTATTAGGATTACTAAAAGTAGATTTAATTTTGTGATATATATATATATAGTTTCTTAAATTGCATTAAATGATTTTATAATGATATTAAATTTATTGTAAATGGATTGAATGGTAAACGTGTTCCTTAATTACTTTACATAATTTCATAATGAGCGTAAAAATTAAACATAAAATTAATTATGTTTTGCAGATCGTTTAATTTAAATTTATATATATATATACAGTTATGCTGCTGTGAATTGTTTTCCCGAAATGATAAATAAATTAAATTAATTATTATTTATTCAAATACAGGTACATTAAAATTAAATCTATGTTCAGTTATATTTTAAATTTTATCTATTTTCAAGTACATTCAGATCAGATTTAGTTTCTAATACATTTAAATTAGAAATTATTCTCAAGTGCATTTAAAATTAGGTATAATTGCAAGTTAAATTAAAGTTCAATTTATTTACAATTTCATTAGATTTATGATTTGCACACAAATTGTTATATTAGATCTTAATCGAATTTATTTATAATAATCAAGGTATACATTACGTTTTTCATTAAACCTATTATTTGGGAGTAAATAAACATGTTACATTTTGAACTGAATTTATAGGTTATATTTTAAATCTGATATATTTAAAATATTATGATGGAAAGGCTTTAGTTATAGTGGATTCTTCAATTATTCATTACATTATCTTTAATAAGATTGGAATTATGATCACGTTTAAATGAATGGGTATTCATAATCGTCTTTGAACATGTTTAGATAGTTATTTTGTTTACATCCTGAGTGCTCTTTGGAATTGATTTCTTATGAATGCTAGTGGTTCGTTGATTAATGATATTCTCTCTTGTTTTATTTCGTTATTGAGATGATCTTTATGTATAGACATGTTTGGATGAGTTGGGAACCCGGAAATGTTAAAGTCACTTATTTTTTATAAGTTACGAGTGTAGGTTGTTAGGATTCCAGAGGCAATGGGAAACCTATTGTGTGTTGCATTTTCTCATGATTAGACCTTTGTGTTCCATTGATTGTAATTCTATTTTGAGCTCGTGGGTGTACCTTGTTCCATGATTTCTTTGTCTTTGGTTATGACTATGAGCAAGATGGTTCATGCCTCGCACATGCTTTCATTTTGTGGCTTTTATGTTTGGTACACCCCTCGTGGTTGTGAGTCTTGTTTCGGAACTGTTGGGGAGGGTGGCTCTTCATGGGGGCCGACGCACAAAAGGGCTGTTAGGGTAACCCATGGAAGAGTTTCCTAAACAAGTGATAATATAATTAATAAACTAGTGGGTTTTGGGTAGTTGAACATTAAACAAGATTAATTATGTGCCTCACCCATACCGTTAGTGCTTTCACAGACTAAGGATGGGATGAGAAGACCTGGTCGGTAAGATCACTGCCTTGTCCTCACGAAAGGTAAGTGGTCCCGCATGAGTCACCCTATGGAGCGGCACCTTGAGATAGGCAGCCTGGATAACCATAGATGGAGGCGGTACCTTGCGATAGGTTGCCTGGATAATCCATGTAAGGCCATGCGATGACACTCTCCCACAGTACCCGTTTACTTTCCTTTACTTGGTAGCCTCTGGAAGCACTGTTGTATTTATTTGATGTTGTTTCATGTCGGTATTGAGTTAGCCTCTTCTGCTTGACCTTGTTTGGATGTGGATCATTTCTTGTCATCTCCTAGCAGGGGGGGTGGACCTTCAGGTCCATGCGGTCGGGTGGAATGTGCTATGCACCCCATTGGGTTCCCAGGTTGTGTTCGTGATGCGGAAGTGGACACGGAGTTCCAGACCTTCACTTGGTTGAAGACGGTTCCACGCTTTGCACATTATTCTTCCTTGATGTACTATTCTTGTATTTGATGTACTCTTTCCGTTGATATATGGGATGCATTATGTAATGTACTATTGTATCCATGATGTGTCGTATTTGTGGAAATATGCTCCACAATTGTATTAATGAACTATGAATTGAATTGTAATAAATGATGTACATCTTTTCATCTCTTTTGCCCATGGATGGTTGTATGTTATTTTCATGTAATCTTGGTTTTCATTCGCTATCGTGATGGTATGGGTTTTACGTTTAGTAATGCCGCCACGTGTACCCCAGAGGACGTGGATGACTTTGTAAATACATAATTTGTGGTAACTGTAATGCATGTACATATTCATCATATGAAATGTTTCGTTTTTTTTTTAAATTGTGCAGTAATTTGTTAGTGGAAGTTGTCCTTTGGGGTTCACATGACGGGGCATTACAGGAAGACAAGGAAAGATCTTAGAAAAAGGTTGCTCAAAGGTGGTTAAAAGAATAGAAAACCAACATGCCAAAGAAGCTTGGGCGTGGGGAGTTCAAGGATGAAATTGCTATCCTGATTACCTTGCTCAACCGGGTTACAAGTCAAGAGGAGGCTCATATTTTCTGACCGTGGATGTTCTATGTCATCAACCAGATTATCAATAACAAGGAACACTTTGACTGGGCTATGTTGATCAATGAAGTTCTTCACCAGCAAATCACAAGATTCCTTAAAATCCACAAGTTTCACGTGGTTTCTTATCTTGTCTACTTAATTGCATTTCAAGGCAATTTTAGAACTTTGAAGACCAATGGAACTCTTGGAGTTCAGCATGTGTACAAATACTTCCCACAATTGGAGTTCTCAAAGGTTGAATAGGATTTTGAACAGGTGAATGATCATTTCTTGATGAAGACAGTCAGAGACCTTGATAATGATATGCATATCAGAATCTCGACGGAGGCAAAATCAGCAATGGAGAGTTGGGCAGATTGGTTTATCCAGTTTCCCACTTTCACATATATTCGAGTGTATGGTTACATCGGAGAACCTCTGATGCTACCAAGATACCCGTCAAACAATATTTTTTTCATAGAGTTCCTGAGACAGGTGCACGAGGTTCATACTTTTCTTCGCAATCGGCACAAGCAAGCGTTCACCTTTCCATGTGGACTGGGCATATACAAGTGCAAATCAGCAGCCGATTACAAGTTGACAAGCAATGAGTTGTCAAAACTCCATCTCAAGTACCTCAGCGAGAAACGCTCTTATGATCCTTTAGGTCACTATGTAGCTCCGTTGGAGCGAAGTCACTCATACAGGCCAGCACTTGAGGACTTTTGGGTCAACTGCGAAGATGAATTTGAAGTACGTCGACGTCACTATTGTAGACTAACTCTTCCTATACTTGCTGATTTCTTATCAGAAGGCGTTGAAGGTTTGTCAGATGATGATGGGGAAGTGTTACTTAGCACATTTGTAAAGGATCAAGTTGCTCTCCAGTCGCTTTGCCAACCGGATTGGTATGCCAGAGAGAGTACTTCAATTGAGGACCTGTCAAGAGGAGTTATCAAGATTAGCATGTACTTCTTGGACAGCAAGAGAAGGCAAAAGGTAGTTCCAGTAACAGAGCCGCCAACAGAGTTTTCTT
Organism: Sequoiadendron giganteum; assembly: GCA_007115665.2. NCBI lineage: Eukaryota > Viridiplantae > Streptophyta > Pinopsida > Cupressales > Cupressaceae > Sequoiadendron > Sequoiadendron giganteum. The sequence goes on along the minus strand of CM021109.1, from coordinate 385,579,670 downwards.
CACTACCTTCCACATCACACTCAAGACCCAGAGTGAAGGCCATAATGCATCTAGCTGAAGGTGTCAGTGTTAGTGGAAAGACGAAGAGAGGAAATGGAAGACAAAAAGAACAAATCGAGAAGGTGCCTGAAGTTCCAGTAGAGTCGGTGGTGCAAACTGAAGTCGGGTCTTCATCTCCTAGCGTGCCATTTTCTCCTCAATCACCACCTATTCAAATTCACTCAAAGCCAGAATCGTCGATTCGTGAAACCTCAATACGAACTAGTTCACCAAAAGTCAACACAGCTGCAGCAATTTCGCCTCGAGAAGTTAACATTGATCACTCATGTTGGCTTGAGAAGACTTTGGGAAGGAGACGAAAGCCTTCATATCAGCTTGATCTCTCGAAGTTTGGCAGTCCTTATCAAGATAAGTCAAACAAGAAGATTAAGAAGCAAGTGCATATAGAGAAGACTCCTGAAGCAGAGATCGTTGTTGAAGTTGCTACACCACCGGAAGGCAAGAGTCTGGATGAAGTTGAAGTTGGTGATTTCACCTTCGTCAAAACTAATCTTGGTAGGAGCACTCGGCACGTGGACGTGAGCCTCTTTAAGGTTGTTGCAAGTAATCTTGAAGAGCGAGTAATGAAGGACGGAGAAGACAAGGCAGCCCTCAGGGCTGAGAACAAGCAACTCCGGCAGTACATCTCGGATCTTCTTCATGGAGCCTCAAGCAAGGCGGCTATTCTTCCACAGCTACGAGAGACACCTGCAAATCAACAGAAAATTGATCGGTTAGTCAATCATGGAAAGCTCTTGGAGAACTGGATCAAGGATTTCATTATTGTGGGCAGATACCTTCTCACAGAATTGTATCAGTTGAGGTATGATGCGAATGATCTTCGTCAGGGAAACTAGCGGCTTGAGTTGACTATGGCAGAGGGCAAACCAAAGGATTTGATTCTCATTTCTTAGTCGGCAATTGCATATGACACTATTGTAACAGATGAAGATAAAAGAAAGCTTTTCGTTTGGAGAGAACAACACCTCTTCAAAGTAGAAACATATGAGAGAATCTCTACAAAGTTGGCTGGAATCAAAGAAGATGTTGTTGCTGCCATCCAGCTTGTGAGCAGATTTGTCACTCAGATCCTGTGTCGATATCTTCATTAGGATGGAACCTATGTTGATCTCGAGGTTGTGTAACTGCAAACTGAATTCCAAAATCTGGTTCGTGATGGTCTTGATGGTGATCCTATGGCATCCAAGTTGAATCACTTCTTGGTGATGTCAACGAAGTTCGACAAGTTAGCTGAAGAGATCAAAGAGCATCAGAAGATGATCAAGGATGGAGAGAAGGTGTTGAGCAGACAATCTATCATTTTGGATAGCTTCAAAGTGCCAGAAGATGAGACAGTTAATGAATTAATGGAGGAGATGATAGCCCATGAGGGCTTGGAGTAGACAGACAGTTGGATCCTACAGTTTTCAAGATAGACATTAAACACAACAGTTAACTTGATGCTTCTTTCCAAGTTAAACTCGTTCTACATATCATTGCATGTCTATCTTGAGGATATCTTTCATGGAGGTTGGACTTTCAGTTAGGATCTAGTTAACTGATGTTAGTTATTAGTTGAATTTCATTTCAATAAGGACTTGCATGTTGCATACGTCCATTTATTTTGTATTAGTTCAGTTAACTCATGTTGTTTTCCAGTTAACTGTTAGGTTGCATACATTTAGACTTAGAGAATAAACTCTTGCATGCTTGCAAGACTGAGTGTAAACTTGAGGAGATTTTAGGGTTCCCTACTCCTCCAAACTTCTATAAATAAGAGCACCCTTGCTCATGTGTATTTTAACTTTTACTGCAATAACAAATTGTTGAGCCCACCTTGCCGTGCAATATTGCTATTCTATATCTATTCACTTAGTTAAATATAATGATGGTTTGATCGTTCATTGTGTGCGTGTCTTGTTATGCAATTTTTTGTCCTGTTTTATGCATGTTGTGATTAATAAGCTTTGTTACATATCTACACCTCAAATAGGGGTTCCTCCTCCTTGGGAATTTAGAAATAGAGTTTATCGTTTGATGTTGTGATTAACAGTCTTTCTTTCATATCTACACCTTGGATAGGGGTTCCTCCTCCTTGGCTATTTAGAAATAAAGATTGTCATTGTAAGCCGACGTATGTCTTAGTGTAGTCGGCCTTAGCGTAGTCGGTCGGTTGCTTTGATAATAAAACATTAGTCGTAGCGGGAATACGTAAGTATGGTTAATGGCATGTAACTAAGTCCTGATTAGTTATGGTTATGAAGCAGCACGACGGTTGGTTGCTCAACCATTGCCAAACGCTATATGTACTGGGATCATGTAGTTGGATGTGAGTTATGTGTGGAATTAATGATACTATGACCGTCAAATTGTACATGTTGATATTTGCAAGAAATGAATAGAAGTGTTACATGATTCAATCTTATTATGTTATTCTATCTATGTGTTGCATATAGTTCAGTTTACTTCCTGTGTACATAGTACGTTGATAGAAACACTCCACGAGGTAAACATTTGGCGTCGTTGCCTAAGCGGACCAGGGAAGCACTCGGTGTAATGGCAGCGTAATGGGCCGACCAGCAGACGAACCCATAGTAACGAATGAAGAAAGAGAGGACGACTTGACACGGGATTTGACAAATCTCTGGAACATATCCCTGCGAGACCACGTACGGAGGCAAGCCCTCCGATGAGAAGTCCCTGAGGCAGTTATTTGGGATCGCCTCGAAGTAAACGACGAGGTTGATCACCTTCCCCATTGCATGCCAAGATTGTTGGCCCGTCATTCCATCATCCTACAAGACCTTCGGGCGGAGGAGGAACAAGAACGCCGAAGGCAGCAAATCTTGCAACGGTACGAGGAACAAACAAAACGAGAAGAGGAAGAAAGGGATACTAGTCGGAGACGCACCCCTGGCAACCAACAATGATCGTGTGAAAGACCTGTAAATGCCCTTACGACCGAACAAGGATAAGAACTGAGTACCATTCGGGCACGAAGCGGAGGAGGAAAGAATTCGGCGATCATTAAGAATACAAGAGCAAGAAAACCAGCGGCTGAGATTTAGTAAAGCACATCAGCACTCTGTGGAAGAGAAGGACGAGGAACCATTTGTCACCCTGTACGTAGAAAAACATAAAAACCAAGAAAATGAGGAAGACTTGAGTGGTGAACTTGAGAACAGTATCCAACGCTTTCGGGAGTTGTCCATATCGGACGACGACAAAGGGCAGAGGACAAGGAGACCTGAGCCCAAGACCCCTTGGCAGAGGGAGCACCAAAGCAAAGCCCAGGAAACCCAAGGTGTAGAGGATGCTAACAGGGGACAGAAGGGTGACCCGTACGTGGCCGAGAGTGCAAGTGACGCACCGGAACGTACCGAAACCAGTCCAGTCAGGTGCAATACACGGGGAGGACAGAGGGGCAGGATGGTGACTCCAGAATGGCAAAAGTTGCCAAAGTTTATGGGGAATGGGTCAGAGGATCCAGTACGACACAGTAAAACGTGCAAGACAATTTGGATAGCGAGTGGAGAAGATGACCAGGATAACTGGTTGAAAGCATTTCCGGCGACACTCCGAGACAGTGCCATTGACTGGTACTCGGAGTTGGACCGAGTACAGAAAGCTTCATGGAGGGTGTTGAAACAGGCATTTCAAGAAGAATTCAAACTATTGAGAGACGACAGTGAAATCGTGGCCGAGATTTACAACACCAAACAAGGGAAGAACGAAAGTGTACGAACCTACAACCGGAAATTAAAAGACCTGCTGGGGAAACTAGAATCGCAGCCAACAGATGGTTTAAAGAAGAGATGGTTTATCGAATGGCTACTTCCCTGGCTACGTAAGAACATGAAGGTAGTTCCTCCATCCTCGTACACTGAAGCATACAACCGTGCGATGGATATTGAAAGCGAGAACAAGACATCCTCTAGAGGGAAGAAGCATGATGATGAAGAAAGCGTAGGGGAAAGCGGGGATGAATCAAAAACTGTACAAGCACTCTGTCGCGACATGCTAAGGATGATGAAGGAACTAAAAGCAGACAAGGAAGAATCTAAGGAACCAACCGAACTATGGTGTACGGAATGTAAAATGGAAGGCCATACAAAGGCAAACTGCCCAAAGAAGATGTTCTGCGACATCTGCCAAGTTATGGGACACTCCGTCAAAGAATGCCTGTACAATTTGAAAACACGGAGTGCGCAAGTGTTCTTCACACAAGGGGAACAATCTACCCCTCCGACCACACCACCGAAGCATCAGAATAACAACGCATCCCCTAGTGGCTATCACAACAATCGAAGAAACACCACACCAAGAAGCAAAATCCAATATGACAACAAAGGTCGGCCCATGATCCAATGCCGGAGATGCAACGAGTGGGGCCACTTTGCCAGGGAATGCCAGAGCGGCCAAGGCGCCGGAGGGAAGCTGTGCAAGTGGTGCGGTTCGGGTGATCACGAAGACACCAACTGTCCCAAGCAGAAAGGTATCAACATACTGGAGGTAGCCAACGAAGAAGTCCTGGCACTTACAAGGGCACAAACGAAGAAGGCTAACTACTCGAACCCCCGTACGGAGAAAGAACAACTCCGAGAAGCCAAGGCGGAAGTAGAAAAAGCAATGGCAAATGAACGGAGAACTACCAAAACGGCTAGTACGCCATTGCCGTCAGAGTTGGAAAAGAACATCGTACGGCAAGTACTTCACACAACTATACCAGTCAAGGTAACAGACCTTCTGCAAACCATGCCGCAACTAAGAGTAGCACTCACAAATATCATGACAGACAATACTCAAATGGGTCCAAGCGAAGACACCATAGAACCAACGGGAGCAACCACGGATCCAACGCTACTCGCAATAAGCGGCGGGAGGAAATCGGCCGTCATAGAGATGGAAATCCTAGGGATGAAACTTTCTAATACCATCGTCGACAGAGGATCGGGAGTTAACGTACTACCTGAGGATACATGGAAGAGCCTCGGGAAACCTACACTCTGGCCGCCAACATTCCAACTGGTGGGTGCCGATCAACATAATATCAAACCAATCGGTACGCTGATGGCACAAAAAGTGGTGATAGGTACACACCAATTCCTATTGAATTTTGTTGTCATCCCATTGGAGAGAAAAGCGTACGATGCATTACTGGGACAGGGATGGCTAATCGCCGCCAAGGCAAACCATAACTGGAAGAAGAATACCCTCTCGATTGAGAGCCATGGGAGGAAGTATATTATCGATTTGAAGAATCAGGCGGTTAGTGAGGACTTGGCGTCTTCAGACTCTGACGAAGGAGCGGATGGCGATGAAGAAAGGAAAACAATGGAGCCAAACGAGGAATGGGTACTAGAAGTAGGAAGTTGTTCGGAAGATGAAACCAGTTCACTGAACGGGTTATTCCACTGGCAGATGGAGGATTATGAAGTCTTTCACCCAGATTGCAACATGTTGCAGATCAAGGAAGGAGAAGAAGGCGAGGCGACCGGTGAGACATTCCCACCTGAGTACGGCGAATATAAGGAAGGTACGGCAGAATTAGACGAGACACCAGCCCATAAGCTAGAACAAGATAAACTCATCAAGTACGAGGAACCGACACTCAAAAGGGTGAATCTGGGGGAACAAGAGAAGCCTAGGGAGATCCTCGTCGGTGATGACTGGGACCCTGTACTGAAGGCGGCGGCATTTAAAATATTCATGGAGTACAAGGACACCTTCGCCTGGACATACAAGGAAAGGAGTGCCACTAGAGCTGTGCGTGCATAGGATCCCGCTCGTACCAAGAGCCCACCCGTACGGAAGAGACCGTATAGGATGAATAAGAACTATGTTGCGAAGGTACAAGAGGAGATAGAGAAGATGTTGGAGGCGGGCATCATTTTCAAAGTAAATGTGAGCAAGTGGGTATCACCAATTGTCATTTCCTTAAAGAAAGAATCGGAGCAAATTCAGATATGTGTCGACTTCCGGTGTTTGAACGAAGTAACAGTGAAGGACCCGTTTCCGATTCCCTTCACCGACACCATCTTAGAGGAGGTCGCTGGACATGAAATGTACTCATTCTTGGACGGGTTTTCCGAATATAACCAAATTTGTATTGCCGAAGAAGACAAGTTGAAAACAACTTTTGTGGTAGAAGATGGAGTATACACGTACCATTGGATGCCATTCGGGTTGCGTAACGCACCGGCCACATTCCAAAGGATAGTTTTACATATATTTGACAAGATGTCGGTGGGCAATTTCAGGGTGTTTTTAGACGACTGGTCTATTTTCAGTGAAAAGGAAAAACATCTCAAGGCTCTTGGAGAGTGCATGGAAAGATGCCGAGCAGCACATCTAGCATTGAACCCAAAGAAATGCAGGTTCATGGTACCACAGAGAAAGTTACTAGGCCATATTGTATGCAAAGTCGGGCTAAAGACTGATCCTGACAAAATAAGGGTCATTGTACATATGGAGGCTCTGGAAAATGTCATGGGAGTGAAGTCCTTTTTCGAGCATGTCGAGTACTACCGGAGGTTCATTAAGAATTTTGCACAAGTATCATACCCGCTTGACTTATTGACAAGGAAGGGACAACCTTTCCTATGGACGGAAGAACAAGAAAAAGCATTCAAGGAACTAAAGGACCGGCTAATCAGCTCACCCATCCTGGTGTACCCGGACTGGGACAAGGAATTCCACATACATGTGGATGCCTCAAACTTTGCCATAGGAACAACACTCGCACAAGTCGGAGCACACGGGCTGGACCAACCAGTATTCTTTGCTAGCTGACTACTCTCGAAGGCAGAGAAGAACTACAGTACGACTGAGCGAGAAGCATTGGGGATGGTGTACTCCGTACAAAAATTTAGGCACTATTTGTTAGCAACGCCATTCACCTTCTACGTGGACCACCAAGCCCTAATGTATCTGGTGAACAAGCCTATAATCCAAGGCAGAGTGAGTAGGTGGCTGCTATTGCTTCAGGAGTTCACATTCACTATCATAGTGCAGCCGGGGAAGAGTCATGTGATCGCCGACCAGTTATCAAGAATACGGTCAGGCGAACCTGCGGAAGGAGGCGTGAACAAAGATTTTCCCGATGCACACCTGTTCCAGATTGCAATACTTCTGTCATGGTACGAAAAGATCGGAGAATACTTGTCCACATCTACGTTCCCCAAGGAAATGGCACCGGCGGAGACGAGAAAGCTCGTACTAAACAGCAAAACATTTCAACTAATTAATGGCTTGCTATACAAGATGGGGTCTGACCAGATCCTCCGAAGATGTGTTATAGAAGAGGAAATTCCAGGGGTACTGAAGGAAGCGCATGAGGGTTTGGCTGGAGGGCATATGGGACAAGATGCCATGGCGAGGAAAATTCTTCTGGCAGGACTATGGTGGCCGACGATGCACACAGACGCACGGGAGTGTGTGATAGGATGTGATACCTACTAGAGAGTGGGAAAACCCCTGAAGCGGGATTTTATGCCACTCTATCCATCCCAACCTCAGGAGTTGTTTGAGCGATGGGGATTGGACTTTATAGGACCACTAAAAGTGAGTCACCTACACCGGTGCCGATACATCATGGTGGCGACAAAATATCTCACAAAGTGGGCTGAAGCACGAGCATTGCCAAATAACACAACCCAGAGCACAGCCAGATTCATCTACGAACAGATAGTGACACGGTACGGGATCCCAATCCAAATTACGAGTGATCGAGGACACTTTGTGAATCACATCATCCGACTAATGACAACGGAGTTTCGGATATTTCACAACCTATCTAGCCCGTACTACCCACAAGCCAATGGCCAAGCAGAGTCTACGAATAAGGTACTAGTGGCAATCATCTACAAGTCGTGGTGTAGAGGAAGCAGATTGGGAAGAGCGGCTACGAGCCGTCCTGTGGGCATACCGTACGACATACAAAGTAACAACAGGACACACACCCTTCCAGTTGATGTACGGCCAGGAAGCAGTAGTACCAATGGAATACATGGTACCCAACCTACGGATAGCCATAGAGAACCGGTTAGGGGATACGGAGAGTTTGAAGGAACGGTTGTACGAACTCAACAAACTGGACGAGCGGAGAGTGATGGCACAATGGGTCACGAAAAATATGCAACGGAGAAGGAAGCATTGGCACGACAAACACCTCCGACAAATGTACTTTCGGCCAGGACAATTAGTTTTGAAGTATAACGGCCGTAATGAGATCAAACCAGGGAAGTTCAAAGTACGGTGGTTAGGACCGTTCAAGATCAAAGAAATTTACGACAATGGGTCTATAAAACTCAAGAATTTGGATGGATCACCCCTACCGAGTGCAATCAACGGATCTAAGCTAAAGATATATCAGGAGAGAAAAGAGAAGGAAAACATTATAGCCATCAATATGCTCGGCTACGCCACCAAGGAAGATTGGCCTGTGCAGAGAGGCACCGAGAGAGCAAGACTGGGGTTTGGGAGGCCCCGAAAATGCACCAAAGGGAGTATGGATGGAATCAAGTAGGAACCAAATAATGGAAGAGAGACTGGTGGAAAAGAAAGTGGAAGGAATTGCAGTACCATGGATAAACAAACGCCTGACCAATGCAATGTTCGGGACACCTGCACTATGGAAACAAATGGGCGGACACTAGAGTTACGTCGCACCATACGAAGGCATACGGAAGGGGTATCTCACAAAAGAAATGGATGAAGAGGCACAGAAGGAGAAGGAAGAACAAGCGGCAAGAGAACCCCAACCTGCAGATAATGACGAAGAGAAGGAAGAATGGGACGATGAACAATGGGAGGAATACTTCGAAAAGATGGCCCCTTGTCTAAAAACTGTGATCATGACAGAGGACAAGTTCCTATCACATGTGGACGGGTATACGGAGGAAATACTGCAGCTAATGAGAAGAGAGAGAAGGAAGGTGCCGAGGGTAAGGAAGATAGCAACAAAAGACGAACTCTGGAAAATAATACCCAATCCAGTCGGACCTCCGACAGTAGAAGGCGAAGATGTTACGTGGTACCAGCAGTACGGAGGAAGGTATGTCGACGGTAGCTAAAGAGGTATGGGTCCTACCCCTTTACTTGATAAATGGTTCGACGTTCAATACATAGGGACTTGTTGTGAAGAGGAATGTTATAAACGATTTCCGCACACATGCAAATGGTATTATGCGTCCAAATTAAAAGTCAGAGAAGATGACGGAGTATGAGGAAAGAAGAGAAAAAGAAATAAACAAGAGAGAGAAGACGAGAGAGATAAAAAGAGAATAAAAGAGAGACATGAAGAGAGAGAAGATGGTGAAAATAGAAAAATATTAAAAATATTAAAAGGAGAAAAAAAAGAAATTAAAAGAGAGGAAAGGAAAAAGAAAATAAGACAATGGAATTAAAAGAAGTAAAAAACGGAAAAACAAGTATAGTGAAAAAAAGAAAGAAAAGTGAGAAAAGGGAATCAGGCGAAATGGGAAAAAATATTAAAGTATCAAAAATAATAACAATGATCAAAAATGTACGACCTAAATTAAAGATAGCCTTATTTAATGTGAAAACTGCAAAGACTTTCTTTTTGAAACAGAAGGGGTTGGAGAAGTCCGTACGACATAAGGAGGACAAAGCTGGTACGTCTCTAGGAAAATCCGTACGGGATAAGGAAAAGTCCGTACAGCATAAGGACAAAGCTGGCACGGCAACTACAGAATCCGTACGCCGAAGGCAAGAGAAACCCGTACGCCATCCAGAGGAAATCACCCAGACAGAGGAATCTGTACAGCCAAGAGGAAAGAAATCAGTACGCCCGAGAGACAAGAAGTCCGTACGTCCAGAAGACAAGAAGTCCGTACGTCAAGGAGAGCAACTTATACGCCCAAGAGAAGAAAAGTCCATACACTCAAAAGAAGAGACCGTACGCTCAAGAGAAGAAGAATCCGTACGTCCAAGAAAATTGAAGCCAAAATCCGTATGTCACAAACAGGTACGCCAAAAGTCCGTACATTGGAAGCAATTATTCATACAGCTGCACCAACATAAATCCGTACACCAAGGTCAACAAAAATCCGTACGCTGCAAAAGGGAAACCGTACAGCAAGAGAAGAATTCAGTACAGAGGATTGGGGAAGGAATCGTACAGAAAGAGGAGGCACCCGTACGCGTGCAAAAGAGCAAATCCGTATGGACCAAACAGAAGACAGCCGTACCAACCATCGAACCAAGAAAAGGAAAAGGCACCGTACAAATAGAAATAAAGAGGGTCGTACCAAGACGCATCCAGCAACAAAAAAAAATAAGGGTCGTACCAGAATATGGGTGGAAGCTTAAATCAGTCCGACGAGTCATTATCAATCATTGTCAGCTTCGTAAACTAAGGACAATGGATGCTAGCACAAGTGCCAAGGGGAAGAAAATAATACTCAGATCCAAGGTGGCTGGAAATAAAACACATAAGGGGAAAACGGACAATGTGACAGCAAACTCGTTGACATGGGAGAGCCTCACAGGCATAGACTGCAAAACCTGGTGGCAGGAGACGGCACCCGATCATCCAACAAAGCAAGCATTAGTGGCGGCACAGGTTGACAAGGCAATACAGTGCCATTCTTTAACTCCAGAGATTTTGAGGAGTACTTGAGGGATATTGTGGCTAATTACAATCAGCATGGTCACCGGAGCACAATTGAGTACGAAGGGTTTCCAATAACGGTGGCTTTCTCACCAGCTGACTTCAGACGAATCTTTGGCATACCTGCGTCTGGCAAGGTAGTTGCCAAACCAACCACAAAGATGACAGCCCAGCAGAAAGAAATGATTATTAGACACATTTACAGGCCTGATATCACAGACAAAGAGAAGGAGATGGTGTGGAGTTCAGGGGCGAGGGGACTACGAAAACACATGCTGATAAGTGTTGAGTGGAAATGTATTATGGACCTCATCAAGTGCAGGTTGACAAGTGCCAACCGCTCCTCAGATATAGCAACCTGGATGGTGGACTTCATGTTCGGGTTGAGTGTAGGACGGATTTACAATTGGGCGCTCTACCTGTCTGAAAGGGTTAGAGAATTTCTAGAATGTAAACATAAAGCATTCTACATGACCCAGCACCTGATAGCATTGTTTTTGGATGCCATCTACAATCAGGTGCCGCAAGGTAAACTAGGGAAACTACAGCCAACTAAGGATTATGACTCTTCTTGGCCAACAATGTTCCGATGGACAACCTTAGAGGCAAGTGGCACAGTAGAGGAACCCAAGATAACAAGGAGGAAGAGGAAGCAGTTGGCTAGTGATGAATATGATTAGTTAGCACTTTCCTCCTCAGCCAACAGCACTGCACCAGCTGGTGTTTATTCGATAGAGTTAAACCCCCGAGCAGTAGCACCTATTGAACAAGAGTTAGTAGAGGAAGTTGACGCAGCTGGAAAAGTTGAGGGTGAGCCAGAGATACCTGCGGAGGACATAGCACCCGAAGGAGGAAGGACTAGTCATATACCCCTGACTGGAGGTGTGCCAGACGAACAGGTGGAAGTAGAGATTACAGCCATGGACAACACAGTGGGTGAGGATGCACCTCCAAGGGAGGTACTCCATGTAGATGGATGGTTGATGGAAATGGGCTCCCCTATTAGGGAAGAGGACATTTCCCCCATACACTCGTCGGGCTTGCAGGAGATGGAGGGAGTACCTATAGGAAGCACGCAGCTGATGGGAACAGTAGAGAGCACACAACTGGCGGCTCACATACCAGCAGTTCAGCAGGCGGATACAGAACAACCAAAAGAAGAAGTGGGAAAACTGGCACCACAAGTAATACACATTCTATCAGATGGGGAGACTCCGATAACAGAGCAGCCAGCCGTTAGTACCGACGGGGAGTCTAGTGAGGATGTGTCTGAGGGGATTGTTGTGGTAATTCCCAAGCCTGACAGAGAAGATCCAATCGGCACAATCGAAAGGTACATCCACAGCCTCAAGCCTATTGCATTGGTTATTAAGGAAGTGTCAGACATTGCCAAGACACTGAATAGAAACTACTCACCCATAGCGGAGCAATAGGGCTAAACGGATAATTCAGTTCATGAACTCAGAGAGTGAAAAAGAGTTCAACAGGATATTTATAGGTGAATGGGTGGGCAGAAAGATACCCGAGATGATGGCAACCTGGTACCCTAAGAGGCCATCTTTCCGTGGGAAGGACGATAAGCTGGTGGCCCAACTTTTTGAGATGGAGGCAACGTACAGGTCCTTGTTTCTAGCCTGCAAGGAGTTTGAGATGAAGGTAGACAAAATGGAGGAGAAGGCAGACCAGGCAATCACACTCTCCCAGAACATTTATGCCAAGGCAGAATTTATCGAGAAACAAAGGCTGGAGCTCTCTCACCTATTAGAGGAAGAAAACAAGAAGGTGACCGACCGAGACAACACCATACTGGAAATGGAAAGAAGGATGAAGGTGCAAGAGGAAGAAATGGCTAAACAGTTAGCAAGGAAGGATGAAGAACTGGCGAAGGTCAACAAAAATTTGAAGGAGGCAGTGCATTTGGTGAAGACCACGCGAGAGAAGGAATTGAAGGCCACTCGCCACCTGCAACAACGTACTAAGGAGGTGTACCGGCTGCGACAACTCACCACTTCGGCAGCCACTTCTTCAGTCCCCCAGCCGCCAGGGATGTCCTCTCAACCCTCTTCTCACTAAATCTGTTTTGTAAATTGGTTCCCAATTTTTGTGTTAGTCGTCTGGGAAGCCGACTTCTTTTTGGGGGGGGGATGATGTAAGCCGACGTACGTCTTAGCGTAGTCGGCCTTAGCGTAGTCGGTCGGTTGCTTTGATAATAAAACATTAGTCGTAGCGGGAATAAGTAAGTATGGTTAATGGCATGTAACTAAGTCCTGATTGATTATGGTTATGAAGCAGCACGACAGTTGGTTGCTCAACCACCGCCGAACGCTATATGTACTGGGATCATGTAGTCGGATGGGAGTTATGTGTGGAATTAATGATACTATGACAGTCAAATTGTACATGTTGATATTTGCAAGAAATGAATAGAAGTGTTTCATGATTCAATCTTATTATGTTATTCTATCTATGTGTTGCATATAGTTCAGTTTACTTCCTATGTACGTAGTACATTGATAGAAACACTCCGCGAGGTAAACAGTCGTTTAAGTGTTGTTTCCAATAAGCTTGTTGCATATCTACACCTAAGATAGGGGTTCCTTCTCGAGAATTTAGTAATAAATTTTATCATTTGATGTTGTTACCAATAACCTTCATATCAGCCTACACCTCGGATAGGGGTTCCTCCTCCTTGGGAATCCTGATATAAAGTTTATCATCAAATATTTCCTGCTCCTAAGTCCTCATGCTCTGTTTCTCTTGAGGAAATAGGATAGTTTTAGCATTAGCCTAGTTGTAGTTAAGAATCTGCGAAACCAAAGAAAAACCTTAGCTGTAATGTATTGGTTTTCTTAACCTTGTGCCTCTTCCAGCTGAGTCAAAAAGATAGGAATTAGATTACTTTACTTTTTCACACATATCAGCAAAAGAGGGAGCTTCCCCTCCTAATTTGAAGAGCAGTTCAACTGTGCATAGTTGTTCGTTGCCAATACGCACTCCAGATGTGCAAATTGTAACGCCAACAATGTAGAAATAAAAAATTAAAATACCTTAGAAAATTATTAAAAAAACCTACGATATGTACCCCTTGAATGCTCCTAATGCCTCCTTAATGTCTTTCTTGAGTGCTTCCTCCTATAATGTCCTTGTTTTCCAACTCGCCTCACAAACATTAATTAATTTAATTATTTAATGTTGCCTAGCAAAAAGTACATTAAATTAGGTAATATTAAATAGTTAGATTAATGAGGTGTTATAAAGTGACATTAAGCTAATATTTAAAAGATATTTTTATAGAGTCACTTTATAATAAAGTGCTAATATGTTTTGAGCGGGAAATTTCAAATGGGATTTTGAAAAGTGATAAAAAGAAGAAGTGAGCTCATTTCTTCATTATGTTGGATTTTTATTTTATTTGGGATTTGGTGGAGCTCTTCGGAGTCTGAAACCCTAAGTGGTAATTCCTACAGGTATCCAATTTCAATGGTGAAAGATTCCTCCCTAGTTGGTGATTGGTGGATTCACTCCGGATTCGCATATGCACTTCAATGTCTAGTTGATCAAGTTGAGGAAATTTGAGAAGTTTCCTCCGGAAACAAGTGTTGGACATAAGGGTTTGATGAAGATTGATAGTAAAAGACATTCTAAGTTTTGCATGGTTTCAGGCTTCAGGATAAGAGTTCCCAGGTGATTTTATTCCTGTCTTCCTGGTCAAATATCAGGTGATATTATATATATATATATATATATATATATATATATATATATATATATATATATTTGCGGATATGTTGGTTTATATTCATGATTTCTTTTCCAGCAATAGCATTAAATCCCTAAGGTGAATATAATATTCTGGTGGAGTCGTATGTGTAGGTAAGATTATTATTCTTGGCATCAAACTTCATATTGCTTGCACAGAATAGTCAAATATTCTATGGTGGCGGCTCATGTATAAGAGTTGTGTGGAAGGGAATAGGATAGTCATGTGACTTTCAGAGTCTTCAAGGAATAGACATTGGACATATGCCAGTCACGTGAAGTCATAATTCGACAACATAATGGAAAGAAGGTTTGAAGGATTTTAAAAGAATCCTTATTGTCTCTTTAGGGAATAATGGCTAGTAAAGAAACTGCCACCAAATTTGGGAACCTGCCTAAGTGTCTGCATGGCAAGGAGACAAGGAGATTCAACCCAGTATTCCTAGCATTGCCTATATTCTCCCAACTGCTAGGTTATATTACTCCTGGCCGCCAGATTTTCATAAAAGACAAATAGCATACAAAGTGAAGGGAATCGTTTTAATGGTCTAAAGTTGGCGTGGGGAAAAGACAAAGACAAGGCGCTACTAAAAGTCAAGCTACGGGTGTTAGATAAGTCAATCGAAGCTTATGAAGGAAAGAAGGGATCCTATGTGGTCTTCATTTGAATATAGCCGCTTCAACATAAGTCGTCAGCATTAGCAAGGAATCGTGGAATTTTCTTGGCCAATATCATTATCACAGATATATCGAGCTTGTGCTAGCTGATAGAAGCCGTCAGAATTAGCTAAGCCAGCATAGGAGTTTAAGACAGCCATGACTCTTGGGTGAGTCAATACCAAGAAAGGAAGTCTCCCGGGTTACACTAGAGGTCAGCAATTAATAAATATTAAATTCCATATAATCAGTTTCTGAATATATGTATTGCATATTGATTCCTGAGGGAAATTGTTATATGTTTTACACTATTACCTGAGCCTTATATATGCAACATATCTGAAGTTGTAAAGAGCTAGTATATGTCTGGAATGCAATAAATGTCATAGCTACCTGCTTTGTTATCTGCACCTTATGTTGTTGGCAAATCATCATACGAAACTAATTGTAATCCCTTCAAGTTTGTGGTTATTGTTGGAAAAGAAGAATATATCTTGTGCTCCAATAGTGTTCACTGTATAAGGTGTGATTCCTGAAAGTAATGTATGGCGATTGGAATAAGTTGCAAGTATTAAATTCAGAATCACAGTCACAGTCAAACTGTTTGACAAAATTTTTACATTGTCAAACTAAACAAATCGCAAAATGACAAAATTTCGATAAATCTCCAGAGGGGATTTTACACTCCTTGAGTGCTCTTTTAACAGCCTATTACTTCTTTTTTTGCATGTCCTCTTTGTTTCTTTTTGTAAGATCTTACACTATTTTTTTTTTATTTCTTCAAATGATTGATAAAATGCCTTAACTGAAATGCTCTACCTTTTGTGTAATTTTGCAAGTTTTAGCAAGATGACAGTATAGATAACAAATCATAAACAGATATTACGTCCAATAGCACAATGAAGGAACAAGTAACAATTTGAGATGTACTCCAACTCAGAAATTTTCTAATATACTTTATTATCAACTGGCAGAGGTCTTTCAATAGATAAATTTAGAAAATGAAAATAAATAACACCCTAACATTATACAAACGACCTGAATGCTAAGCTCTGAAGATTTGGATGATTTTACTTGAACTAAGCGGCTGGCTGGAAGTGTTTCAGACCTGCTGTATGTGCACAGGGGTGCCCAAACTGAGTGTCACCACCCTTTTTACCTTTTCAAACTGTTGCATCCAATCTGGAGACTACTGGAGTGCTGATTTTGATGTGCGAACCTATGACAATGAGCACCCAAACTTCCTCAAACCTCAGCGATTCTATCTTGGACCATATTGCTGTCCCCTTTGAAGGCTCATGTCCCCTTGTATCTCCTTGGGAATGGTACAATTCCCACTAAAGTCAGGTTATGTGCTGCAGCTGGGTGTAATAAGCTTCAAGCCCTCCAAAAACATGTGTTTCCCTTCAAAGAATCACCATGCCTCCTTAACTCTAGAAGCCTCCTCTTTCAAAATGAATGGCCAGGAATAGTTCCAAATATGGAGCGGCTGGTAACAAGTTTAAACTCTTGAAAATATTCAACAAACCTCCTTCCAAAACCAAGGCATCCTCATACAATGGATCGGCCAGCAATTTTATGTCTTTGAATCTCAAGGAAAGGTAGCTGTCGGAATGGTAGGAGTGTAGAATGGAACAAACAACCAAAAAGAATAATTCAAACTCCACAAATTTATTATTTCCTTGCAAATCTTCAATAAACTTCTAACTTGCAGAACTCCCACGAAGCAGGAAAGATATGTCAAATTTTCAACTCAAACTCTTCAATCCTAAATCATTCAACACACCTATGAATCCACCAAAATATTGGCTAGCAGGGATTCCGTCCACAAAACCAATCTTCACTGTAGGGTTTTTGTTCTAGGGCTGAAAGTTTCCACAATAGGGTTTTTAGAAAATGAAATGTCAAGAATACCTTTCTTCTTTCCAATTCCCCTTTTTATACACTTTTCCCGAAAAGAATGATGAAATAAAATTCATTTTCCCACATTAGTGACTTTTAAATTTAAACTTATATTTTGGGCTTCCATAAAGTCACTTTTCAATTTAAGTGTTCACTTTGAGAATAAAATAATTAATTAGATATAAGTCGCCCAAACTTAGACAACTTAATTTAATTAATTAATTATTCCCTTTTTACTCCCAATTAGCTTATGGGAATAAAAATAGGCTAAGGGTCCCTGACTGACGGTTACGTCTGTGGGGGGGGGGGGGCATTACACTTTTTCTCATAAGAGGCTTAGTCTAGGGTCAAGGTGGGTGTAAAGGGATGGGGTGACCTTGTTGGGTCCCCCATCTTCTCTTTTTTTTATTTTAAATGGGTGTTGTTGGGAATGGTGGTACATCATTGAAGCAATTGACAGATGTCCTTTCATCCCCTTCATATGAGAAACTCAAAGCTTAAGAAACATTTCAGAAATGTCAAAAATCCTTTTTGTGGTCTCGAAAACATTTCCGGTGAAAATTTTGGGTATAGACAGCTAGGAAACATGTCCCATCCATCCCTATGTATCGCAATATGGAAACATGAAACAAGCTAGGGGATGGGAGGTGGGTGGAGGGGATAGCTTTGTCAACATGATAACCCTAGCTAAGCCCACCCAAATCAATGAGAATGGAAGTAAAATTCCAAGAAGCCTTTTGACAAAAGGAATATTAGTAAAGCATTTTATTGTGTATATTTATGCCCCAACAAGGCCCATCACTTGCCACATAGTTTTTTAAATTGCATCTCAATTACATGTTTCAACTTCCTATCCTTCATTAAATATTTAAATTCTGTTTAAAAAACATGGTTATGATTCTTCGAATGAGAAGTATTCTTACTTTCCTAGATAAAATTTAATAAAATTATTTCAACTTCTTGTCAGTTGGAAATCCTTGAACACTTTTATAATTGTACATCCCCCAAAATGGCTTTAGAAATCAGATCATCCTACCCCAAAGGTTCAATATTTCACATTCATGCATATGTAACAAGCGCATTTTTAAGATCCACACTTGGGATTACCCTTGGCATGTATGTATTGAGCTCAAAACATTTATTTCCAACAAATTGACTATGCATTTTATTTGGGAAATGATTATATATTCATTGACATTCATATTGATATTGGAAACACAGTGGTTAACAAATTTAAAAATTGGGGTATCACTTACGAAACTCCAAGATTTAGAATGTCTTCTACCCAGACTTCACTTCTGCCCATGAAACCACATCTATTCTGGAGAATAGAAATAAAACTAGTTCATGTCAGATCATAAAAATCAAAGGATTACTTCATTGAGTTAATCTTAATTTAATGATCATTGAAAGGCAACACATATAAAAGATCCACCAAATCCAGCCCAGGCACAAGAAAGGTTTCTTTCTTTGAAATAATGACCTCAGCATAACAAGTTATAGAAGTATTGAGTATACAGATTAACTTACAGGATTGAAAGTTACTGCAATGACCTCATCAATTTCATCTTCTGATAATATGCCAACTTTTACAAGTTCCATGAGCTCTTTCCTTGATATGTTCCATTCCTGAGCTCTCTGCACTTCAAATATTTGTAAGAGCACAACTCTATCCATCAAACATGACAAATGTTTACTAAAGATCCAAAGTACAATAATGTCATTAGGATTTAACATTTCAAATTCCAACTTACCCCTTTCAAAATGTTTTTCTCAACAATGCATACACGAAGACCTCTTAAGCTTAAAGCTGTAGCCACAAAGATGCCTAAGGTACCTCCACAAATAATTACATCAAATTGTAACATTCCGGGTTTGCTTCCTGTTTGTAGGTAGGATCCTGACAGACACTTCACCACTGCTGCAGGAGCACTAGCATCTGCACAGCAAATTTAGTTTATAGGACTTACTTTAAAAGAGAAAAGACATGTTTAAAAGTCATCAACAATCATAAAATATTGTTACTTTTGCTTGAATTTCAAAAGATCGCATTTAAATATTTAATAATAATCAACGACCCTGTCCCAAAAGAAGCCAAGTTCCTAATATCATCACTAGCTAAGTAAATTATGTTTTCTCAATAACTAAAATGTGGGCCTAGGAAGAGCATCAATACAAAACGGTTAAAAGTTATGCATCAAAGTTTCCTTAGTATAACTTCTATTTGCACACTTAATGCAAGCTCATTAGTAGAAATCAGTCTGAGCATCTTCCAGTGGCCTATCTCCAAAGATTCTCCTTTTATCCCTCTTATAAAAGTACACATCCAATTCAAATAGTGACCCAGTCCATTTTATGGCTTCCAACACTAGCATAATTCACTACTCGCCTAGTTGCTCCCATAGTTTTAACTTTTAATCATGTTCAAATGGTCATTACCCACAACTCTACAAAAAATCCATGTGATTCTTATTAGAGACCTCTTTGGGTTGTATATTTTTTGTACTGCATGAAGTATATAATCCACCAATATCCACTCAAGAATCACATTTGACACTGTCCCTTTTTGGCTCATAATGTTGCAATCTCTTTAATACAAAGAACATGTCAACAAGACTTGAAGTCAATTGTTTTTCCTTACACGAGAAGATGGTCGTCTGGATAGTCAAAACATCTATTGTTGGCCAAGAAACACTTCAGACCATCATACATGACTAGATCTTACCATTTGAATCCTTTAAAAACTATCAAAACAACTAAATGTGAATGTGTGTCTGTATAAGAGAGAGAGAGAGAGAGAGAGAGAGAGAGGGGGGGAGGGAGAGTTATCTTACCATTATATTGATTTTTTTTACTTTTAGCTTTATCTGAATTCATTCTATGTTAGTACTCACTTCAACTACCACAAATTTCTTGAACATTAAAGTTGGAACATGAGATACTTTCTACAAGTGGAAACTTGTAATATTTACTAGTTGAACCCTTTACAAACTGGCATTGCAATAACAAACGTGCATGTTACAAAAATGAACTTAAAAACAGATATGAATCCAATTTATCTGAAGTTCTGAACCCATACCGTGTATTGAAAATGAATGCTTCATTCAAAAAGAATTTTTACCATCTTATCATTTAAACCTATTCTCCAAATAAAAGATAGGCATAAATTCCTTTAAGGTCAACAAACCTGACTTAAGTGTACGAATTTCAAGCAACAGTTGGTCCAAACGCTTTAAAGCATCATAAGATGAGGCACCACCTGCACCTCCTGCTTCACTAGCTGTTGAAATTTTCTCCATTATTTTCTGCACAGTAAAAGAAATAAAACCATAGCCACATAATAAAAGAAAATAAAGAATAGAACCAAAAAATTTGTGCTCAAAACCTTTCAAACATAGATTTTGAAGTGACTTAATAAAACCCTTGAAAGTGACTTATTAAATATATACCACTTCAAAACCACGTCATATCATACAGGTATTAGAACTATATTACAATCAATAATGTTCCTTTAATTCAAAAACTGCAATAAATCTAATATGTAAATTCTCTATAATTCCGTAAAATAAATTTACTAGCTTGAGACACATACATATGATTATTTGATGTTTTGAGTTTCTTGCCTTGCCAAATCTATGCCCAACGAAGTTTGCCTAGACTACCTCAAGTGAATAATATCACGGTGCTTAGAATTTCCTTCAAGAGAAGATAAAGAGAGCAAAAGTCGATATCCATAGTGGTGGGGTACCAGGAATGTTGTGGAGGAAGGGTAGTTCCTTTAAGATTTTTAAGTTAAGGACAATCTTCTTTGGCATGGGCAAAATCAGTAATTTCAAAAGTAGCTCAGCAAAAATAACAAAATCATAACCTAAACCAACGGCACAGTAACTCCTTTATATGTCACAATGTAAGGGGCAAGGCTTATGACATTATAAGAGAAACCTAAATACTAGTTGATAAAGGTAACTGTCCAAAGTGCTCTTTGGATTTGACAACAAGTAATTAGTAATTGCATGTAATCCATGACTATTGCAGGTACTTGTTTTCCAACCAAGTACAAACTCCAAGAAACAAATGGCGCACCTACTTGCAAATGAAGTAGAAATTTCACAAGAATCTAATATTGAAGGACTCATTTTTGTTCAATGTTTTACAGAAACCGTACTAACAAACAGTTTTACTATAATTATTTTATACTCACTACCTAATGGAGCAATAGCCTAGTTGAGTGTAGCATTTGCACTTGATAATACCGTATATAGCAACCAGAATCTGTAATGTCCCCATTTTTCTAAGATTTGTATCAGAGTGGTGGTTAGCTTACTATTTGGTTCCCGTAGGCTAGCGAGATGTGAGGGGGGCCCTTTGGAGGGTATTCAGGGACTTCAGCAGGCTTGATGTTTTCATTATGGCATCTTCAGCTCAGTGATTGAATATTTTGCTTGGTAGGCCTTATGAAGGTAGTTCAAGAGTTCTTCGTTCACACTTGCCATTTATAGTAAGTGCTATCAAGTTTAATGGTGGCACGCCTGCAATTGGTATTTGTGTCAAGACACTCTCAGGAGGTCATTGCTAGATCATTGCCAGGAGTAATTAAATCATTAAAGTCATTAAAGTGACTTTATGATTTAATGTTATAAAGTTACTTTTAATAAAGTACTTTATAATATGGTGTTATAAGGTGAATAAAGTAACTTAAATTAAAATGATATATTTTAAGTTACTTTATTATTATTTCATTAAATGGCACATGTTTCGAAAAGTGAATTTAATTAAAAGATTTAAAGAAGCCAAATGAGGCGTTGGTTTTTGGAAAGGCAATTAATAAAGTTAATTGCCAAGAGGGGCGTAGGGTTTGGAGGTGAATAAAAGAGCAAAGAGAAGTCACTTTTCATTATCCAAGTTATTATTTGCAAATTGAAGAGAGTTGAACAATAGAGTTTGTAGGCATGGTGTTTCACGCTATTCTGAGGATGATAACCCTCAAATAGGACAATGTCTATAGGTGTGGAAGATCACCCAAGGGCATTTTGAGAGATGGTCTCATACAGAGATTATTACAGAGCTTAATTTATTTTCCTAGAGATCTTCATTTTGGGGTTTACAGAGTTTACAGGGTTTACAGGGTTGAAGATTGTTGATATTCTCAGCTACTGATCAAGCATTCTCAAATTTGCAATTTATGTCGTTATTTCCAGGTATAGATTTTATGTATTTCCTAAAGCATTAATAAAAATTTTGGTTATTTGTCTCTTGCATTTGTTTGGAATTGTTCTTTTGCAAAATTCTATATTATCTGTATTGTTGGCGAAATTCAAATAACCCAGATCAAGGTGGGTTATTACAAAATCTCTCTAGTAGAACTAGAACCAAATCATATTTTCTCTTGAAATCTTGCTGATATTAATATAGTTTCTTTTTGGTCATAGCTTTCTTCTAGCCAAATTTTGGAAAGTTGTGACATCAATCGGTTGTGTTGGTTTGCACTACCATTCTTATCATAAGTATATATTAACCTTTCTTCAAAAAACAATGACTATGTGAGATACCAAGGTGGATTTTGGACAATTTTCTTGGCTCATCTTACAAAGTGCCACTAGAAACCACATTAAATAGTACTAGAGATTTTTAGTTGAGAATGAAATCTTCTTTTGTTCCAAGAAACATACAAGCCTTGGGAAGAGATATATAGCTTTATATCATCATCTCTCTAAGATTTTATAATAGACAAAGAAATTATTACATGTAATATACTATAGGTTGGTTTAGTTAATAAAATAATTACTTGAGTTTTTTCTGAGGTAGAATTAAATTATTATTATTTAATCTTGTTTGCTAGAGGTTGTTAGGGGTTAGTCTACCCAAGGAAATGGTTAAGTGGTTGTAGATAGAATAGATTTGGTTGAGAGATGTGAGGTATATTAGCATGAAAATAGATGGTAGACCCAACAAAATGGGATGGGAAACAAATCATACAAATTGTATAAATACATTTCTACATTTGTTCAATAAAGCAATCCTGAGATTAGTGTGCAATTATTTCTAAACATTTGGTGTGAAATTACCATTTCTTTCTGCACCTGATGTTTTTTCAAGCATCAAAGGGCAGCTCCATCATCATTGAGTCGCTCTGATCAATGGAAAATCCGTGTTAAAAAACTGTTTGTTAGATTAAATTAGTTCCTAGTTTTATTTTGTGTTAAACAAGATATGAGTAGTACAATTTCTTTCAACAATATAGAATAGCAATCTGCGAGCTAGTTGAGGGAAATTGGTTGGATTAGGGTTCTATATAATGTGGTGTGGAATACCTCTCCAATAGAAGAAAAATTATTTATCTACATTCAACTCAAATCACCAAGTTTGTGCTAAGGTCAAAACAGTCCAGAAGATTTATATTGGTTATTTGAAATGCCATGTCCACTTCTCAAGGTTAAAGAAGTTGGTTGAAAACCCGTAGTATATCTCTATTTCCCCTAGGCTAAGGGACATAATAAGGGAAATAAATTATAACTTGGGCTCAACCATTGTTTAAAAGGGCAATCTAAGTCTCGTTATTAAATGCCATCTAAATAAGACATTATGAGGCTTATGTATTTATTTAGATAAAAAGTACTATTTTTATTTTCACTTAGAGGGAAAAGTGAACTATTAAGGGGCCCAAAGTGAAGCGCCTATATAAGAAAGGCAAGCACCCAGATTGATTATCCATTCTTCTCATTATTGAATTCAAACTTTCAAATTTGAACACTCAAGAACAAAAACCCTTGGTTGGCAAATTGTGAAACACGAAAACCCTTTTTGATTCAATTTTGGATTTGGGGGAAAAACCTTCACATCTATTTGTGGTGATTCTATTCAAGGATTCCATTTGTCCTTATTGTTGCAAGTGTTTGGCTCATTTTGCAAGCAATCTGCCCTACATCAGAAAATCAGCAATTTTTGCAAGGTTTCTAAAACATATCAGCATATTCGTTGAATATTTCAATCCCATATTGGCTGTGCCTCGAAGGTTTAGTGTTGCACCTTGTTTTAACATCATTTTCAGCCTTATTGACGGCCCTAACACCAATCGTACGGCCTCCAAGCTGCTATTGCACCTTCCTTTCAATAGTTGGAATATTACACCTAGAGTTTTCAAACTATTTCCAGCTCTTATCAACATTATCAAAACCATATCTTATGGCTTTCAGCTATTTCCAGCCCTGCACCTAATTTTGAGCTTCCATATAGCAATTCAAAAACATTTTGTAATATTTTTGGCTCACTGTACAATTTGTACGGTCACCTATAAGTTGGCTTATTATAAACTGATTAATTGCTGCTGTTCCCTGCCCTAATTTTATGTTATCTCTTGTCATAACTGGCTTTGTATTTAATTGTTATTTGGTGGAATGCCAAATTGGGGACTTGTTTTGATCTCATTATTGTTGGGTTTGACATAAATTGCTGCTAAAAATCAGATCTAATATTGCCTCCTGAATTTGGAGTTTCTTGGGTTTATAATCTTTGATTATTCACTCATTTTATTACTGATGATTAAGGGTTTATCTAGCCACCCGGATCTACTTATTTATTTAGTATTCCAAAGTTTTAAATAATTACCGTCAGTATCATCCCTAGGGCAGATCTGAAGTTATATTTAATTGATATTATTTGTCAATCAGTTATTGGTAGATGTTGAATTAAATTCAAAGAATTTATTGCTGATCACAATAAGCATAGAGTTTACATTATTTTGCATTTCACTTTAGTTTTATATAATTGAAAAATACAAAAGAATAGCATACTTTCCTAGGGTTCCCGATTGGGGACATTACATGAAGTTTTTGCGAAAAAGAAAGAGGCATATTTGTTTTCCATACATTTGAAGAGGCTTGACTAGAAATATCTCAATTAGCATTTCAACAACTAAAGATATGACATAGTAAGAAGTTGGTTTCACTAAGTTTGGTTTGTGCGCAGTTTTGTTTGTGATGTACTATTCATATTTGTAAAAAACAGGTCCAGGCATTTCGGCACCAGTGGTTCTCATGCATTATGATGAGATCTTGTAGAAGTTGTGGCTCTAATCTTCATTTCAAGAACCTGTTCCCTCAACCTCAATGAAGCTCCTTGTTTCGGAGACACTAAAGATACAAACTAATGGAGTTGTAGGCTTAAAGGCCATGTTTTCAATGAATTAATATGCTCATGAGGAGCTGTTGTTGATGAAGCAATTTGCACAGTCCAAAGTGAAGATGAGAAACACAAAACTGCTGACTAGATTCCATGAAGAGATCAGAAATCATTGTTATGGAAATGGCGAAGAAGCAATGCCATAATTCTTATGTTTTTATTATAAAAATTTAGGTTTAGCTTTAGTTATTTATTATTCAAACTTAAAAACTTTTAAATATAGTATAAAAATTTAGTAAAAGTTTAATTATTATTTCTAAAAGTTTATCTAGGAACTATTAATTACTTATCTTGTAATCTACGAGGAGGATTGTTATGAAATTTTTCTAGGATAGGTAAAATTTCATTTTGAATCACCTACCAGAACAGTATTACTTCATCCCACTCAAGCTGAAAAGAAAAATTGTTTGAGAGTAAAAATGTGTTTAAAAGTTATCTATTCAAACCATCAAATTGAAATTCATCATAAATGATGCATTTTCAATTGAACCAACACCCTTAAAAAAAAATCAATTAAGGGGGGAACCTGCTCCCATAAACATGATAAGAACTGGAAAAAAAAATGCCAAAACATTCAGAGATCTTCATGTAATGGTTTTTGGTCTAGAGGATCATTGGACTGATCTAGCTAAGTGAGCCAATTTACCAAGAGGCTGGAGGAAAACTTCCAATCTTGAGCTCAGTACTAGCTCGAAGGCTAGATCAATAGTTTAGTAGAAAAGTTGGTTTAGAAAAAGAAGGTTTTCAGTAAGGCCAAGCCGACTACAGACTATTGTTGTTCGATGTGGTAAAGTCCCATTTACAAAGCAATTTGGTGAGGTAAAGGCCCACCTAAGGAGAAATTCTTCACCAAGGCCCAAACCAACTAAAGGTCAATGATGTTGTTCTAGGAGAAAATATCCCTTGAAGACCAATTAAGGTAAGATCTAATTCCCATCTAAATAGCAGTTCAACAGGGCCTATCTTGCAGAGGAGGTGTAGTGTGGCCATTCCCGGTACTAATTGTAAGTCAAATTGACTATGTCCTAGTTCATATATGAATTTGATTCTCTTTTAATATTAGAATTATATGTAATAAGGGGGGAATGTTAGGAATTATTACATATATTAGCTTAGCTTAGCAAATTAAATAACTACTTGAGTTGTTAGGCAGTAGGATGTAATGTCCCTTTTTTGGCTCGTTCCAACTTCTTGGTAGATTAGCCTATTATTTGGCCCTCGTAGGCTAATACAGTTGGTTAGAGGGTCTTGTTTGGAAAATATCAGTGTGTTTTCTTCACCAGAGCTTTGGGTGGTTCAAGATTGGCCTTCGTTTGGTGTTTCAGGGCTCAGTTGTACACACTTGCTACTTATAGTAAGTCACCTTGAGGTTGAAATCCAGTATTGCTATTTATGGAAAGGCACCTGAATGTGTTGTGGATGCAGTATTCAACCCCCTAGTTCAGACGGCATGGAAAGCGGATGTTTATTAAGAGAGATATGATATTTTTAATTATTATTAAAGTTAATCTTTAATAATAATTAATTATTTATTCAAAAGGTGCATTATAAAGTTATAAGTTTATAACTTAATATCAAAGGGGATCATTTAATGACTTAAAAGAGACATTTTAATATATCTTGGTATTGGTGCTCCTTTAAATATGACTTATTTTAAGTCATCAAACTTATATAATATATTAATGATTTAAAAGGTCTTCATGGGGAGTCATTCTTTTCGAAGAGAAGTATATAAGCAACCAAGAAAGGATTCAATTCATTCCTTATGCATTTTATAAAACTTGGCTCTTGTGAGTTTGGCGTTTGAGAAGAAGAGACCTAGGGTTTCTGCCTTTTCTTGACAATGGAGAATGTGGTATCTTCATTGATCAGCATCCTGAGGTTGTGAGATATCAACTAAAGATTGCTCAACAAGTTGGCTTCATCCAAGAGTCAACACTGTGCAGATTTGTTAAGTTTTGGTGAAGAGATTGAAGAAGAAATATTGATAAAGTCAATAAGCATTCATTGCAGATTGAAACATCACAATATACCTTTGTTGGGCCATACATATTTGCTGCTACAGTCCGTACAAGGGCTCTTTTATGCAGGCCGTACAGTCATTGAGGCAAGACGTTTTAATCCAAGGCTGAAATGCCTTGTTTTCTAGGCTGATTTCACTTGTATCTAGGGCGGCCAGGGGTCTGATTTACAACAACAGTAATAAATTTGTGGAGAATCCATTCTAGAAGGAAAAATGATCTGCTAAGGGTTTTCCAGTTGCTGAATAACTACCTCCAGATTTTGTAGAAAATCATCCCCAGCTTTCTAGGTATTAGTTTTGCAATAAAGTGCAATGATTAATAAATGCAATATATATCTAATGAGATTGTTGCATTTACTGTATTCACTTTCCTACCAATATTAGTTTCTTTGCATACACTTGTATATTTCTTTATTTTGCTTTGTCTGGCATTTTCATTAAGAAAATTACAAAGAATCAAATATCGTTCAAAACCCCAAACAAAAAATACATCATTCGCATTTGAAACCCAATAGCAAGAACAGGAGGGTTCTTACAGTGGTATCAGGGCTTTGATCCTACGAGCCTGGAGGGTTAAAGTATCATATGCAGCCACAAGAGGTTGGTCCACACAGGTATTAAACTCATAGAAGAGCATAACAACAAGCAAATCCGATTGCAGATACACAACAGGACATAATGGATGATAGAAGAGGTGGCAGTCCACCAAGACATGAAGCCAATAATGAAGAAAGAGAAGCAAGAGAAATCGTGAGAGGTCTTATAGCAGGGCAGCAGCATGTAGCAAATGTTTTGCAGCAACTTATAGCAGCTATACAACAGATGAATGCTTCTAGAAGACAAAATCACGAGCAGGAAGACAATGGAATTGTTTTTGGGACTCTGAGGGCACAAAGAGCACCTACTCGTATCACCGATAGACTTTTGTGTCCTAAATTTTTGAGGAATGAGCCAAAAGAAGAGAATGAAGATGCATCATTCGCAAATAATGTCATGTCAATGCACGATGAATGGGATTTGCTACCACCACAAGTAAAGGATCATTTGACCTTTGACCGCTACATGAGTCAAAGGAGGGAGCACAACAGAACAAGGCAAGATAGAAGACCAAGGAACCAAAATAGGGACCTAAAACATGCCACAAGCAAGCTCACACTTCTAAATTTTGATGGTAGCGGGAAGATCACAGCAAGAGCTTGGATTCACAAGTTGGATACCTTCTTGACTCTTCGGCCTATGGCAGAGGATGCAATCAAGTTTGCAACTTTGCACCTAGATGGGTGTTGGTGTAAGAACTAACACCTCTGGAGTGTGAGTTTGTACGTACAGCTATGCACACTACGCAATGAGTGCTCTTCAAATTAGGAGGGGAAGCTCCCTCCTTGTGCTGGAATGCATGGAATAGAAAACTAAACTAATGTCCTATCTTTTTGTTCTCAGCTGGTAGAGGCACAAGGTTAAGAAAACCTAGAACGTTGCAGCTAAGTATTTTTTGGTTTCGCAGATCATGTAACTACAACTAAGCTAACTTCTTTAAAATCTATCCAATTTCCTCAAGAAACAGAGCATGAGGAAATGGAGCAGGAATGTATTGTACGATAAACTCCAGGTGCGGCTCACAACATGAAGGCAAGGGAGGCGCAACTATTTGCTAATCCGGGAAGAAGTTTATTAAAACAAACAAATGAACGGTAAACCTGGTACAACTTCACAACATGAAGGCAAGGTAGGCGCAACTATTTGCTTGGCTGAATGGGCCTACTATAACACACATCAAACAATAAGCTTTGAGTACAGTTTCGCAACATGAAGGCAAGGTAGGCGCAACTATTTGCTCTTCTGAATAGGCTTATAATAAACAAAACAAAAGGTAAGCAACTGGGACAGTAGATTGTATAGACGCAACACGCATGCAATAATGATCAAACCAGCAACCCCATTTAACTAAGATCGAATAAACACCATGACAATAACATGAAGGCAAGGTAGGCGCAGCAATTTATTATAACAGCAATTACTCTTTGAACAGATACAATAATAGCAATACTACAGGCAAGGTAGGCGCAGCATGTATGCTATCAAGCAAAGGTTAAATTACAAATGAGCTTAAAGCTCTTATTTATAGACTTCAAGGTGTAGGCAACCCTAAAATCACCTTGAGTCAACTAAAGTCTTGCAATGCATGCAAGATCTTATTCCTAAACCCTAATTGAATGAAACTATACAGTTAACTGGGAAACTATCATCAGTTAACTGAAACATCTAATCTAAATGGACAAGGTGCAACATGCACGTCCTTATTGAAAGCAAGTCAACTGGAATGCTATCATCAGTCAACTGAAAAATCTAATCTAATCTCCAAGTATATGTAGATGTTTCCAAGAAAGACATGCATGCAAATGTATAACAGCAAGTTAACTCGGAAAGAAGCCTCAAGTTAACTACTTCTGATGACTCATCATTGTAAGCAACTGCATGGTCTAACTGAAAGTCTACTCTAAGTTTATCATCTCCTCCAAGAATTTATCAATAGTATCATCATCTGGCACTTTGACGCTGTCCACGATGATTAACTGCTTGTCCAACTCTTTGTCTCCATCTCGGATCTCCCTCTGACTATCTCTAACCTCTGTGGTCACCTTTTTGAAACTGATAGTCAGCATTGTAAACTCCTTCATCTTGGACGCCTCTAGTCCTCCACATAGGTTATTACGAACTAATTCTTCGAACTCAGCTTGAACTGCCTCTAACTCGGCATAGGTACCATCCTCATGCCGATAATAACATGGGATCTGAGTGATGTACTCGCTGATGAAACAAAGAGCTGCAACAACCTTTTCCTGAATCATGCTCATCTTAGCAGAAATCTTGTCATATGTCTCCACCCTGCAAAGATACAATTCTCTCCAAGTGAAGACCTTCTTCTGATCTCCATCTGCTTCAATGGCGTCATAGATTCCTGCAAGCTGTGATACCAAAATCAGGTCCTTCGGCTTATGCTCGGCTATGCAAATCTCGAGCTCTTGAATTCTCTGGCAAAGACTATGTGCGTCAACCCTCAACTGATATAGCTCTATGAGGAGGTGTCGACCAGCAACAATAAAGTCTTCAATCCAGGTATCCAGTAGCTTTCCTCGATTAACCAAGTGTTGAATCCTCTACTATTCTGTGGCGGTCTCTCGAAGTTGTGGAAGTAAAGGTGCTTGCCCCTCGCTGCCATGAAGTAAACTCGAAATATACATGCGGAGTTGCCTGATTTCAGCCTTGAGAGCTGCTTTATCCTCACCATCCTCCATGACACGTTCCTCTAGATTACTCGCGACGACTCTGAATAGATTCACATCGGTGTGTCGAGTATTCTTACCCAGATTAGTTTTGACAAAGGTAAAATCACCAACATCAACTTCATCCAAGTATTTTCCTTCTGGAGGAATAGCAACCTCTATGACGATCTCTGCCTCAAGATTCTTCTCAATATTTATCTGCTTTCTGGCCCTCTTATTCAACCTGTTCTGATAAGGCTCACCAAACTCAGATAAATCAAGATTATATGAAGGCATACGCCTGTCCCTCTCCAATGACTTCTCAAGCCAAGATGAATAAGGAATACTGTCTTCTCGAGGTGGAGTCGTTTCTACTGTATCAGCTGCTGGCGGATCCACTGGTATGAAGGTCTCATGTATCGGAGTCTCAGGCTCCGAATCAATATCTATGGGAGACGAGTGTGCTGAAAAAGGTGAACCTGGAGATGACAAACCGGCCTCAGTCTGAATAACTGGTTCCGATGAAATAACTGGCTCTAGAAGTACTGTCTCTGTAACTGGAAGTGTTGGCTCCTTCTCAACCTGTTTCCTTTCGGTGATGCTTTTTCCTTTTGAATTAATTCCCATCTTAACCCCTTCAGGCGGCCTCATAGTAACCTTGACTCGAGGTTTAGCTCTAGAAGTAGAAGGTAAAGAAGAAACCACCACTGCTGGCGGCTCTGTAACTGGGATCACCCTTCGCTTCCGCTTGCTCTCAAGGAAGTACATGGTGGTTTTGATAACAGACCTGGATAAGTCTTTCACTGAAGTGTTCAATGGGACATACCAATCAGGTTGGCAAAGTGGCTGGCGAGCAACTTGGTCTCTAATGAATGAATGAAGTAGTATCTCGCCATCAGACAAGCCTTCCACATCCTCTGACAAGAAATCAGCAATCTGTGGAATAGTAAGCCTACAATAATGACGACGACGCACCTCAAATTCATCCTCACAATTGACCCAAAAGTCCTCAAGCGCTGCCGAATGTGAAACATTTCGCTCCAACCTTGCTAAATAATGACCCAACGGATCATAGGCACGCTTCTGAGGAAAACACCCAAGCTGAAGTTTCTCTAACTCGTGTGCCATTAACTTGCAATCAGCAGCTGTTTTGCATTTGTAAATACCTAACTCAAACGGAAAGGTGAAAGCTGGCTTATGTCGATTGCGAAGAAAAGTGTGAACCTCATGTGCCTGTCTCATGAACTCCATGAAAAGAACCTTATCTGATGGGTACCTCGGTAGCATCAAAGGCTCTCCTGTATATCCATATACACGAATATATGTGAAAGTAGGAAATTGGATAAACCAATCTGCCCAACTCCCCATTGCTGATTGTGCCTCTGTAGAAATCCTCACATGCATCTCATTATCCAAATTTCTGACTGTTCTCATAAGAAAGTGATCATTCACTGCTGTAAAGTACTGTTCAGCTTTCGAAAACTCCAACTGAGGGTAGTATTCGTGCACTTGCTGAACACCCAGAACTCCATCGGTCTTTAATAATTTAAAGCTGCCTTGAAATGCAACTAAGTAAACCAGAAAAGTTACCATATGGAATTCATGAATCTTTAGGAACTCTGTAATCTGCTGGTGAAGACACTCGCTGATAAACATGACCCAGTCAAATGTTTCCTTCTTATCAATAACTCGTGAGATGAGGTAGAACATCCATGTTCGGAAAACGCTTGCGTCCTCAGAACTTGCTAACCGGTTAAGGAAAGTTATCAAAATAGCAATCTCGTCCTTGAAATCCCCACGTGCAATCTTCCTTGGCATGTTGGTTTTCTGAACCTTCAACCATCATTGAGCTACTTTCTTTTGTGATCTATCCTTGTCCTCTTCCCATATTCTGTCACAATCTAAAATGGATACAGCGAAATGATCTAAACGTGGAGGAATAGAAAAAAAAATTTCTACATCCCTCGGCTTAAGGCTACAAATAATCCTTCCATCTGTCGATCTGATTTGTCTGGTAGACGAGTCATAATGCTGAACACAAGCAAGTACGAACTCAAGATCAAAGACTAAGATAGGAATGGACGCCGCTGCCAGTATCCCTGAACGTCCAAGATTTTTGATTGTAGTACTGCTAATACCCTCCAATGAGTTCAGATTGACGATGGGAAAAACATGACTTAAGTCGGCATCGGTAGTTTTTAGAAAGTTATGAAGAAAGACCTGTTTGGCCTTATAGTCTATGGGATTATACTGCATTCTGAAAAACTAGACTTTTGACTGTAAAGTTGGGTATGTTTGGACAACTTTGGAAAAACTGGAAAAGCTCGGGGATAGGCTAAAAATAGCAAGGGGGAGTGAATTTTTTCGGATAAATTCTAAGATATGGGTTTTGTGTAGAATCAAACTCTAATACAACCCAGAATGTTAGAATTGCGAAAAAATGGGATTTAGGCTTGCATGCAAAAGGTTTTCGGTTGAGATTTGAACTGGCAGTTAGAGGTACTGGGGGCAATTTTTTCCGCAAAAATCTAGAACATGGGTTTTGTGTAGAAATGAATCCTAGAACTACCCAGATCAACAGATTTGCGAAAAAATGTGATTTAGGCCCACATGCGAAGAGAATTCTGGAAAAAAGCACAGTGCTTCTAGAAAAGAGGCAGCGGGGCAATTTTTGCAAAATAATCTAAGACATGGGTATTGTTGCTGATGCTGAAATACTCGAACCCAGATGATGCTTTTCTGAAAAATCTGTCGTTTTCTTTGACATGCGAAGAAAACCTACGACGAGAATAGAAGAAAGTAAGACAGAAGAATAGAAGTTTTATTTTTTTTTGTTTTCTCTCTTCTTCTGTAAAAATTCGCCTATGCTTGAAGTAGAACTGATAACACCTGCATGCAAAATAGAAACCAAGTCTGAAATAATCTTCCCTTGAACAATCTGAATCTGTAGCTACGAAGAATACTGAAATCTGACACCTGTAGCACCTGCAGATCAATTTTATGCTCAAGAAAGATGTTTCTTGTCAACTTTGATGAAGAATAATGGACGCCATTAGCAAAATATATAGAAAAATATCTTCTAAGGCGTGTGAAATGCATGCCAAGCATTGGAAATGGCGCTTGAAGTACAACTGGTGCTTCAAAACTCACACATGGCCTATATTTGGCTTCAAACTCAGTTCACTGGATGTAGAACCAACCCAAGTTAGGGCGCCATCTTGAAGATTCAGTTAACTTGCATGCAAACTAAGTTTAGCCAGTTATGACTAAAAATAGGTAAAATAGAAGTCGACCTGAAAAAGAGTTTAACTGAAGATCAAAATTTGGCAAACTGAAAACTCTCTTCATGCGCACTTCTACTTTTGAATTTCAAAAAGTCAACCTTTGACTTTAGGTGTCCTTCCTTACTTAGACCTTTTCTGAAAATTTAGAATCTAAAACCTCAAATGAAGCTCATGTTCGATCACTGATTCTAGTTGACTGTCACGTTGGATCAACTGGCTGACAATCTCGATGAAGAGCAGGACCAAATCTGACAAGAAGATTCCTTGAGATGGCAATTCAAATTCAACCATCTGAGGCTTCAAAAAGATGGGCGCCCCTGGCCTCCAAGGGCGCTTTTGACCTTAGTGTTAGAATAGTTTCAGGCATTTTCATCATTTTCACTGATAACTTGACTATATTTCACTTGACGTTTCCCGGCATTTGACAAAACTTCAAAACATGTTGATTGGCTCACTGCAGAGCAGGCTGAATTCTGAGTAAAGGCTCCTGATGAACACTTTGTATAAAAACATCTTTTAACCTCCCTAAATCATGGGCGCCCCTGGCCTCCAGGGGCGCTTTTCCCAACCAATGTCATCCATTACTACAACTGGCAAAAATTACTCAACTTCTGGCTGCGGATTGCCAAGACATCTTCTGAACCGGCTGAGATAGGGAATGGAAAGCTAAAGCTGACACAAACGAGATGAGCATCTGAAATCATCAAACAGATTTCATTAAAGGTCTCAAAACCTTGGGCGCCCCTGGCCTCCAGGGGCGCTTTTGCCCTTGCTGAACAATTTTTTGATCAAGTCTGAAACCTCAAGTTTGACCACTGATGGCGGCAACTCGGCAACTTAGATTCACCTGCTGACAGATGCATCGCGGAGCTGGACCAAAAATAGAAACAAACTTCCTGGGTGTCACTTGATCAAAAGACTTCATCTGAATCTTCCAAAAGATGGGCGCCCTTGGCCTCCAGGGGCGCTTTTTCTCTTCAAAGTTATCTACTTTGCATTTCCCTTGTTCTATACTGAATTTCCGTTTTCAGGCGTTTTACTCCTCTGTCGGACTGGATAGCTAGCTCATTGTGAAGCTATCACGAAACTAGAGAAGTCATCTTGGTAGAAAATCTCACAAAAAGTTGAATACAGCTTCCATAATGATGGGCGCCCCTAGCTGAGAGTGGCGCTTTTGACCTCCAGACTTAGCCAATTTTACAGTACTTTTACCTCGTTGAAAATCTCCTCCGTCAAAAAGCATAATTTTCAACATCTTTCATCGTAGAGCGTTCTTCTTTGAGTTTCAAGCTTAGATATTAACACCTAGTACTGGCCAACTGCCATTAATGACCTCAGAGGTCCTAACTTTTCTCCTGAAAAAGTTATAACTACCCACCAGCCTTAAACTAACTTTTAACTGAAACTGACTTCACCACTATGATCGTGATGTGAAATAAACCAATCAAAATTAATTTCAGCCAATTCTGACAAGTTCCTATTTTTTAGGGTTTCGAGCTAAAAATAGATTTCAGAAACCCTAATTTTCAAAATTTTCAAATTTTGCCAGTATCTTACTAGCATCACACTGACTAAAAACCCATACTTTATTTGCCCAAAAACCAAGTTTTGACCCCACTTTTACAAGGTTTAGACCATTTTAAGCAAAATGCCTTAATGAAGCAAAAATTTTGGTTTGGGTACAACAATGGGATAGCTCATGATTGGTGGCACCATGGGATGGTCACCTTGCAGCATCACCTCATCACCACTTACCAAGAATTCACTGACAGGTTGATTGAGCGCTTTGACAGGAA
Organism: Sequoiadendron giganteum; assembly: GCA_007115665.2. Classification (NCBI taxonomy): domain Eukaryota; kingdom Viridiplantae; phylum Streptophyta; class Pinopsida; order Cupressales; family Cupressaceae; genus Sequoiadendron; species Sequoiadendron giganteum. The sequence continues at coordinate 385,544,136 of CM021109.1, read as the reverse complement.
AAACCCAGAATTGTATTTCAGAGAGCTCGCACAGCTCAAACAAGTGGGTAGTTTGGACAAGTACATCAGCGAGCTTCAGAGGCTCTCAGTGATGATGCCTAGCTTGTCAGAAAGGAGATTAGTTATACTATTTACAGAGGGATTATTGGAGCCCATGAGAGGATGGGTCAATGCTTTTGATCCCCCTTCCTTATAGGAGGTGATGAATAAGGCACGAAGTATGGAGTTGGCTGCCTCAAAAAAGCAGTTCTCTCCTAAAGATATTACTTCTTCTAGCAATGAGAGTCCTCAACAATCTAATAATAAGAAAAATAAATCAGCAACTAAGGTGGATGAGGAGTCACGGAAGGAATTGAGGAAGAAGCAATTGTGTTACTGGTGCAAGGAGCCTTACAACAGAGAGCATGACTGTTCTTTGAGGCCTAAAGGCAAGGCCAGCCGTATGATGTGGGTGTATTATGAGGATTCTAATTCTGAAAATTCAGATCAGCAAGCGGCTCTAGAGGATGATGAGGTCGTAAAAGCCTCTACAGATTTTGGACCTGATGCAAATTTGTCTCCCTTGGCCTTATTTGCTAATATACAGGAAGGGACTTCATTCAGAATCAGGGGAACGATTAATGGACAGAGTTGCATTTCTATGCTCGACACTAGAGCAATGCATAATTTTATCGATGAGGGGTTTGTGGCCAACTATAGACTCCAGGCAGAGGACTTCACTGGATTCAAAGTTAGAGTTGCCGATGGATATACCCTCACTTGCACCAAGCGGATATGTAATCTCACTCTTTTATTGAATGACTATGAGTTACAAGTTGACTTTTATGTGGCTAGCATGAGTGAGATGAACATAGTGTTGGGCATGAAATGGCTCCAAGACATTGGAGAATTTTCCCTCAACATACCTAAAATGGAGATGAAGTTCAAAATGAATGGTAGAGGTTACATGTTGAGGGGAATTGTAGATGGGAGCTTGCGTTCTATCTCTCTCTATAGAGAGAAGAGTGGAAGGAGAGAGGAGGTGGTACAAGAGGAGTGCGAGTCAGTGCAAGAGTTTGATTCTACTCGTTGCTCCAGCAGTTTGGAGATGGATGACTCAAATCAGTGTGTAGTTGTGCAGTTTGTGAATAATCCATTATTCGAGTCTGATGTTGGATTGGTTTATGACAATCCACTCTTTGAGCTTGATGTTGATCTTCCTCCAGGTACCAGTACAAAGTTGGGCGATAATCGTAGTGTTTGGTATCCTTCTAGTGCATCAGGATTCCAAGCAGGGCTCACTGAGGATTTTTACAGTGTGTACACGATGAGGAGTGCCTACAGTTTCATTTTTGATTCACCTGTACACAATTGGTTTCAGATGCACAGTTCTAATGCGCACATGGTGGATAGTTTGTATGATATCTTACCTTGTGCAGTTATGGGAAGCAAACTTTGTCAGCATTCTGAGTCACTTCCCCTTGAGATTCATGCTCTTGGGACACCTGATATTGAGGTGGACGTGGTTCATAGTGATTTGTCAATTGTTCTGATATTGGTGTTGCAGGAGTTGGTTGGTGATATCAGGGACATTACACAGTTCTTCACGTGGGACCCAGGTGGTGTGATCTTTCAGAGGGTTTTCTTTTGGCAGTTGAGATTGCTTGGGGACAAGCAATTTGAGGGAGGGCGGACTATAATGTCCCCTTTTTGGCTTGTTCTAGCTTCTTGGTAGATTAGCCTATTATTTGGCCCTCTTAGGCTAATGCAATTGGTTAGAGAGTCTTGTTTGGCAGATATCAGAATGTCTTCTTCACCAAAGCTTTGGGTGGTTCAAGATTGGCCTTTGTTTGGTGTTTTTGGGCTCAGTTGTACACACTTACTATTTATAGTAAGTCACCTCAAGGTTGAAGTCCAGTATTGCTATTTATGGAAAGACACTTGAACGTGTTGTGGATGCAATATTCGACCCCCTAATTCAAACGGCATGGAAAACAGATGTTTATTAAAAGAGATATGATATTTTTAATTATTATTAAAATTAATCTTTAATAATAATTAATTATTTATTCAAAAGGTGCATTATAGAGTTATGTTATAACTTAATGTCAAAGGGGGCCATTTAATGACTTAAAAGAGACATATTTTAATATATCTTGGTATTGGCGCTCATTTAAATATGAATTATTTAAAGTCATCAAACTTATATAATATATTAATGATTTAAAAGACCTTCATGGGGAGTCGTGCTTTTTGAAGAGAAGTATATAAGCAGCCAAGAAAGGATTCGATTCATTCATTATGCATTTTATAAAACTTGGCTCTTGTGAGTTTGGCGTTTGAGAAGAAGAGACCTAGGGTTTATGCCTTTTCTTGACAATGGAGAATGTGGTATCTTCGTTAATCAGCATTCTGAGGTTGTGAGATATCAGCTGAAGATTGCTCAGTGAGTTGGCTTCATCCAAGAGTCAACATTGTGCAGATTTGTTAAGTTTTGGTGAAGATATTGAAGGAGAAATATTGATAAAGTCAATAAGCATTCAATGCAGATTGAAACATCACAATATACCTTTGTTGGGCCATACATATTTGCTGCTACAATCCATACAAGGGCTCCTTTATGCAGGCCGTACAGTCATTGAGGCAGGACGTTTTAATCCAAGGCTGAAACGCCTTGTTTTCTAGGCTGATCTCACTTGTATCTGGGGCGTCCAGGGGTCTGATTTACAACAGAAGTAATAAATTTGTGGAGAATCCATTCTAGAAGGCAAAACAATCTGCTAAGGGTTTTCCAGTTGCTGAATTACTACCTCCAGATTTTGTAGAAAATCATTCCCAGCTTTCCAGGTATGAGTTTTGTAATAAAGTGCAATGATTAATAAATGCAATATATATATGATGAGATTGCTGAATTTACTATAGTCACTTTCCTACCAATATTAGTTTCTTTGCATACACTTGTATATTTCTTTATTCTGCTTTGCCTGGCATCTTCATTGAGAAAATTACAAAGAATCAAATATCATTCAAAACCCCAAACAAAAAATACAGCATTCGCATTTGAAACCCAACAGCAAGAATAGGAGGGTTCTTACCTAGGATTAGAGAGTGTTAGGGGTCAATCTATCCTAAGAAATGATTAAATGGCTGTACATAGAATAGCTTTGGTTGAGTGATATTAGCATGAAAATAGATGGTACGTTCTAGAAAATATGATGGGAAACAAACTATACAAATTGTATAAATACCTCTCCTCATTTGATCAACAATACAATTCTATGATTAGTGTGCAATTATTTCTAACATCAATCACAAATTATTTTCCTGCACCTCAAGCATATCTTTACCATGTGTCATATCACTATTTCCTTCATGTGATTCTCTCTAACTTGGTTCCCTACTTAGTTCTTGAAAATAATTTAGACACTTTTTCTTCTTTTATTTAGCAAGTGAATGACCCTAAAAGCCTAATCATAATCAAATTTTCAGCAAAGATTCAACTTCCATGATATGCTCAAAATGCATAAAAAGTAATAAAGAACTTGAGAGCTTAGAAAGTAGATATTTAAATGAAAGAAAAAAAGAATTGAAAAAGAGTGTATAAACTTGGATTTGATAATCCCCTGATCTAGAATCCCAAACCTGAGATAAGCATAATCTACATTTTCAAAGTCCCCACTGACCTCGCTAACATTTTGTACTATCTTAGGATCTTGCATAGTTCGAAAACTTGGACTCGGCAAAGAAAAAAAATACATAATTACAAAGAACAGTAAAATTGATTCATGAAGAGCAAATATAGAGATCAAATAAATTCATTTTGATTATCAATTTATCATAAATCACAAATTGCATATGCCATATGATTTCCAAAATGCTGATAATTCAGAATTTCAAAGTTTCAAACATTATATAATTGTATAACAGCCAGCTACAATCTACAACTTCCTCCTTCTCTTAATACTTATGCCATCTATCCTTGTACTAGAAAATAAATGTAATGTCCCTGTTTTCGATCATGACAGCATCAAATGTAGCTTTGGCTTTTTCAATGACCCTCAATCATGCCGAAGGGATATTTGATGTTCTCAAGGAGCTCAAAAGTATTTTCGTCACCTTCAGATGTCACTTCTAATTGGATTTTTGTATTTTCCGCAATTTTAGTTGGGTTTTTGTGTTAGGCACAGGTTGGCAAGGTGACCAGCTCTAATACCACTATAATAAACCACCCCAAATTTTTCAATTTTGCAACTTGTTAGCGTTAGAAATATAATCAACTACCTTCCACTTTCTGACAATCCAGATCCCAATGTGGGCAAGGTGAGAGCATACGGTGGCAAGGTTTACATTGCAATGTTGGAAAGTAACCACTTGTGCAATGGGGTGAGTAATAAACTTTCACTTATTCAATAGTGCAAACTGAAAGTAAACCACTAACAACTCTTCTGCTTTTCAATGGTGAGTGCAAATCAAGAGCCACTTATACAATGGGATCAGTACAAGAAAGCCACTTATTCAATGGATAATGAAAGATGCCACTTGTTCAGTGGGGTGAGAAACATAACCACTTATTCAGTGGGGTAAGTAGCAATAAACATAATGAGCTAATTCACCGATGGTACTACCAACAATGTTAGAATGAGAGCTCATTTACAATCAGTCTTAGAAACAACATGAGACTGCTGCTACAATAAAATGATGATAACACTTGGTTCAATGCCCCAAAATGATACCCAGCATCAAAATAAGTAATCGCTTGATGAAAATGAACAAGTATACGTCAACAATGACACCTAGAAGTCCGAAAGTGGACTAAACAGCAGAAAGAATAGGTTTGAAACCCCTCAAATCAGCAAGCAAGTACATGACACGCACTCCAAGTTCTCCAAACCCCCACAAATCATCATGGAATGAATAGCAATGCTCTAGCAAGGGCTAGGCACCACTCACAAGCCTCAAACAAGATGGAAATGGAGGCAATTCCTCCCTAAACCCTCACGTCCCCTTTGCCCAAGGTTGTACAGCCAACTAGAGGGGTGTAATGTCCCCTTTTTAGCATGATCATGTTTTCGGATGGTTTAGCCTATCTCTGGCTCTTGTAGGCTAACTCAAATGGTTAGAGGGTTTTCTGAGGCACGGTCTTGGTTAGCAGAGGCTTGTATCTTCTCTGAAGTTCAATGTTTTTAGTTCTGGCTTTCATTTGATGTCTCCAGAGCCCTGTTTGCTATACTTACTATTTATAGTAAGTCTGAGATTGGTTGAGAGGGACCCTTACTAATTTTAGTAAGGCACTTGGTCGTATTGGGATTTACAGAGTTGACCCCCAGTTCAAACGGTTTGATGAAATAGTAAATATTGAAGGAGATATTAATGTTTAATGGCTCAAATAATATTTAAACATTAAAAAGAGATATTGTAAAGTTATAATTTAACTTTATAATTGAGGGTCAAGTTCATCATTAAAAAGGGGGACATATTTTAATTAAATGAGGCGCATAGACCAAGGAGAAATTATTAATATTAAATGCAATGTTATAACATTCTTTTAAAAGGCATTTAATGTGCTTTTTGAGGGGGTTGACCCTCTTTGAGGATTTATAAATGAAGCCAGGGAGAAATCGAATTAATTCTTGAGCATTTGATTTGGAGAAAATTGTTTGTGAGAAGAAGCCAAGGGTTTCTGTCTTTCAAGCCATTGGAGAACGATAAATTCTTCAGTGTTGCAGCCATTTGAGGTGGTGAAATATCCTTTGAATTTGGCATTTCGGGAGAGCTTCATACAGAGGCTCTATTTGTGCAAATTGGTGAAGTTTTAACAAGGGTTTTGTAGATTGATCAACTGCAGACCTGAAGTTTTATTTGGAAGCCATTAAAAATCAGAACTGATGCATTCATTTCCAGATATATTTTCTGCTACAGTACCTGTGCTACAGTTGACGCTACAGTAACTCGTGAATAATGATCGCTGCAGTGATATTGTGCATTCAAGTGGAGATCCTTCTCAGATTTGTCAAGGGTTTCACATCAATTTGGAAGGGAGAGCATTAAAGAGTTTGTGGCTGCAATGAATATCAATTAAGACTGCATATACAAGCTGTACCAGCATTCCTAGTGGCCACGTGTTGCTTCAGCAGCCTAGGCGTCCTTCTTCAAGGCTGAAACGCCTTCTTTCTTGGGCCCATTTCTTGTCCATCGTGAGCGGCCAGACCTTTAGAGGCTTTGTGCACACAAATAAGGTGGAGAAGTTAATGTTTGCTGCAGATCAACTATATTATCAGACCTCCATCAAGCGCAATTATCTTCAGAATTTCGATGAAAATCCTTCTTGCCTTTCCGGGTATGATCATTGCCATTGAGCTGAGTTTGCAAACTGATTGTATTTAGTTTGTGCATCATTTAAGTTGAAAGAAGAATTGCATTCCTAGTGTTTGCTAAAATGTCTTGTTGTAGCTATTCATTGCAATTCATAAGTTGGCATGGCAAATGTTTGTAGAAATGCCTTCTAGCTATAGAATAATGTTTGCATTCATTTGAGAAGGTTATTGCATCATATATCAGACTTTGTATGTGATGATATAAAATTATCATCATTTTTATCAAAAACATCAAAAAGGCATTAAACCCAAGCAACAATCCAAAACCAAAACTCAGGATTTTATAACAGCAAGGGGAAAGATTCAGAAAAATCATAACAGCAGTGCCATTACTCAGTGGTAGGAGAGTAAGGTCTCTTACAAGGGGCGATCAGCTCCTAAAATTCAAAGACATCACCAAAAATTCTGCAATCTTGCAAAACAAGTTGCCCAAAGCTGAGGAATAGGATGAACCAAGGCCTAGAAAAAGATCTCCAATACTTCAATCTATAGGAACATAAAGGTGGTATGGCCTAGTGCAAGGAATGGTACGGCCTAGCAAGCATAAATCCAAGTAAACTCACTCCAAAACACTCTACAAAGTCAAAAATCACACCAAACATATATCTACTAGAAAACATCAAAGCTATCCATAACTGAAATCAAATTGAAAATCTTCATCAAAGCTCAATGGTGACTCCTACAGTGAAGCCACTCCAGTGTCCAACTAGGGAGTATCTCTCAACTATGAAACTAGAGCAACTTCAAAGGTTTTCATCTCCAAATCCCTTGAAGGATTCAATCCCCAATTTGATAGCACTTTGTTATCTTCAATCAACATGCCCAAAATGAGAGCAAGAGGTGAGCTTATATAGAAATTAGGGCACCCAAATTTGAATTCATTTTCCCTCCAAAAGGGGATTCCCATCTCCAAGGTGAAATATTTGATTTAATTTTATTTTCACTTAATCCGTCATCTAGGCGTCCACCTTAGGAAATGAAAGTTTCTTTTTAAAAACAACTTAAGTGACCACTGCTTAGGCGTTGAGCACAAGGGGGTCACAAATAAACTTTACTCAAGTCATAAAGTTACCTTTGAGAAGACTTAAGTGATGGCAAATAAATATTGCTCCAAAAAACATCTAAACTCACCACTACCAAAACTGGAAACCCTGCACTATGTTGCTGCCAAGACCAAGTGCTAAAAATAGCACTTACTAAAAATAGTGAGTCAAATCTCCAAAATAGCAATACTGGAGACTAAGGCCCAAAAAAACCCACAAAATCTCATTGGCAACAACAATATACTCCTCTGAACATGCTGACACAAATCCTCCAAGGATCATGGAATCCCCTTAACTTCTCCATTTAGCCTACGAGACTCCGAAAACAGGCTAACGGTCACTGAATAGCTGAGGATTGAGAAGGGGGCATTACATAGTCATTTTTATAAAATTTCTTCAAAATCTTCCACAATACCATCTTCTTCCACTTCAGCTTGTTGTAGGTGTCTTGGATAAACCTCTCTCTTGTACTTGATCTCCAACCTAGAATAATTTCTCCCTTCTCCTTTCATCAGTCCTTTCTTTGTGCTTGATGCTTTTTTTGTTGTAGTTGTTCCTTTACTTGTTATAAATCATGCATGAGATAGAGAAATCTTTACTTATGCACTATTCTTGTTCAATGCCGGCAACTTTCTCAACTCCATTACACCTCTTAGGGTGTCACCATAGACAATTTGAAATGGTATTCCTCCAATAGATTTATTCACTAAGCAACATTGCATATGCTAAAACCAAATCCTATTGACCTAGCTTGTCACCAACCAAACACTGCAAAATATTTCCCAAACTAAGATCAACAACTTATGTTTGCCCATAGATTTTTTGATGATAAGCCAAGATGAATTGCAATTTTCTTCCAAGATTCTTCCATAATGTCCTCCAAAAATGGCCAAGAAATTTGGTGTCTCTAAGGCAATGCTCTTTAGCAAAATTCATGAAGTCTAATTATCTCTTTGAAGAATAGATTGGCTATAATGATGGTATCATTAGTCTTATTACATGCTAAAAAATGTACTATCTTAGCAATTTCATCTACAACAACAAAAATGATATCATTTCCTCTAAGATTTTGGCAACCCTAATGTCCTCCCATAGTCTCTCTAGAATCAATAATGGATGAAGTGAATCTGTGTTATGACTCTTCTTCAACATGTTAACAAATTCTACAATTTTGCACATACTTCTTTACATCAATGCTCATTCCTTGCCAAAAGTAAACTTCTTTCTTTTTGTATCATCTTCAAAAATTGTTTGCTAGGAACCAACATAACTCTATTCTTGTTATGTCTCTTCATTTACTTCTTTCAATGGATTCAAAATTTCAAAGTGAACTTCTTTCCATCTTTCTTAAGGGATATTACATTGGATCTACCATCATGTATATCTTTCTTCTCATATTGCCATGGTCTACCCAAAAATACATGGCAAGCCTTCATAGGCATGTTATCACACAAAACTTCATTTTTGTATGGACTAATCAAAAAATTTAACTGTAATGTCCCCTTCTCAACAGTGATCTGGCAGCTAGCCGTTAGCCTATTCCGAAGACCTGTAGGCTACTCGGAAGTGGAAATTAGGGTTTCCTATCTTCTAGGAGGATGTTTCAGCTTTATCTGAGACTTGCTTCCGGAATCTTGGAGTTTAATTCGCGGATTTTTTCTGAGTTTTCAGAGAGCTTCGCATCGATATAGCATGCATGTTGATCCGAGTAACTTCCTAAATTTACTATTTTTAGTAAATTCTATTTCTGGCAGTGAACCTGCTGGCATCAATACATTTGGCTTTCCTCATCGAGCAGTTCAGTTGGCAGTATTGGGATTGGCTCCTGGATGCATTTTCTAGAGAGATAAGTTATTTTAATTAAAATTATGTTATATTTTAATTATGACCCCTTGGCCTAGCTTCATGACTTAAGTTGTTTTAAAAAGGGGGACTTCATGGGTGGATGCCTCATCAAGAGGCTTAAGTGAAATATTTCCCATTTGATAAAGTTTGACCTTGTGGAATGGGACGCCAACTTGAGGAAGTGGTAATTGTTTTAAAATTAAAATATTTCTTCAAAAGTGGGATGCCAACTTGGAGGGGAATGAGTCAACTTAGAATTTCAAATTAGGTTGACTCTTTGTTTGGGCATACCTTCTAGAGGCTTCTAGAGATGCCTTGCTGAGTTTATAAAAGGAAGTGTTGGTTCTTCATTTGGTTATCTTGAGTCTACTGCAAAGTTATGCTGTCGGAATGGTGATTGAGTGCTTCGGGGAAAGCATACCCCATAGCTTGGCTTAGCTTCTTTCTTGAAAGATAGCAACTAGTTAAGATAGGATTGTTCTTAGTCTTTGAGAGGAGTTTTGAGCATGTTGTAGTTGAGTTATTTGCATTTTATCAGATTTTCAGAGTTGCTGGTTTTGCTCAGCTGATTGTAGTTTTTACTCACATCTCACAAAATAAAAATAGCATCGTTCTAGGTATTGTGTCTAACTGTTTCTTTGCTAGGGGCGACCCTTTGTGTTAAGTTGCAGATTTTTTGATGAGGTTTCTGATTTTTAAATGCAAAATCGCCCCTCCTTGAGGGTTGTACCATCTTGTTGAGCATTGGGATCCGTGCAAAAATTATCAAGGGCTTTAGGCTGGGTTTTCTCCATTGGGAATTAGGCGCCATTATTCCTAGGGTCATTTGCATTCAGTCTCATGTCAATCGAGTATGTTAGGAGCATTTTATGAGTATTTTAGCTTGCATTACAGTTGTTGGTTAAGATATTTAGTTGCTAGTTTATCAGATCAGAGTTAGGAAAGTTCATCATTCAAGGTGGGATTGAGTTCTATAGTCTTAGTGAGCATTTAGAAGTCATATTCTATCATTGCAGCATTACTAGGCTTCTAATCTTGTGCTCTTGGCAGGCATTCTATCTCATTGTAAGTTGAACAGTAGTACTGTCAGCATTCTTATAATTTGCTAAGCACTTTGTAATTCCCACGCTTGTGGAGGAGACTGGCCTTGCCTCAGTCTTTCATTTATGTACTTACTTTCATGTACTACCCGCTGAAAAGTGGAAGCAGTCGGCAAGCCGCCTAGTTACTTTATGTAATGCATTGTAACATCATACTGCTGATCGGCTGAGCCCTCACCACACTCATGGATCCTCTGACCATATGCTAGCCCCTCCTCCCACATCGGGTCTTAGGGCATATTCTTGGTTAGAGTTACTTTCAGTTCAGCAGTGCATAGGGATTCTCTGACCATATGCTTGCCCCTCCTCCCACATCGGGTCTTAGGGCGCATTCTTGGTTAGAGTTACGTTTCTTCAGTTTCATTTTTAAGCTAACGATCCCCTTTCAAGTATGCTCTCACCTTGCCCATACTGGGATCTGGGTTGATCAGAAAGAGGAAGGGTTCCCTTTAGCTGGTTTATGATTTCACTAATGTTAAAGGGTGAAATTAGTTGTGAAAAATTGAAAAAAATTGCCCAACATATTTCATTAACTTTGTTCATTTACAATTAATTGGTAGTCTTATAGTAACCATGAAATCTTGTAGGGGGGAGGATGTGCTATCCTTTCGAAGTTTAATTTCTGTATCATCTCATTGGAAACAAAATTATCAATGCTACCGCTATCAACAATAATGCTACAATGTTTACCCCCTATTTTGCAGACAGTTCAAAATAGGCTCTTTCATTGCATTGGTCTTTCCTCTTTTTTAGGTTTCAGCAACACTCTTCTCAACAAAAGATTTTTCCATGCTTTAGTTCAACTAGTGTTTCATCAAGTACAGCTACTTCTTCATTGTCCTAGGCAATTTGGTTTAAAGCCTACGCTCTTCCCCTTCATTTTGTACTTGTAAGCACTTAATGGACCTATGACCAGCTTTCCCACATTTGAAACATTCACTGATAGTTCTTTCCCTTCCCCTGCCAAAGGGTACTCTTCCTCTTGGACAATATGATCTAGTCCACTTTGATCGACCTTGATTTTAAGAACTGTTAGACTCCCCATCTTTCTGATTTTCATTCCTCCCAAACATAGGGTAGTCTTCACCTCTTGTAAATCTGCCTTTTTCTCTTGCAAATACTTGTCTTCTTGACAACTTCTTAGCTTTCAAAGCATATTGGTATGCCTCATCTACAATATGCATCTAGACCAAAGATAATTCATTTTGGAGCTGAAACCTTAACTCACTGATATAGCCATAGATTAAAAACTTGAGCAAGTACTCGCTAACAAAATAGGCTCAATGAGTAACTTGCCAAAAAATTCAACCATAGATTAAATACTTGGGCAAGTACCGAGAAACAAGCTCAATTAATTACTTGCCTATGAGATTTTAGTCATTACTTGCCCAAACATCGCCCAAAACTCATGAGCTGGCAAGAAAAACTTGCCAACATGAAAACATAATAGTCCAGCCCAAAAATGGTCAAATTCATCATTTTTCACATCATCCTTTTCAAGCATTTGACCTTTACAACATATTTGAGCATTGAGCATTTGTTTGCAAGTGACTTGAAGTGAGCATTGATCAATTTGGCTAGTTTATTAGCCACATTTGACATGTATGTAACACTTTTTGGCTTTTGTTTTTTAGTTCTTTGGCTTTATTCTAAATTTCTAAACACAAGGATTTATTTAATTTGTATTTTATTTTTTATTTTCAGTTAGTTTATTGTAGTTGCTAGGTTTTTTATCCAATTTTTTCTACTTTTTCCATTTTGCTAGTGTTTTATTTCTGTTTTTTTAAACAAAATGGCATCCACAAGAAGAGATAGCAAAACTTAACCCTCATTGGATCATCTTCTTCCATATTCTCAAGCTCTTTCACCCAATCTATAAGCAAATTTGGATTTAACTCTCCTCCAAATCTCACCACTCCTTGTTAGGCAATAGCTTGAATTAATCGTTCCATGGAATCTTGAGCCCCCTATGTGAGCCCCTTGCGGCTCAACTTCATCTTCAGATTTTTTTTGCTGCAATCTAATCTCTAAGGCCTCTAGCCTTCTCAACAATTATTCATCGGGTTTCTCCTAGGCCATCTTCTGCCTCTCCTAGCCCAATTCATATTAACTCCTCTTTGTGCCATTTATACTTGCCTAATCCTCTCACTCTTATAGTAGAATTTGCTGAAATTCAACTTTCAGATAATTTAATGAAGAACCTCTAAATAGTCAGCAACTCTCTAGCAACAATCAGAAATTAATAAATATGAAATGAAAATATTTTAATATCACAGCCAAGGTTATATATATCCACAGCAATTGACCCAAAGGCAGATCCATATACATTTCTAGTGGCTAGTGTTAATCCCATATAGGCATAGGTTAGGCGAACAGAGGCATTAACTAGATCGAGCGGATGTGGCAGCAGTTCAAGTTTACCTTGTTAAAAACATTAGCGCCACTTAATAGAAGCATTCCTCCTAGAGTAGCTATTGATAAGAATAACAAAAACTCTGTTACAGTCATTTTTGTACATTGAACATATTCCATAGAAGGAGGAATACATAAAGTGGAACATAATAAAATTAGAAACTGAAATATTTTATTGAAATTGTTTTTTTAAATTACTAAAATAAACTGATTGTAGGTTCTTCTCTCCAAGGAAATAACAAGATAACAATTTATCAAATACCCATCTCATATCTTAGGGCTTTGGCATATAGGGAGGACCTTACCATTAGAGAAAGAACCATTATATATATATTCTTACTTAAATGCAAGATCCAATCCCTTCCCTACATGGAAGATGCCTAATTGAATGGAATTATGGTTGGGAAGGTTATCCCATTCCCCATGCAGCTGCTTAAGTATGCTTTTTGCTTAAATTCAAGCAACTAGAGTCTTCCCATGCAAATAAATTATTACAAGAAAAGGATAATTTGAAATCTTTCCCTATTTTAATGGAGCAGCTACTGCTTAGTAATTTAAAATAGGCTATGAAAAAAAGAGGACTAGAGATAAGCAGGAACTGCACATTGTCAAAAATGTCACATGGCTCGACAATAGCTTTCACTCATTTTTAATATTTGCTTTCAATTTTTTTTCCAATTTTTAACTACACAAATTATCATTAATACTATAAATACAAATTTAAGATGACTGATTAAAAGTGGGGTTAATCCATAGTGCAATGGTAAAGTGGCGGTGTTGTTGTTGTGGCCACTAAGGTTCAATTCCCCACCAAGCTATTGTGATTGCGAGCCTTGTCCCTCGCCAATCCAATGTGCTCACAGATTTGAACCTTAGCATTGATGTTGTAGGAGTTCATGTTGTTGGCGTTCATGCCAAAGTGACATTGTGCTCTAGATTGTGCTCCAGACCCCCATAGGGCTAGTGTGCTCGCGAGAACTCACCATCTCTGCCCCCGTTGGGTTGATGTGCTCACAGGTCTGGACGATTCATGTTGAAGTTGGTACATTAATGTCGAGGATGAGGTCCCTCATTTGTGGTCTCACTTGGAACAATCCAAGTTAAAAATCCTCCCTCACCAAGCAAAAAAAAAAGATGACTGCTTAAAAATAAGTAGAAAAATTAAATATTTATGGGGCCACTAGCTCCACAAATAATTCCAAAATAAGTTGAGTAGTGGCTGCTAGCCAAAATAAGCTAAGCAGACACATGGGGACCTGCCCTTAGAGTAGAAAAAGCCATTGAAATTTATATTTTCTACATTAGAAAATTTAATTTTATTCTTGACAAACAAAAAAATGATTGATAAAAAAATAGATTAGTCATATATGAAAAATCAACATCAATGACCAGAGTCAAACGTGGATATATCTAAAAAATGTCAAAAAAAAAAAAATCTTGCATTTGTATCAAGCTCTGGGGAGGCCCATTCAAAACTTTTTAGAATTGCTAACCAATAGAAGACGAAAGCCTTAGATTCCATCAAACAAGATATACTTAAGCAAAAGAGAGATTTCCGTCATTTGTAGATTACTTGGACTAATGCAACATCCTATGCTAATGGAGCCTCCTATAATAAATTCATACATTTTTTTATACAAAAGGCAGTTGCTTACAAATCAGAGAACACTTGCACAAATGGCTATATTAAACAATAATTGCTTCTCTATGATCTTAGAAAATATTCTTGTATTATAAAATAGTCAAATCCAATCTCTCAAAGAATTTCTCATCCAATCCAATTTCGGTATTAATATTCCATCTTAGCTGGAAAATGTAGTCCGATGTTTGGGGTAGTATAAGTGATCAAGGAGTGGTAACTCATATTACAAGAGGAAACTTTGCAAAAAGTTCTATTACAATTAATGAGCAGCTTCATGACTTTCTATGGGCACAAGCTTCTCAAGTAATCCAATCTTATTCTTCTTCATTATCTGCATATGATCTTTTATTCTTAGGTGCTCATTTTGTTTGAGCCATTAGTTTAATGTTCCTATTTAGTGGTCATGTATATTGGGAAAACTTATTGAATCTATTGCTTGGGCCCATAATAAATTGAAAGCTACTTCTACTATCAAAGCCCAAAGCCTTGAGTATTATCCAAGGATGTACTGTAGGAGTAACTCATTACCTCTTATTCGAGTTTCAAGAGTCGAGGGGAAAACCTTATTTGAAATAGTTGGATCTGAACCATATCTTAACTATGTAAATATTTTTTACACATAGTGGATGATCAAATATTGTCCCAACCAAAAAGTATTATACCAAAGGAGATTCCAAATCAAGAATTTTCAGTTTACTCTTTGACCTTTATCTCAATCCTATTGATGAAAGGAATCATCAAACTAATAAGGAAAATTTACTTGGATTTACGACAATTTAACCAACATAGTTATAATCATTTGTCAGTGAATTTGATGAAAGTCTCACATTCAAATGTGAGACAGGTAATTATCATACTTTTCGTCCAATTAGTTGTGTATCTTCTTAATCACAAAATGTTAAAACAAACATTTTGTAGAATGTATTTTTCTTTTTAATTCTTAAAGCCCCCTTCTTCGTGGACAAAGCCGATTCAAAATAGCTTTTATATAGAGAGATTAGAACACATTTGATAAATCCATTCAATCATGAGGGTTTATTTTGTTAAAAATAACATTATCTTTAGCCCACTTTACTCACCTAGAGGAGATTATTCGATGATATTGGTGCATTAGTAGATTCAGACCAATGAAATATCCCCCTTACTTTTTTCCATTTTTAACACAAGAATTTCACCTGTTAATGATAGATAAATGAAAGATAACCAAATTGAAATGCAACCCTTCACAATCTGATCGCCAAGATCCCAGTGTGGGCAAGGTGAGAGCATACGATGGAAAGGGGATTTTGTTAACTAAACTAGAAAGCTAGAAATACAATGTATTGGTGGCAAGCCGACCGATATAAAAATGAAAATACTTAGGCGGAAAAGCCAGCCTTTTCCACTTTTCAGTGGGCTACAATGAAAGTAAAGTACTGAAAGTAAAAGCTTAGGTGGCAAGCTAGCCTTTTCCACTTTTCAATGGGTACAAATAGAAAGTAAAATACCGAAATGAAATGTTTAGGCGGCAAGCCGACCTCTTCCACTTTTCAACGGGTACAATTGAAAGTAAAGTGCAGAAATAAAGTAAAGTTGATCAATACTACTAAATCAGCATTACAATATCATGTTCAAATACACTATAAAGGAGATATACATATCAAATGATAGCCAAAATGTTACCCAATAATCCCCAATGTAAATACAAGGATTTCTGATATGAAAATATGAGGAAAAGGAGGAAATACCAGGTCTGATATAGAAATGGCAACAATCAAAAAATCAGATCAGCGATGCCCTAACTCACCAAAATGCTCATAACTTGCTCCAAACTCCTCCGATTGACCTCAAACTAAAAGCATTAGGTGTCAATATGCTAGGCGTCCAAGACTCAATAGCAAAACCAATTCAATAAGCTCTCAATATTTTTGCATGCATCCCAATGCAACTTCAACAAGAAGAATGGCCTCCCCGAGAAGGGCGACCTTAAGAAAAAATCCAGTTCTCAACCAAAAAAACTGAAACCTTGAGCAAAGGGGTGCCCAAGCTAGAGGAATCAACAGAAACAATACCCAAAATGATAGCTAGACTCCTCAAGAAGATATGACCAAAAACGTGCTTCAGCCAAGCACAAACCAGCAACAAGAAAATGATGAGAACACACACCAAAATGATCAGAAACTAAAGGCAACTAGTTAACAAACCAGAACCAGAAAACATCGAATGACGCCATCTGCAATGAAGCTTTGTCTGCAACCTATGAATGAAGAAGCAGTCTCAAACCAGCTAGGTACTATCTCTCAAGTACAAAACTAATGAAGGCTAGGAGGTATGCATTCCTCGAAGCAAGGGTTCTGAAATAATTTCAGCAGCACTTCATTATATTGAGCAATGGATAGCCAAATGAGAGAACAAGACCCTGTATTTATAGCATTCTCAACCCTAGTATTTCAAAATACCTTTTCCCTCCAAATGAGGATTAGAATATTCATTTTTAATTTTCTTTTGACTTCACTTTGACTTGGGCGCCAACTTCAACTTGCAAAGATTAAACTTCATAAAAAGCAAGTATTTTCCCAAATAGGACAACTTTATGAAAAGCATGAGTTAAAACAACTTCAAATCATATATCTAGGTGTTGGGGGCCAAATAGCATAATATGAAAATCACTTAAGTCATAAACCTACCAAAATAGGCTCCAAGAATGCTGGAGACCAAACTGCAAATTTTGCCTTGCCAGAAATAGACACTGCATACTAAACTATTGAACTACTGCTAAAAATAGCACTGCCAAAAATAGCACTTACTAAAAATAGTAAGTGATTCCAAACTCAGAACAAAAACCGGGCAGCTGTCATAACTTACTAAAAATAGCAAGTCCGAAAAGGTTATCTGATGCAGATGCGTGTCATACTATTTTGAAGCCCTACGAAAACCCAGAAAGACCCAAAAACCCCTCTTCAAAACTCCTGCATGCAAACCCCTGAAAGCTCAAAAGAAACCTCCTAGAAAATAGGAAACCCTAATTTCCACCTCCAACTAGCCTACGGACCTCCAGAGTAGGCTAACGGTCATCTAATGAAACTATTGCTGAGAAGGGGACATTACAGCCAAGGGTCAAGGTGCTCTAATCTCTTCTAGTAATTACTATATTAGAGGTAAATACTCTCCTCCAGGTGAATTATATATTCCCATCTATTCAATATTTGGCTCAATCTTTAAAAAAAGATTGGGCCAAGTTCAATTTGATTAAGGGACCAAACAGACGAAAGTCACTTGATTACAACCGATCAATCGTCAGATTTAAATTTGATTTCTTTCCATACTTTACAAGTGGGAGCTAGTTCAAGACTCCATTTAGTAGTTTACTTATCCTATAATTTAGGAGCTCTCTCTATCTTTGGCTTCAATGCTTGCTGTTTTGTTTGGTTTAACAATACAACTTATCCCAATGAATTCTATGGACCTACTAGCCCAAGCACAATCATTTACTTTTCTAGTTAGAGACCAAACATCTTCAAGCTAATGGCGCGGTCAACCCAAAGGCCTACTAGTTTAGGTAAATATCTTATGCATTCTCCTTCTAGAAAATTCATTTTTGGAGGGGAGGGGAAACAATGTGTTTTTGGGGATTTTCTTGCTCCTTGTTTGGAACCTCTAAGGGGTCCTAATGGTTTGTGCCTAAGTAAGTTGAAAAAAGACATACAACCTTGATAAGAACAAGGTTCAACAAAATATATGACTCATGCTCCTTTAGGTTCATTAAATTCTATGGATGGAGTAGGTCTTTATATTCCTTTGAAAAAACATGTGAAGCGTTTCTAACACTTTTTCCTGAACTTCTCTACGTTAGAAGAAACTCCTACCAACCTTCTCAACTCAATAAAGAGTTATTTTCCGAGCCTAAAAATAACATTACTAAAAATAGATACTCCTGAAATAGCAAATTTACTAAAATGTAAATTATCTTCCCAGGCATGCCATATGCCCCTAAAAACTAGAAGTTTGTTGGAATGCGCCTGCATCAAACCAGTGCTAAATGATGGTTGCTCAGCTCAGACACTAAATTAATTGTTAAATCTACTACTCCCTTTGACAATTAAACTAAGTGCTGAATCCAGCCAAAAATAACGAACACTTTGTCAATTTGATGTGTTGTAGATAATTCGACTGTGGACCAATGAAAGAGGTAAGCCCTTGCAGTCTCTTCAGAAGTGTTAAGGATTTCAAACAGCTGCATGCCCAAAGTTTTAGCTGAAATTCCTGGAGTTCAAATTGAGGACCACAATGAGGTCTCTCTCGTCAAATCAGATTCTCTGGTCTGAGGTTAAGCAGAATAATTTCCATTGAGCAAGAAGGAAATCTGGCAGTTTCATCGGAATGGGTTTGGTTTCAATTGCATTTAGGCCAACTTAGCTTCCCATCAGTGATTACCTGGATTGACAATAAAGATCCTAAAACCAGGCAACGACGACAAATTCATTGAGATTACTAAACCCCATAAGACACCCACCTGAGTCCTGGAAGGAGCTGAAACCTGTGATGTTGAGGAAGCGCTTTGCATTCTAATATCCTTCCTCTTTTTCTTGTGATATCTTGCTAAACAGAAAACATCATGTACTGTAGTAGAAGAGTGGCAAATAATCGATGAGGAAGAGGACAGTGAAAGTGTGAACCCCATGCTCATGCTACTCTTCTTCGTGCACAGAGGCAGTGGGAGTTATGGTGAATGTGCTGCAACACCCATTTCACTTCCGTGTACTCACACGGTTTGGGTGTATGTGGAGATTAAGCAAGACACCTCCATCCAAATAACATCTCGTTTTTGTTTGGCCTCATTTATTAAGGAGCCACCACCTACTCTTATCACGCTACGTGTAGAACTGGAATGAAAGTTTTTAATGATATTTATATTAGAAAGAAATAAAACTTTAATGAGAATAAAATTAGTCTATAGGACAATCAGTCTTGTCATTTTTTATTTCTGCATTTCAGTTGTTTTATTATTCAAGTTGATGATGAGCTCTCCCAATGTCTCAATAGTCTCCTCATTGAATAGACTATACCAAGAACTGACAATCATGATACTTACATGCTTGTCCCTAATGTCACTAAGGCATCACACTCCATTTAATGAAGTGTTTTTTTATTCCACCACCACCCCATTTCACAACGAAGTTGATGAGAATTAATTCTTAACTAAGCAATAAGAATTTTGGCTCTCCACATAATACTAGCTCCTATGTATGTTTTTTTGTTGATGATCATATGTGGGGTTGAACACCTCAATATAATATTTATTCTTTCTCCCTAACACTTTACCTCAAGTACGCAGAGGAACTTATCCATTACAAAAGTCTTTATCTCTTTGTTATTTGTGGGGCATGCATTCAAGTAAATATTTCATTTACTTGTCAATTTGTTCGTTTGCATCATGAGTTCTTATTTCTTCTACTCAAAATGTCATTGAAAATAATCTTAGGCCATCTACCTACTTTCATTTGTTCAATTCTTTTTAAATATTTTATGAGACACACCATAGCAATTGCTTCAATACAAGCAGCCCCATTTTCATTCACCATAATATCATAAGGAATCAAACTTTTTATTTTGATCTTGCTTGTGATTGAGCGCTTTTGGATTTTCTCAATTTGTTTCCATTTTGAGTATGAGGTGATGCTAGCCCACAATTCACACCTATAGAGCACAATTAGAAGCACTGAAAGCCCACTAAGAATATGGGTAGTTTTTCAATCCCATAGTTTTGCCTCTCTACATCTATTTTGAAGAGCATATAACACATTTCATCCTCCCAAAGTTCTCTTCTTTTTGCAGCCCTCCCAACTGAGCTTGTTGAAGTCAAACCCGAGATATTTGTACTCATTTACTTCTTCAAGAATATTACTTTCAAAGTAGAACTTATGCTAGTTATGTTTTCTTCTATTGAAAAAACCATGACTTTGGTCTTGCCAATATTGACTTGCATCCCCACTGCTCTCCAAAAAAGTTTAAGGGAAAATAAGTGCTCTTGCAACCCATGAGTCAATTTAGCAATCTAAATAAGGTCATAAGCATAAAAAAAAATTCTTATCACAAACCCTCCTAAATAGATCCCATCTCCACCTTGCAAATTTTTAACCATTCTTCAAGCTTGTCAATATATAAACCAAAAGAGTAAGGGATAGGAAGCACCCTTGCTTAACCCCAATGTGCCTCCTAAAACTTTTAGAAATATTTGCCGAAGTTCTGATTTTGACTTTAACCTCTTCATAAAGTCTATGGACAGCCGCTCTAAGATGCATAAGAATCCCAAGCTTTTCCATTCTATGTCATAGTTTATCCCTAGGGACCATGTCGAAAGCCTTTTTGAAATCAACAAAACAAAACAAAAACTTCTTCCATTTTATCCTAAAATTTTTTAATGATGTGCCTCCAAGTAGTTCCACAATCAATTGTAGAGTGCTTAGGCCTGAAACCTGCTTTCTTTTTTGCACACTTTTCTTTTTCTTTTGCCCACTTGCTAATTTTGTTTTTTATCATACTACCAAATAATTGTGCAAATAAAGGGTTTATCATTATGTTCCTATTATTAGAAGGATTATTAATGTCACCACTCTTGAAAAGGGGTATAGGCTAGTTGTTTTAGATATGTTTGATTGATAATTATTTTATTTGTAATTATTTTTTTAGTATGCATTATGGGGTGATCCCACAATAGTGGTTTACAATTTTTTGTCAAACTGGACACTGAAATTATTATTTTTAACTAAATCTTCATATTCGGGCATCTATAGCGGCTAAACCGTGAGGAATTTGAAGATGCTGCAAACTAGAGTCTCATCACATTTTGTCTGTAGATTCTAAAAATATATTTTTCAAAATTTTTGGAATAAGATTGCACTTCTTTTTCCATCTCCCACAAAAAATGGTTTTTTTTCAGAAAACAACATTTTAAAAAAGTGACGCTCACCGTATACAACATAACTTTTTTTGTATGAAGGATAAAATTATAATTTTTTTTAATTTAGATTTGTAACTATGATATCTAGCACTTCCATTTGGTCTCATAGTTTTTTATTGAATATTTTTTCCTTAATAGAGTTTCGAAGTCAAACCATTTGCAATTCAGACATATGCAAACTGTATACAACATAAAAAAAATTGTATATATCGAATTTTTTTTTATTTTTTTTTAATGGATCAAGGAAAACAATACCCAGCACGAACATATTTAAAAAAAAAATATTTTGAGAATTTTCTATTTTTCCACATGTGCAAAACAAAGAGCTTGATTTTTCATTTTAAATAAATTTTAAATGAATTCATTTGATCCCCCAAAAGGTAAATCAAAAGTGATTTTTTATCAACATTTTGATAGGTGTAAAGGAGACTCATTTATAGGTATGGTTTAAAAATAGCAAGGTTCTATCCAAGGGGGTTTGATCTAAGGTGGTTTTATCAAACCCTCTTCAATTGGAATCCTTAAAATGGAACTTTTAAAGGCTTAAATCATTATATTTTCTAAAAATATGTGATTTCAGCAAAAAACGGTTCCTCTCAGAAATTGTAAACCAGCTTTGTGGGATCACCGTATGGTTAAAAATGTTTGTTGTTTGAATTAGTCTCTCCTCTCAAAATAAAGCAATTAAGGAGATAGCTTTTAATGTATTTGATCCAAATATCTTTATAATTCAAACACTTCATGATTTAGTTTCATTTTGTGTTCACTAATTCTAAAGAACAAAAATAGCATACTTTGTCTACCCAATCTTCTTTAGGTGTTGTCTACCTTCTAGTCTCACATTGAAGATGATTTGAGCTATACCTTAGTTAATCTATCATCAGTTTTGCTTTTCATTTATTTTTACTCTCCTATATGTTTTATACTTGTCATATGTGGGATTAGATTTTGTTGGCATTACAATTCGTAC
This sequence comes from Sequoiadendron giganteum, assembly GCA_007115665.2. Taxonomy (NCBI): domain Eukaryota; kingdom Viridiplantae; phylum Streptophyta; class Pinopsida; order Cupressales; family Cupressaceae; genus Sequoiadendron; species Sequoiadendron giganteum. The sequence continues at coordinate 385,521,831 of CM021109.1, read as the reverse complement.
CTCTGAAGTGTGCATTGGTAGGCCTTAACTACAACTATGCTAAACTATCCTACCTCCTCAAGTAGAATAGAGTAAGAGGGTATAGGAGAAATATTTGGGGAATGGTTGGATCACTTGGGTTGACTATCTCTCAAAGCGCATATAAAAGCTTTGAACTATCATATCTACGTTGGAATAAGGTCTTATGCAAGCAAACACTCATACAGTAAATTGAATCTCAAAATTCCGAAGGAGGTGACGACACCTATCTGAGGTATAGGTTGAGATTTAGATTACTAGAAACAACAAAGAATGATGAGTTGGATAACAGGATTCCCGAGGAGGTGATGACACCTGCCCAAGGCATAGGCAGAGATCTAGATCATAAAACAACATCAAACATTAACCATTAATTTCTGAATTCCCAAGGAGGCATCGATGCCTGTCTGAGGCGTAGATTGAAATAATAGATTATAAAAACAAACGTTGATAGAACTTGAAACTTTGGATCAAATTGCACATTCACCTTTTGATTTATTTCTTCAAACTTTCTCAACGATTTATAAAGATTTGGGACAACAAAGGTACGAAATCATACACAATTGTGATCAAACCAAACAACTCTCATCCAAGAGTGAAAAAATATTGACTTGCAAGCTTGTTGGCACAATGGCACAACAATTTTGTGTAGTAATAAAAGTTACAAAATAATGAGAAAAAGCTCTTATTTATAGAAGCTCAAAGGAGTAGGCAACCCTAAAATCTCCTTGAGTTAACAATGAGTTCTTTCCAATCTGCAAGATTTATTCCTATATTTAAAAGTAGGTGACCTAGTAGTTAACTAGAAAGTCTACTTCAATTAACTGATTCTAAACTAAAAGAGAACTCCAATATACAAAGTGCCTCCAACATAGACATCCACAATTAGTGGGATTAGACATGCATGATCAGTGAGACAATGAGTTAACCTGGAAAGAGGCATCAAGTTAACTCATGTGTAATAAATGCTATTTTGAAGGGTAGGACATCCTAACTTAGAGTTTACACCTCATCAAATCTAGTTATCAACTCCTCTAACCAGTTGTTGACTTCTTCTGCCTATGGACAATTAATGCTTCGCAGGATGATGATGCGTCACCGCAACATCTCCTTGCCATTCACAATCTACTCCTGGTATTCAATATTCTATGCAATTGTGTCATCCAGCCTTGTTGACATGACTATGATCTTACTCAACTTACAGCCAGTAGGGTCGCAACAAAAACTGTTACGAATGAGATCCTGAAACTTCGTTTGCACATTACCAAGACTCACGTAGTCACCATCTTTACGTATGATACTGGCAACGAATTGATTCATAACTTTGGCGGCTCTGTAACTAGAGTGATGACCTTTATTTCTCCCGCAGCTTTGTGCTTCTGATGCTTTTCTTGATTTTTCTCAATGAAAGAGTATTGTATGATGAAATCATGAAGTTTGATTGCGAACACTCTAGCTGTGAAAAATACTCATGGAATCGCTTGCATATCCAAAGTTCCAACGGTATTCAACCATCTAAACTGGCCTTGAAATGATATTAAATATATGAGGTATGAAACCGTGTGGACTTTTGACGATCTATGCCTATCAATTTGTCCAAATTGACTTTTGCATGTGCCTGATGCAGGTCGGTGTCAACTGTTTTCAAGAAATCATGGAGTAAGACTGTTTTGGTCTTGTATTCAACCTGAGAGAATTGCATTTTGAAAAACTTAACTATTGATTGCAAACACAACACTGTTCGGACAACTTTTATGCTGCTATTAAAAATAGCTTTGTCGGGGTAACTTTTTATGAAAAAATTTGAGGTGTGGGTTTTGTTGAGAATAATTTTCTAAACAAACCCAGATCATTGAAAATTCAAAAAAATGAATTTTTCTATGGCATGCAAGATCCCTTCGGTAGAAAAGGTAGTGAGGCACCTAGAAACTTATTTTTCTCAAAAAAATCTAACACATGGGTTTTGTTCGTGCTTTAAAGCTAAACAAACCCAGTTTATCTATTTTTTGAAATTGTGACTTTTTCAAAAACCCTAAAAATAGGGGTAGCGAGGCAACTTTTCTAGAAGAATCTGACATGTGGGTTTTGTTGAGTTGTGTTGATCATACCCAGAAGGTCGTATCTATGAATAACTATTTTTTTCTTTGACATGCAAGAGGATCTAAGACAAGAATAAAGGAAAAAGACAAGAAGTTTGGAAGTTATAAACTACCTCTCTAGATCTTCAAAAAAATCATGCCTAAAAATGCAACCTCTGATAAATTATCCCTTTGTGAATTGATTCATGAAAATATGAAGAATGCTGAAAAACCCTCTATTAGATCTTCGAAAGACATTGGAGAGGAAAAATGCTTGTTCTTAAGCTTCAACCTACAAAGAAAGATGTTGAGTTATGATGCCTAGACTTGATTAATAGTGTTTGATGTTGAATCAACCGAGTTTAGGCACCAACACTTGATTGAGGAGTTATTTTTCCTAATCTAGAGTTCACAAAGATTATTTCCACCAATTTGGGTATGTTTTAGACATGAAAAGGCTTTCAAAATAGACAACTTCAACTGAGTATAATTTTGACTTTAGGCATCCAAGTTAAGGAGTTGAACACTTTTTCATTCTCTTTATGTGATGAAATGCCTCCATTCAATCCATGATTTTGGTTGCTCAGTTGATTTTGGTTGCTAACATATCCATTGCTGAGATGAAACAACTTTGAAGAAGCGTGCTTGGGAGCTGCAAAGCTCAAAACCTGAGTCTGATGCCTCTAATTCTTGGGTGCCTTTTCCCAAGAAGGTGCTTTTTTCACCAGACAATAAATTTCTTGAGTTTTCTTCAATCCCTCCAGTTTGACCCTCTATTGTACCCCAAATTAAAAAGTTTGCTACACGTAGGCATTTTGAAGAAATGAGTCAAAGTCTTGTCAAAATATGTCAAAAAGGTCAAAATTGGGGTTTGCATGTCTTGCATGAGGGTCAGAAACTCAAAAAATTTACAATCTGACGATCTGGGTCTACTCAAAGTGACCAAATCAACAAAATCTAGATTTCAATTTTTCAACCCTAAATTTTAGGAAAATTTCTATTTTTAGTAACTTCCTAAAAATATAATTTTTTCCTGGGTTTCTTTCAAAATGGATGCTTGGAAAATTTTCTAAAAATAGAAAGTTTGGTTTCTAGGGTTCAAACTGATTATGATTGGCTTAAAATACTTCCTCATCGGGCTGGTGTAGTCAGAATCACAAAAAGATCAGTTTTGCCCTAGTGGGTCTATTCTTCTTTTTCATAAGCTTTTTTAGGAGCTCCAAGGTCATCAATGGAAGTCAATCAGCTATTAGGTGTCAAAGAAAAACATTCAAGCATTGAACAGAAGTTGATAATGATGAACGTGCACAGAGAACGAAGAACGGAGAAAGGAAGTTGTCAAAGTTGAACAATGTGAAATTTTGGCCAACACTGGAGACTCTAGGCACCCCTACCCAGTCTGGGCACCTAAACCTTCATGCCTTAGGAAAATTTCATCTTTGGCAACCAAGGTAAAGGCTAGCACATCAAATGAAGGAAGAAGTTGAAAATTCCAAACTAAAAACTAACTCTACCAGCCATGGGCACCCCAGAAGGAGATAGGCGCCCAACTTTTTAGGGCATCAAATGATGGAATTAGGGTTTGTGCTCCCAAACAATATTCTTCAGAATCTTTTGAGCTCTGCAGCGAATCCACCGGCACAATTATCTGATCAACCTTTCATCCAAAATTTGAGATTGAACGGGGGAGTCTCAACCAAGAAGCTGAAGACAAATCATGAAAACATCATAAAATATTCTAAGTCTGGAGTAGTTCGGCGCCCCAGAGAGAGATAGGTGCCCAAGATTTTGAGAGCCTAAATGGATGAATTTGAAGATGAAGCCTCCAACATATCTTCTTTAGTTTTGAATTAGCTCTCCAATGCAACCATCAACATGATCATCGGAGTTGGTAGTCATCAAATGTTGAAGGCAGAATAGAGGGGTAAATCCATGGAAACATCAGAAGTCAGAAGCAAGGTGAAGTTCACAGGAAATAAACTAACTCTGGAGGAGTTGGGTGCCCCAGCTAGCTAGGGGTACCCAAGCTTTTGACCCCCAAAATTCAACTTTCAAGAGACATCATTCCCAAGAGACCCCCCTCAAAATCTTCTCAGCTATCCAATGAGTCCAACCATCAGTTCGTCAGACTCTCGGATCATCCAAACTGGTGAAATCATCTGAAGGAGAGGAGATAGTGCAGAAATTTGAAAAACATGGAAAAATGGTTAAGTCTGGTGAACATGGGTGCCCTAGAGGAAGATAGGCGCCTAGGATTTTGAGGCCTTAAATGGCAATTTTGGCAGTTGTAGTCTCCAAGATCATCATCCCAGATTCAACCAAGCTATTCAATGGAACAATCATCCAGTTGATCTGATCAATTCAACTCTTGGAATCAATAATTCATCAAAAGATCAAGAAATAAGTAAGAACCTGAAAACCATAAAAATGGCTAACACTGGTGAAGATGGGCGCCCCTAGAGGAGATAGGCGTCCAATATTTTGAGGGATCAGATGATGTTTTCATCAAAATTTGCCTCCAAAAAAACTTCCTTAGATTCTCTCAAGCTCCGTGATGAATCATTCAGCTCATCCGTAGAAGCGAATTTCTCAGTTCAACCTCATCAGATGGATTTAATCTGATTGTTTTATGTAAGGCAGTGAGCATTCCCTTTGAGTAGTGAGCTCTAGGTAGTGTGCCTGAATGCATGTGAATTTTCTATTCACTTTTCATTATACTTCTAACAGGGTATAATCTTGTGGACTAACATCCACTGTGGTTTTTCCCCTAACAGGGTTTCCACGTATAAATCTTGGTGTTCATGTGTTTCTGATGTGTTGTTGATTTATGCTTGCACTGTTAATTATTAGATATGAGATTTAAGGTTGAATAAGTTTAATTTATGTAACAACTGATTCATCCCCCCTTTCAGTTGTCTATCCTTGTCTTTCCAACAATTGGTATCAAAGCTAGTTCCTCTGAAGAAGTTTAATAGCTTGAGGTGATCTGAGATGGCATCATACAAGAAGGATAGTCCTAGATTTGATGGTACAAACTACTCTCTGTGGAAAGTCAGAATGGAGTGTCATTTCAAATGGATTGGTGAGCCTTTCTGGAAGATTACAAAGAATGCATATATTATTCCTCAGAATGGTCTCTTTATTGCTGATGAGATCAAAGAAGCATAAAATAATACCAGGGCGATAGAAGCATTGCTAAGTGCTTTGAAAGATTCATAGATGACAAATGTGATAGGTCTGAAGACTACACATGAGACCTGGAAAAAGTTGGAAACATTGTATGAAGGAGATGCACTAGTGAAAGTTTCTAAGCTACAAAGTCTGAAAGGCAAGTGGGAGAAGATGAAGATGAGTGAAGATGAAAACATTTTTTCCTTCACACAAAAGGTAAATGAACTAGTGATGGGCATTGGATGTGCCGGTGGAATCTTGGAAGAAGATGAGATTGTGGCTAAAATACTTAGATTTGTGCCTACTTCTCACAAAACAAAAGCTCATGATATTAAAGAGCTCGGGATAGTAACAAATGTGACAAGAGACATGCTGATTGGAAAACTTGTTGCCTTTGAGATGAGTGAATTTGGTGAATCTTCTCTTAAGACAAAGTCTGCATTCAAAGCTACTGTATCTGGAAAAAGCCAACAAATATATGATCCGAGAGAGAGCTCTAGGAAGACATTCAAGTATGAAGATGAAATGAAACTGATTGAAGATGAATAAAGAGAACTAGAAGAACTGGAAGCACTGATTGTGAAAAGAGAAGCTAGGGGACAAGGTAAGTACAAAGGAAAGTTACCTATTATATGTTTCCCTTGCAGTAAGATAGGTCACTTTTCATCAAGGTGTCCTGAAAGAGTTTCTAAGTATAAACCTGACAAGCCTAAATTTCAAAAGAGATGCTATTATGTTGAAGAAGGTGTTACTGATGATGAATTTGATAAAGAAACTAAAAATGAAGATGAATGGGTATTCATTGCTATAAAGGAAAATGGTCTGATGTCCATCGAATCAACTAGTAATCAGAATAAATAGAAAGCTCTTGCAACTAGGATTGATGAGAAGGTTGAGTGGGTGATTGAAAATGGATGCTCACATCATATAATTGGTGACAAAAGAAAGTTTCTAAGCTTGAAAAAATATGATGGTGGTGTTGTAAGATTTGGAGATAACAATGTTGGTGTGATTTGTGGTAGAGGCACTATTTATCTTGGTGGTAAATGTAATAATGATGATGTCCTATATGTTGAAGGTTTGAAGTACCAAGGTTGTGTCATGTGAATTTTGATAACATTGTCAAAATAAGCTCTACACAAGCAGTCAAAGATCTACCTAAGTTAGTGAAGCCTACTAACACTATATGCAAGGAATGCCAGATGGGAAAGCAAACAAGAATTTCATTTCGGAGTAAACAACATCATTCCAATGGAGTACTGGATTTGGTTCATATTGATCTATGTGGTCCATCCATAATCAAAAGTCTACAAGGAGAAATCTACTTTATATTGCTTATTGATGATTATTATAGAATGGTATGGGTTCCTTTCTTAAGAGAAAAACATGAGGCATTAGAGAAATTCAAAAGCTTCAAAGCTTTGGTAGAAAATGAGATAGGTTTGAAGGTCAAATGTTTGAGATCAGACAGAGGTGGAGAATTCACTTCCTAGGAATTCAATTCATTCTGTGAAGAGCATGGAATAAAAAGATAGTTATCTGCTCCCTGGACCCCACAACAGAACAAAGTTGTTGAGAGAAAGAACAAAATAATTTTAGATGCTGCCAAAACTATGATGTTGGAAGGTAGTGTTCCTCATTTCTATTGGAGAGAAGTTGTAAGCACTGCTGTGTATAGTATCAACCGGGTGAATGTCTAGTAATTCTGGTAAGACTCCTTTTGAGTTGTGGTTTGGTTATAAGCCTACTATTAAATATTTCAAAATCTTTTGAAGTATTTGCTATATCAAAAGAGATGAAGATGTAAGAAAGTTTGAAGCTAGAAGTGATGAAGGAATATTTTTGGGTTACTCTACTAAGAGCAAGGCATAGCGGTGTTACAATAAAAGATTGAAGAAAATAGTTGAAAGTGCAAATGTCAGAGTTGATGAAGACACTGTCAGATCATCCAGGTATTGTGGATGTGATTCAGATGATCAACAAGACAATACTGAGAATGGAAAGAATGCACAAACACAAAATCAAGTTCAAATTATTCTGTTGAATCAAGAAAATCATGAAGGAGAAGATAGTGGAATTGCAGAAGAAAGAACAAAAGAACCCAAAATTACAAGGTATGTAAAGCGAAGTCATTCTAAAATTCAGATCATAGGAGACAAGAACAAAGGTGTGCAGACTAGAAGAAGAATTGTAGAAGAATATTGTCTGATATCCAAGACTGAGCTTAGCAATGTCAATGAAGCATATTAAGATGAATATTGGATGGAAGCAATGAAGGAAGAATTGATGCAAATAGAGAAAAATGATACATGGATTCTTGTTCCTAGACCTCAAGACAAAAATGTGATTGGAACCAAATGGGTCTTTCGAAATAAGCTGAATGAGCAAGGTGAAGTAGTTAGAAACAAAGCAAGACTGGTATGTAAAGGATACTCACAGATGGAAGGTATTGATTTTGAAGAAACCTTTGCCCCTATTGCTAGAATTGAAGTTGTAAGGTTATTTCTTTCTTATGCTACTTTCAAGAATTACAAAGTTTATCAAATGGATGTAAAGTCAACATTCCTAAATGGTGAATTAGAAGAAGAAGTTTATGTTGAGCAACCGAATGGATTTCAACTGACCGATGAAAAAGACATGGTTTTCCTATTGAAGAAAGCACTATATGGACTCAAACAATCCCCTAGAGCATGTTATGCTAGATTGGATAAATACTTGTTGAAACTTAGATTCAATAAAGGAATTGCTGACAACAATTTGTATTTCAAGCTGGATCAGGATAAAGAATTGATAATTGAAGTCTTTGTTGATGACATTATTTTTGAAGGTGATGATGACTTATATATGAAATTTTTTGATGAAATGAAAAGTGAATTTGAAATGTCAATGATAGGATAACTAAAATTATTTTTAGGATTGCAAATTACTCAGTTAAATGATGGAATTTTCATATCTTAGTCCAAATATGTAAGAGAGTTACTGAATTTTTTTGGCATGGAAGACTCAAAGCCAGTTGGTACACCAATGGTAACCAGATGCAAGTTAACATAGAATGATGATTCTCCTAAGGCTAATCAAACAAGATATAGGTCAATGATTGGTGGATTGCTTTATTTGAATCAGATCAGACCAAGCATCATGAATGTTGTGTGCATGGTTGCTAGATATCAAGCTGATCCAAAGGAGTCACATGTGATTGCAGTAAAAATGATTTTTAGATACTTAAAAGGAATAGTTGATTTTGGTCTTTGGTATCCTAAGGATGATGATCTTACTTAGAATGCCTTTATAGATGTAGATTGGGTAGGAGATGTGGATGATATGAAAAGTATAAGTGATGGTTCATTCTTCTTGGGGAAGAAGCTAGTGTCTTGGCTAAGTAAAAAGAAAAATTCCATTTCCTTATCTACTGTTGAGGCAGAATATATTGTTGCTGCAAACAATTGTACTCAAGTGTTGTGGATGAAGCAGATGGTGAGAGATATTAGAGTTGAGTATGATGAGCCTATTGCTATATTCTATGATAATTCAAGTGCCATAAAAATTTCCAAGAATCCGGTGTTACATTCAAAGACAAAACATATATCTATCAAGTATCACTTTTTGAGAGACAAGGTGAGTGATAAAGAGGTCAGATTGGAATATGTGCACACTAAGGAACAAATTATAGATATCTTTACCAAACTGTTGCCTAAAGATACTTTTGAGTATCTCAGAGGCAAGTTAGGGGTGATTTCCCCTCCTAATCTGAACTAAGATGCAAGTCTTTTCATCAATCTATGAACTTACAGTCAAATCTTGTTTTAGATTGATGTTGTGGTGGCTTCTACTCAAGGGGAGTAGTCAAATGATTTAGATATGTGGTTTAGAGCTTGTGTACCTTTTCCATTGATGTCAAAGGGGGAAAAGTGTAATGTGAAAAACCTTGTACAATCTAAAGGGGAGAAGTGTAGAACAAAGAGGGAGAAGAGTACAGTGTGAAGAGCTAGTTGTGTTGATGGTATTTTTCACACCATGTGTTGCCATCAAAGCCAAAGGGGGAGATTGTTGGATGTTGTGATTGTGTTGTTGAGATGTGGTTGTCATTGATGTCAACACTATTAGCATTGGTGATTCTAAAGGCTATATATGTCGATGATATTGAGAAAATTGTAACAAATATATTGCAGGCAGTCTGTGAAGCTGAGAAGGTTAGAGTGTTGGAAATTTTTGTACGTTGATGGTCAGAAGGCACACATTAAAGGGTTTTTTTTCGAGCCTATCTAGTATGTTGTCTGAAAGTTTTAGAGGTGCGCATCAAGAATTGAGATTGTTATGAAGTTTTGTGTTCCTACAATTATTCAGTTAATGTAGTAGGTGTTTCTGGAAGATGTGATTGCAATTTCAATGAATTTAGTTGTTGCATACGTTCCTGAGATGTTCAGTGATGTTTCTAGATTGTGCTCTATCAGTGTGGTAAATTTGTGTTGATCGGTGTGTTTATGATCGAAGATTTTCTTTTGTGTGTTTGAAGTTTTATGTTCTTGGCCGACATGATGGTGGTAGCGTGTTGCAAATCCTTATGGATTAATATTTTATTGTTTGGCGTGTTCGAGGACATTGATTTAGGTCTTCAATACTATGTGACTGACTTAGGTTGGTGCACATTGAGATTTGTTCATGAATTGGGCCGACAGTTGTAATTTATTCTTTATTTTGTGGTCGAAAGAGTTGTTGATGTAAATTCATGTAGCGGATATTTAAGAGCGATTGTTTCTTCATTTTGATGTATGCATAGTGTGTGAGTGTGTGGTGTGTATGCAAAATGTGTGAATAAATATCAGATCATTTGATTTCAGAGAAGAGTGTGAAGAAGATTGAGCGAAGTGTGAAGAAGTGTTTTTGTGCCTAACTGGAACTATCATCAAGCTTTTTCAGAAGCTAATTTCTCAGTTCAACCTCATCAAATGGATTTAATCTGATTGTTTTATGTATGGTAGTGAGCCTTCCCTTTGAGTAGTGAGCTCTAGGTAGTGTGCCTGAATGCATGTACATTCCCTATTCATTTTTCATTATACTTCTAACAGGGTATAATCTTGTGGACTAACATCCATCGTGGTTTTTCCCCTAACAGGGTTTCCACGTATAAATCTTGGTGTTCATGTGTTTCTAATGTGTTGTTGATTTATGCTTGCACTGTTAATTATTAGATCTAAGATTTAAGGTTGAATAAGTTTAATTTCTGTAACAATTAATTCACCCCCCACTCTCAGTTGTCTATCCTTGTTTTTCCAACACTTTGAGCAACCTTTCTCTATGATCTTTCTTTGTCTTCTTCCCATGTCTTGTTGCAATCTATAATGGCTATGGTAAAATTGTCTAAGCGAGAAGGAATAGAAAAGCAATTTTCAACGTCCCTCAACTTGAGGTTGCAAATGACTTTCCCATCGGTTGATCTGATTTGTCTTTTGGATGAGTCATAGTGCTTAATACAAGCAATATTGAACTCAAGATCAAAAACTGTGATAGGAATAGATGTTGCTGCTATCAACCTAGAACACTCAAGATTTCTAATTGTCGTGCTACTAGTGCCTTCCAATGTCCTCAAATTGACCACTAGATATATTTAACCCAAGTCTATATCAATTTTTTTCAAAAAGTCATGAACCAAGACCGATTTGGCCTTGTAATCTATGGGGTTGAATTGCATTTTGAAAATCTAGATTTTTGATTGTAAAGTTGGATATGTTCAAACAACTTTTAGAAAAAGCTAAAAAATGGCTCTAACATAGGCTAAAAATAGTCGGTTGAGGTAAAAAAAATTGGAAATTTTTTTGAAACATGGGTTTTGTAGAGAGTTGAATTCTAAGCAAACTCGGATCAACAAAAAATTCACAAAGATGAGTTTTAGCAAGGAATGCAAAGGGTTTTCAGTCAAGAACTATAGTGGTTGTAGGGGTTCTAGGGGCAATTTTTCTCGAGAAAATTTGAAACATGGGTTTTGTAGGCAATGGAATTCTAAGCCAACCCAGATGATTCAATTTTGGAAAAATTGAGTTCTTGACCCACATGCAAAGGGATCTTAGAAAAAAAGCATAGTGCTTTAGAATGTGAAGCAACCGAGCAATTTTCATGAAAAAAATATAAGACATGGGTTTTGCTGATGACGCTAAAATATGTGAACCTAGATGATCTATTTCTAAAAATTCCACCATTTAATTTGACATGCGAGAGAAAACCTAAGACAAGAATAGAATAATTTTAGAGATAGAAATAGAAGTTCATTATTTGGTCTCTAAAAAAGTCACCTATGCTTGAATTGGATTTGATGAAGTCTGCATGTAATCGAAAAATGAAGTCTGGAAAAAGTCTCTTCTAAACAATCCGGACCTGGTACTATGAAGAACACTAAAATCTATCACTAGTAGCACCTTTAGTTCTTTATTTGCTCAAGAAAGACATGTTTTATCTCACCTTTGATGAAAAATAATGGACGCCTATGCCTTAATAAATAAAATTTATCAAGAAAGGTTTCATAAATGCATGTAATTGCTTTAAAATTGGCACTAGCTTCTAATTAGACCTCCATCATAGTTAACTAACTAGAAAATAAGCCCTAATTAGGGTGTCACCTCCATGCACTTCAGTTAACTGTGCATGCAAAAATAAATCGCCCAATTGCAAGAAAAAATCAAGTCTAGTTGAAGTCAACTTGAGGAGTTTAATTGAAGATTTAATTTCAGTTAACAACATCCACCTTTATAGGGCACCACTTCTCTTGAGTTCAAAAGTCAAACTTTGACTTTAGGCGTCACTTTCCAGACAGCCAATTTCTTGAAAATTTGAATTTACAAACGTCATTGGATCCCATGTTCAATCACTGATTTTGATTGACTGACATGTCGAAAAGACTAGTTGACAATTTCATTGTAGAGCAGGATAAAAAATGCCAAGAAACTCCTTGAGAATGCAAACCCTAATTCTGACATTTGAGGCTTCAAAATTAAGGGTGCGCCTGGTCTCTAGGCACGCTTTTGGATTTAGACAAAATCCAAATGAATTTTCATCATTTTGAAGGTGATTTCAATCTTACTTCATCTCATGTTTCCTAACAACTAGCAAAACATCAGAATTGGCTGACAAGCTCACTACAGAGCTGGTTGAATTCTGAACAAGATTTCTTGGAGAGCACTTTTCTTAAAAACATCATCTAGCAACTGAAAAACATGGGCGCCCTTGGCCTCTAGGGGTGCTTTTCTTCCCAGAGAACCATTTTTGCAACTTGCAAAAAATCCACTTAAACCCTGACTATAGGCTACTGTCAAGTCTTCTGACCCGACTGGGGTATGAAATGAAAATATGGAGGCATCAAAAATAGAATGAGTATCTAAGTTGACCCAAAAGAAAAGATGTGAGACTCCCAAAACTTGGGCGCCCTTGGCCTCCAAGGGCGCTTTTGCTATTTTTTGACATTTTTTACCATGATAAAACCTTATGTTTGACTCCTAATTCCGACTGTTCAACAACTCAAATTAACCCATTGACGGATTCATTGTGAAGCCAGACCAAGACAAAGACAAACATCTTGGGTGTCATTTGGTCAAAAACCTCCATTTGGTGCTTCAAAAAGTTGGGCGCCCCTGGCCTCTAGGAGCGTTTTTCTTCTAGTGTAAGTCATTTTTTCAACTTCCCTCATTTCGCGTTCAATATCTAGTTTCAGGTGCTAGACATATCTTTCAGATTGGCTGGTAGGTTCATTGTGAATTTGATAGGATTTCAAAGAAGTCCTCTTGGAAGTGACAAATCTCAAAAATTTGATTTGGGCCCCTGAAATCAAGGGCACCTCTGGCTAGCAGGTGCTCTTTTGTCTCCAAAGTTAGAAAAAATTTCAACTTCTTCTCAACAAAAATCCCCTCTGAGACGAAGCATCATTTTGGACATATCTTACCATAGAATCTTCACTGAAGCATTTCAAGCTTAGATTTTGACACTTGGCACCTACCCATCTGCCATTATTGACCTCAAAGATCCTAACTTTTCACTTGAGAAAGAAAAAATACCCACTAGACTTATACTGAGTTTTAACTGAATCTGACTTCACCATTGTGATCATGAAGCAAAATAAGCCAATCAAAATAAATTTTAGTCAATTCTGACAAGTTTCAATTTTTAGGGTTTTTTGCCTAAAAATAGGGGTCTAGAAACCCTAATTTTCAAATTTTACAAAATGTACCAATATCTTCTTGACATCAAATTGACTAAAATCCCATACTTTATTTTCCCGAAAACTATGTTTTGACATCATTTTTACAAGGTTTAAACCATTTTAAGCAAAATACCTTAGTGAAGCAAAAAAATTGGTTTGGGTACAACATTAGGCTCCATCTAGTGACCATGTCAGATACCTACGATATAGGAGAACCGAGAATCTCTAAGTTTTTGTAGACCAGTGAATTAAAAATTGGGCATTGGAGTCAGGACTTTCTTCCTAATCACCTAATACTTGGACTTTTCCTAAAAATCACCTATAACAAGACTACCTAAATAATCACCTAAAACATGACATAACTTCACGGAACGGGGAAACACATAACGACATAATGAAAAACATAAATAGATTATTTACAAAAATTTACTCCTCCCCCTTAGGGATGAAGTGCTTGAGATAATTCTCGATGTATGGCAATGGGAGAAGCCTTCCATCTTGATGCAAGAGAATGTATGTGTTATCTCCTTTGGATTCATAGATCTGGAAGGGCCCTAGCCACAAGAATTAAATTTTCAATGCATTCCTTTAGGCTCATGCCTTTTGTCCCATAACAGGACTTGATCTCCAATTTTGAAGTTTCACTGATGAGCCTTCTTGTCAAAACATTTCTTCACTCACTCTTGATGTGGAGTGATTCTGTCGACGACTTCCACCCACTCCTCCTCTAGCTTCATCAAGTACAAAATCCTCTTCTCAATTTTATCTTTGAACTCTTCATCCTCCATTGTGGATGCTAAATGCAAGGCAAACAATTCCGGTGTGATAGGTAACATTGCTTCTATACCATACAAAAGTGTAAAAGGTGAGGTGCCGATGGATCTTTTGGGAGTGATTCTATCCACCCAAAGAGCATCATATATCTATATGTTCCAAGCTCGCTGATTTGAGTCAACCAGCTTACACACGATTGTGACTATGTTCTTGTTTGAAGATTCAACCTGTTCATTACCTTGAGGGTAATAATCCGATGAACGTGACAATGTGATGCCATGATCAAAACATAAATTTAGTAATTCCTGACAAGAAACATGTTGCATTATTAGCCATAATTTTGTGAGGCACCATGAAGCGCGAAATGATGTTCTCCTTCAAAAAGTTACAAATGAATTCTGAGGTAGCTCACTTGGTAGGAACAACTTCAACCCATTTTGTAAAATAATCAGTCACCGTAAGAACATAAACATGCCCCTTACTGGAATAAGGGTTGATGGGACCTACAAAATCCATACCCCATTGTTGAAATGGAGCATCGATAATCATTGGACTGAGTGGAGTAGCCGCCAATCTAACTTTTCCAGCAAATTGTTGACACATATGACACATATGACACATATGACACCCATTCGTATGCATCGCAAAACATGGTTGGAAAATAGAATCATGCTCACAGGATCTTGAATGAAGTGACTCTTGATGAGAAGTGACCACCACACACTTGACTATGAAAAGAATCCAACAATCTCTGTTGCTGGTCTCTGCTGAAACATAATAGAAAGATTCCATCAAGGCCAAACTTGTACAAAATGATATTTTCAAGCACAAATTTATGTGCTTTTAGCTTCAAAGTTCTCTTTTGTTGTTTGTCCATGTGATGTGGAAATTCTCTATAAGTTGAATAATACCACAAAGATGTGTACCATTCCTTTGTAGAATCAACTAATAGGACCAAAGGAAGGTCCTCTTCAAGTTCAGTTGCAATTCCACCATTACTTTGATACTTTTGATCTCCATATTCTGCCAAATACTGACAAAGACCTTTCCCGTAGATGAGCTTGGTTGGCTTGATCTCCAGATCATATTCTTAAACTTTTGCAATTTAGTTTCCTCTTTCCATGCCCATATAATGTTGATTTAGCACACTTTTTACTATTGGATCAGTGATAAACACCGTTGTATGAGAATTCAAGATATAAAACCTGAAAGTTTTAACAGCTCTGAAAATAGTATACACATTCTTCTCAATTTAAGAATAACACGATTCACTATCTTTAAAACTGGTGCTCATGAAAACAAGTGGAGATTCTCCTTCTTCATTGAGCTTTTGAGTCAATATAGCAAACAATATGTGTTCTGATGCATAAAAACAGAGGATGAAATCCTTCTTAAAGTTAGGATGAACCAACGCTAGTGCTTTAGCAATAGCTTCTTTAATTTTGGTAAAGGCCTGCTTGCCTTCTTCTATCCATATGAAAGTGGATGTCTTTTTCATCATAGCTAAGATTTCCTTTGTCAGCTCTGAGAAATCAAGCACAAACCTCTTGATAAAGTTAACTTTACTGAAAAAGGAGTGCACTTTTGTTTTATTGGTTAGAAGAGACATGTTCTTAATTGAATCCACCCGATTTGGGTCAATTTTAGTCCCCTCTTTGGAAATGATATGGCCAAGTAGCTTTCCCTCCATCATTGCAAAGATAGTCTTCTTAGGATTCAATGAGATCTTGTGGTACCTGCATCTTTCAAACACTTTCACGAGGTATGAAAAGTGATCTTCTCGTTTATCTAAGAAAACAGTCAATTCATCAAGATAGACAACTATTATTTTATTCTTGAGATCCCCAAAAGCCAAATCCATAGCCCTTTGAAAAGTAGCATCGATGTTGATGAGGCTGAAAGGCATCCTCTCATAAGAAAAATTTCCCCATGGTGTGGTGAAAGCTATCTTGATATGATACTCCTCTGCCACTGCAATCTGATCGTATCTAGAGAAACCATCAAGAAGTGATAGCATCTCTAAACCAGTGATTGTATGCAAGGTATGCTCCATGATTGGTAAGGGGTAGTTGTCCTTCAAGGATGATTGATTCAAATTCCTAAAATCCATGAAAATTATGATTTCAACGTTCTTTTTGCGCATAGGAAGTATGTTAGATACCCAGATGGAGTGATGAATTAGAAAAATTATCTTTGAGTCCACCATTTTTTGAATCTCCACATACATATTATCTTGAATCTACAGATTATAATGTCTCTGCTTTTGCCTAGAAGGCTTGACATCAAAATTCAAAGGAATTGTATGTGACAATTCAATGGGTGTGAATACCTTCAAGTATTCATAAGACCAAACAAATAAATCTTTGTATTGTTTGAACAAGGCAGTAAACTTCTCAACGTCTTCTAGAGTACAAGACTTGCCTAGATTAACAAGTCGAGGCTTGTCTTCAATGCTGATGTTCACTTGGTAATGCTCAACAAAAGTATTAACACCTCACATATTTTGATCTTGGATGTATTGGTCATGCCAGTCAAAAATATTCTCTAAAGACACCAGACCTTTGGGAATGTGATTTCATCGCAGTTGAATGATCCCATAATCTGCAACTTCAGAGTCTTCTACAAGTGATTCTTTGAAAGGATTGGAACTTCCTTCAAAGAATGACTCTTTGTAGTTGTCTCCCATGAGAAATTCTTCAATATCACCGTCCTCATCAAAGACTTGCCGGTTGTCTAAATTATCTAGAACAACTGGCCTGTAGATCAGCTCAATAGAAAAAGAATTTTAACGAAAATCAGAATGCGGCATGAATAGAGCGGTTGATACCACGAGGGCATCGACTCTGCTATTGTCTATACATGGAATGTATTTGATGTAAAATGCATTGAACCAATTGATGGAATTCCACACCCTTTGTTTGTAGGATCGAAGGTGATTAGTTTTGGCTTGGAAATGATCTTTGATATACTTGATGATCAACTCTACATCTCCTTCAACTCTAAGTAACTTGATCCCCATATCCTTTGCATTCTTGAGACCTAGTAAAAGTGCCTCATATTCTACCGTATTATTGGTGCATTCAAATTGAAAATGGTATACAAATAGATATAGACAAACCTCAAGAGAGGTGATCACAACTCCCACTCTTGAACCTGATGTTCAGTAACTGTCATCAAACTGCATCATCTAAACTTTTAATTCTTCATATGATGTAGTTGTGGAAAGTGAATTTTTTTTACTATCTTCACTTACTTCAGATATCAGAGCATATATGCTCGGACCCATGTCTTGATATAACACTTGTGCTTGTGGATCCTGGGACTTCACCACCATGAACCTTGACTTGGCCTTTGGTTCCAGTTTGAAACTACCCTTCTTCAATGGGATTTCCACAAATGACCAATCCAATTGAATTTCACCTCTAAGGTATTTGCAGAAGCTTCTACTAAGCAACATCCCATAACTAGCTAGAATGTGAACTATCAAGATAGTCATCATAATTTTATTTTTAGGAGAAGACGCTAGCCTTACTTGTGCATCCTTCAGTTGACTGACCAACAACACCAGCTTTGACTCAAGTGAGAAACACTTTTCTTGGGTTTTGGTGCACAAAAGTCCCAATGCGTTCATGATCTGCAAGGGCATGAAATTTTCTGAAGCTCCACTATCTATGATACAATTTTTGAGTTTAAAACCTCCTATATACAAAGATATATAGAATGGTTTTGGCTTTCCTTCTATTGGTATGCAAGATTCAAGCAATTCAGGCTGGACTGCAACCTTCTTCTTTACCACCTTGAGGATTTGATCCAACTACTCTAGATGATCCTGAAGATACTCCAATTGTGAGATATGTACCTTCATATTCATCATGGAAGACCCAATGTCGAAGTTTGCTAAGGATGGATCCTGAGCAACCACCATGGTGTTTTCTTGTGAATAACTGGGATTGGAAGTGGAAGGAACTTCTTTTCCCTTTTCATCCATCTTTCGCTTTTCCTCTTCTTCTTTATGTGGTTTGAAGTTCTAGGCACGTGTGAACACAGGCGATGAGATGTTCTCATGATTGACCATAAGAGAGTACTGGCGGTAGTCTTCTTCTTACTCATTAATGGGTTCTCTATCGAAGTATCCCATTGCGAAGTCACCATGAAAGTTGTCCATCTGTGGTGAAACAACATTCGTAGTTGGTGAAGGTACAGAGCTTGTACTTGGAGAAACATCAGTAAATCCAATGATCTAATTCATTCTTTGATTTTCTAGACATGTGGCTCTAGTATGTGCCTCTATGTCATGGAAAGAGCAATAGGATGTGGGCTTCTTAGTATCAACAAGTTGTCTTGGTTGTCCTTGCAGGAACCTTGATTTGTAATTATTGAATGGATGGAAGTTATTCCTCTTCGGCTAGTATGGCTGTTGAAGTTGATATGGTTGTGGTTTAGGCTATGCTTGCTGCCCTTGAGTGGGTGACTATCTTTTGAGGATTGTCACCTCATTTTCTACCTTCTATAACAGTTGATCAGTAGATGCTTGAACAAGTGGTATGATTGAATCATTCTTCATCTTTCCCATCGTAATCATGCTATCTTCAATCTTGATAGCTTCTTCTTATGTAAGTTGTATATCTACTCCTTGGCTTCCCTTCAAGAAAAAGACTATTTTGAAAGGTAGTGCGTTGATGAAGTTGCTCATCAAAATATGATTAGACGGGTTGAGTGTATGGGAAAGATGTGTGACAAGGCTATTAAACCTTGCTATGTGTGACAAGAATATTTTGCTCATGACTGCCCAACTCGTGATAATGCCTAGTTCAAGATTATTGAACCTCTCTGTAGCATAATTCTCCAGGGTCTCAACAAAGAGACCAACAACAATGTATTCATGTGGAACATGCAAAATAGAACAATCCATTGTGAATGTTGATATGTGTTCAAGGGTGTCGAGATCCATCATCGTGGAATTGAGGAAAATGCTTTCACTATCCCTTGGGCAGCTCCTGGTGTCTTGCTAAGGCCAACGGTCCAATGTTGTCTCCCCAAGGTAGTGGGTTTGGATGTCTTACATTTCTTCCATTTCAATCATTGTGATTGTTGTTGTTGTTGTTGTCGCCCATTGCTTTAGCTAGGGCTGGAGATTCTTCTTCAGGTTCTTCTAGGAAATTCTTAGGAACGTCTTCAAAGATTGAATCTTTTTGAAAGAGAGGATTATTTCTCCTTCTTATGTATACTAGGTCAGATAGGATGATTTAATCCCATGTGGGTGGTGGAAAAATCGGAGACCTACTGCAAGATCCACTCTTTCTTCTTC
Source organism: Sequoiadendron giganteum (assembly GCA_007115665.2). Lineage (NCBI taxonomy): Eukaryota > Viridiplantae > Streptophyta > Pinopsida > Cupressales > Cupressaceae > Sequoiadendron > Sequoiadendron giganteum. Next base: position 385,502,297 of record CM021109.1, on the reverse strand, counting down.
TTTGGCCAATGTAGTAGCTATGTTCCTCCACCAAGTAGATGATGTATGATTGTCAAATTTAAAAATTTGTAGGCTACTAATGATGTATGATTGCTCACCTTGAATTAGCACAAAGTTTGGTTGTATGATAGCTGGAGTGAGTCCTGGTTGTTGAATTGGAGCATCACAATGCTAGATGGTCATTCCCGTGACATAAAGTGTGAAAATTTCTTGAAGTTTTATTGCCTCATGCCCCACAGTGGGTGCCAAAAAAATGTTGGCATTACAATTCACACCTCTAGAGTGTGTATTGGCAATGGACAACTATGCACAGTGCGTAATGATTTCTCTTCAAATTAGGAGGGGAAGCTCACTCTTTTGCTGATATGCGTGAAAAAGTAAATGATCTAAATCTTATCTTTTTGATTCAGTTTTTCTTTGGTTTTGTAGATATTAAATACAACTAACTAAATGCTTTCAATATATCTTATTTCCTCAAGAGAAACAAAGCATGAGGACTTAGGAGCAGGGAATATTTATACGATAATCTTTAAGTCAGGATTCCCAAGGAGGAGATGGCTCCTATATGAGGTGTAGGCTGAAAGAAAGGTTACTAGAAACTACATCAAATGACAATATCCATTTCTAAATTCCCAAGAAGAAGATGACTCCTATCCAAGGTGTAGATATGAAATAAAGATTATTAATCACAACAACACACAATAAACCTAATTCTAAATTCCCAAGGAGGAGATGACTCCTATCCAAGGTGTAGATATGAAACAGGATTATTAGAAAAAAATATAAACCAGGACAACAAATTGTATGAAGGACCTATCACATAGATAAATGATCAACCAACACTACATTGAACAAAGATGAACTATTATAAGTAACATTGCATGGCAAGGCGACTCAAAAATTTGTTTATTACTAATAAAAGCTCAAAGTGAACCAATACTAAGAATAGGAATATTGTTGGCAACACAACAACTGTCTATCACAATGAAAATTTCATGAACAGATAAAGAAATAGCAATACTACAAGAAAAAGTGGCTTAGCATGTATGCTACCACACAAAATTTAATTACAAATGAGCAAGGGTGCTCGTATTTATAGAACTTCAAGGAGTAGGGAACCCTAAAATATCCTTGTGTTTACACCTAGTCTCGCAAGCATGCAATAATTTATTCTCTAAGTCTAACTAAATGAAACTATATAATTAACTGGAAAGCTACCATCAGTTAACTGAAAAAAATAGACTAAATGGAAATGTGCAACATGCACGTCCTTATTGAAATGAAAGTTAACTAATAACTAACATCAGTCAACTGGATCCTAACTAAAAGTCCATCCTCCTGTGAAGACATCCACAAAGATGAGATAGGCGTGCATGAGATCAACAATTAGAACTCAAAACTGATGTCAAGTTAACCACTACTTTTGACTCTATCCTAGGAAATAACTACAGGATCTAATTGATAGTCTACTATAATCCCTCTTGGTCTATTACCTCATCTAGGGACTTGTTGATTGTCTCATCTTCTAGCACTTTGATTCTATCCATGATGATAGATCGAATATTCAACTCCTCTCCATCTTTGATCATCCTCTGGAATTCTTTGACATATTCAATCACTTTGTTGAAACTAGTTGTCATCACTGAGAAGTGATCCAACTTGGATGCCATAGGATCTCCATCAAGGCTATCATGAACCAGCTTCTTGAACTCGATCTGCACTACATCAAGCTCAACAGATGTTCCATCCTCACGAAGATAATGACAGGTGATCTAAGTGATAAATCCACTAATAAGTTTGAGAGCTCCAACAACATCCTCTTTGAGTGCAACCATATTTGTAGAGATTCTCTCGTATGTTTCTACTTTGAAAAGATGGTGTTCTCTCCAAGAGAAAACCTTCTTTTTATCCCCCTCTGCTACAATGGAGTCATATGCAACTGTCAACTGAGATATGAGTATCACGTCCTTTGGCTTGCCTTCTACTATAGATACTTCAAGCTGCTGGATCCTCTGATGAAGATTATGTGCCTCATACCTCAACTAATATAACTCTATGAGGAGGTATCTGCCTACAACAATGAAATATTCAATCTAGTTGTCCAAGAGCTTCCCATGATTTACTAACCGACCAAGTCTTTGTTGATCTGCAAGTGTCTCTCGAAGCCATTGGAGCATAGGTGTTTGGCTTGTGGTTCCATCAAGAAGATATGAGATGTACTATCAGAGCTTCTTGATCTCAGCCTTGAGGGCTGCCTTATCTTCTCTATCCTTCATGACATGCTCTTCAAGATTACTTGCAATGACTGTGAAAAGGATCATGTCCAAGTGTCGGGTGCTCCTACCAAGATTTTCTTTGATGAAGGTGAAATCACCAACTTCAACTTCATCCAAATATTTTCCCTCTGGTGGTATAGCAACTTCAATGATGATCTCTTCTTCAAGAGTCTTCTCAATATGCACCTAATTTTTGACCTTCTTGTTGACCTATCCTAATAAGAATCACCAAAATCAGATAAATCAAGTTGATATGAAGGCTTTCTCCTTCGTCTTCCCAAATACCTCTTGAGCCAACCCAAATAATCAATGTTATCCTCTCGAGGAAAAACTAGTTTTGCTGTGTCAACCACTGGTGGATTTACTAGCATGAGAGTCTCATGAACAAGTGATTCTGGCTTTGAGTCAATATCAATGGGAGATGACTATGGAGAAGATGGTGGACCAGGAATTGATGAAATGACCTCAGCTTGCACCCCTGGCTCTACTGGGACTTCTGATGTCTTCTCACTCTACTTCCACTTACTGATGCTTTTTCCCTTTGAGTTCCCACTAACCTTGACACCTTCAAGCAAATTCAAGATAACTTTTAACTCAAGGGCTTGAACTAGAAGTAGAAGGTAATGAAGAAAGCCCTACTGGAAGCTCTATAACTAGAAATATCCTTCGCTTTCTCTTTCCATCCAAGAAGTGCATGCTTGTCTTAATAACTAATCTCAACAGGTCCTAAATTGAAATACTCTCCCTAGTGTACCAATCTGGTTGGTGAAGTGGTTGATGAGAAACTTGGTCTTTGACGAATGAACTAAGTAACACCTCTTTGTCATCATCCGACAAACCCTCAACATCTTTTTACAGGAAATCAACAAGCTAAGGAAGAGTAAGCCTGCAGTAATGATGTCGACACACTTCAAATTCATCTTCACAATTGACCCAAAAGTCCTCAAGTGCCACCTTGTGTGAATTACTTCACTCCAACCATGTTGAGTAATGACCCAAAGGATCATAAGAATGCCTCTCAGTGAGATACTTGAGGAATATTTTTTCTAGCTCATTCGTCATTAACTTACAATCAACAACAATCTTGCACTTATATATACCTAATCCAAATGGAAAGGTGAATGTTGGCTTATGTCGATTACGAAGAAAAGGGTGAACTTCTTGAGCTTGTCTCTGAAACTCCATGAATAGGACCTTATCTGATGAGTACCTCGGTAGCATGAAAAGTTCTCTAATTTAAGCATACACTCAAATATATGTGAAAGTGGGAAATTGGATGAACCAATCCGCCTAACTCTCCATTGCTGATTTTTCCTTTGGTGAAATCCTGATGTGCATCTCATTATAGAGGTCTCTGACTGTCTTCATGAGGAAGTGATCATTCACCACTTTGAAATCATGTTCAACCTTTGAGAACTCCAATTATGAGTAATATTCATGAACGTGCTAAACACCAAGAGTTCCATTGGTCTTCAAATTTCTAAAATTTCCTTGAAACGCAATTAAATAGACTAGAAAAGACACCATGTGAAACTCACAGATTTTAAGGAATCCTATGATTTACTAGTGAAGACACTCGCTGGTCAACATGGCCCAATCAAAGTGTTCCTTTTTTTCGATAATCTAGGAAATGACATAGAACATCCACGGTCATAAAATATGAGCCTCCTCCTGACCTGCAACCCGATTAAGCAAAGTAATCAAGATAGAAATTTTATCCTTGAACTCTCCACACCCAACCTTCTTTGGCATGTTGGTCTTTTTTACTTTTAGCCACCTTTGAGCAACCTTTCTCTGTGATCTTTCTTTGTCTTCTTCCCATATCTTGTTGCAATTTGCAATGAATATGGTAAAATTGTCTGAGCGAGGAGGAATAGCAAAGAAATTTTTAATGTCCCTTGGCTTGAGGCTGCAAGTGACTCTCCCATTGGCTGATCACTTGAGGCTGCAAATGAATCTCCCATCGGCTGATTTGATTTGTCTTGTGGATGAGTCATAGTGCTTAATACAAGCAATGGCGAACTCATGATAAAAAACCATGATAGGAATAGATGGTGCTGCTAGCAACCCAGAATGCTCAAGATTTTTGATTGTCGTGCTGCTAGTGCCTTCCAACGTGCTCAAATTGACCACTAGATATACGTGACCCAGGTCTATATCAATAGTTTCCAAAAATTCATGAACCAAGACTGATTTGGCCTTGTAATCTATGGGGTTGAATTGTATTTTGAAAATATGGATTTTTGACTATAAAGTCGGATATGTTCGGATAACTTTTAGAAAAAGCTAAAAAATGGCTTATGATAGGCTAAAAATAGTCGGTTGAGGTAAAAAAAATTGGAATTTTTTTGAAACGTGGGTTTTGTAGAGAATTGAACTCTAAGCAAACCCAAATTTCTAGAAATTCAAAAATATGAGTTTTAGCAAGGCATGCAAAGGGTTTTGAGTCAAGAACTGCAGTGGCTATAGGGGTTCTAGGGGTAATTTTCCTGAGAAAATCTGATACATGGGTTTTGTAGGTAATGGAATTCTAAGCCAACCCAGATGATTCGATTTTGGAAAAAATTGAGTTCTTGACCCACATGCAAAGGAATCTTCAAAAAAAAGCACAGTGCTTCAGAATGTGAAGCAATGGGGCAATTTTCTCAAAAAAATCTAATACATGGGTTTTGTCGATGACGTAATATGTGAATTTGGATGATCTGTTTCTGAAAAAAATTGCCGTTTACTTTAACATGCGAGAGAAAACATAAGACAAGAATAGAAGAATTTTAGAGATATAAATAGAAGTTTATTATTCTCTCTGAAAAAGTCACCTATGCTTGAATTGGATTTGATGAAGTCTCCATGCAATCAAAAAATGAAGTCGGGAAAATGTCTCTTCTAAACAAGCTGGACTTGACATTGCGAACAACACTAAAATCTGTCATCTATAGCACCTTCAGATCTTTATTTGGTCAAGAAAGACGTGTTTTCTCTCACCTATGATGAAAAATAATGGATGACTATGCCTTAATAAATAAAACTTATCAATAAAGGTGTCATAAATGCATGTAATTGCTTTAAAATTGGTGCTAGCTTTTGATTGGACCTCCATCATAGTAAGTAACTAAAAAATAAGCCCTAATTAGGGCACCACCTCCATGCACTTTAGTTAACTGTGCATGCAAAAATAAATTGCCCAATTGCAAGCAAAAATCAAGTCTAGTTGAAGTCGGCTTGAGGAGTTTAACTGAAGATTTAATTTCAGTTAACAACCTCCACCTTTATAGGGCGCCACTTCTCTTGAGTTCAAAAGTCAAAATTTGACTTTAGGCGTCACTTTCAAGACAACCAATTTCTTGAAAATTTGAATTTATAAACATCATTGGAGCCCATGTTCGAACACTGATTCAGATTGACTGACATGTCAAATAGACTGGCTGATAGTTTGATTGAAGCGCATAATCAAAATTGACAAGAAACTCCTTGAGGCAGCAAACCTTAATTTTGACATATGAGGCTTCAAAACCAAGGGCAACCTAGCCTCTAGGGGTACTTTTGGCTTCAGACATTAAATACATTTTCATCATTTTGAAGGTGATTTTGACCTTCATTTCGTATTTCCCAGCAACTAGCAAAACATCAGAACTGGCTGATAGGCTCACTACGAAGCTGGCTGAATTATGAACAAGAGCTCTTAGAGAGCACTTTTCTTAAAAAACATCATCTAGCAGCTGAAAAACATGGGCGCCCCTAGCCTCCAGGGGTGCTTTTCTTCCCAGAGAACCGTTTTTGCAACTGGTTAGAAATCCTCTTAAACCCTAACTACAGGCTACTATGAAGTCTTCTGATCTGACTGAGGTATGCAATAGAAATTTGGAGGCGTCACAAACAAAATGAGTATCTAAGATGACCCAAAAGACAACATGTGAGGCTCCAAAACCTTGGGCGCCCTTGGCCTCAGGGACGCTCTTGCTATTTTTGACATTTTTGACCATGATAAAGCCTTATGTTTGACTCCTGATTCTGGTAGTTTAGCAACTTAGATTAACTCGCTAGCGGATTCGTTGTGAAGCTATACCAAGTCTATGACAAACATCATGGGTTTCATTTGGTTAGAAACCTCCATCTGGTGCTTCAAAAAGTTGGGCTCCCTTGGCCTCCAGGGGCACTTTTTTGCCAGTGTTAGTCATTTTTTCAACTTCCCTCATTTCACATTGAATCTCCAGTTTCACGTGCTAGACATATCTTTCGAACTGGCTAGTAGGTTCATCGCAAAGCTGATAGGATTCTAGAGAAGTCCTCCTGGAAGTGACAAATCTCAGAAAGTTGATCTGGGCCCCTGAAATCAAGGGCACCTCTGGCTAGCAGGTGCTCTTTTATCTCCAGAGAAAAAATTTCAACTTCTCCTCGACAAAAATCCCCTCTGAGACGAAGCATCATTTTGGAAATATCTTACCATAGAATCTTCACTAAAGCATTTCAAGCTTAGATTTCGACACTTGGCACCTAGCCATCTGCCATTGTTGACCTCAGAGATCCCAACTTTTCACTTGAAAAAAATGAAAACTAACCACCAAACTTAAACTGAGTTTTAACTGAATCTGACTTCACCATTGTGATCGTGAAGCAAAATAAGCTAATCAAAACAATTTTTAGTCAATTCTGACAAGTTTCAATTTTTAGGGTTTTTTGCCTAAAAACAGGGGTCCAAAATCCCTAATTTTCAATTTTTTCAAATTTTACTAGTATGTTCCTAACATCAAACTAACTAAAAGCCCATACTTGATTTTCCCAAAAACTATGTTTTGACATCATTTTTACAAGGTTTAAATGATTTTAAGAAAAATGCCTTAATAAAGCAAAAAAATTGGTTTGGGTACAACACTCCCTTATTGAGATATACTAATTTTAAAAAAACTTTATTCTAGTTAATCTCACTCATATTTTTCAAATAGAAAACTTATTTCCTACCTTATAATTACAATAAGTAACATAAGTAACTTTTCTTCAAAGACAACTTGAAACCCATAACTTTGAAATAAAGGACAAGTTATTAGTTTGTCAAGGTAGTGTTGTACCCATAATAATTTTTTTGCTTCATTAAGGCATTTTGCTTAAAATAGTCAAAATCTCAAAATTGTCTGAAGTTGGAAATTTAGAGAAGTGGAAATTTGAATGTCATGCATACGGGTCAAGAACTCAAAATTATCAAAATCTGACAATTTGGGTTTGTTCAAAATGAAGTTATTTTCAAAACCCAGATTTCAGCTTTTCAGTTTTAGGTTTTTCTAAATTTGAGAAAAAAATTAGGGATTCCTAAATTTTAGGGTTTCTTTTCCTAAAATTTAGGGTTTTCTGGGTTTGTTGAGAAATGGATGCCCATAAAGTTACTGTTTTAAAAAGCCCTAAAAATAAGGGAAAAACCCTAAAAATAGCCCAACCCTAAAAAACCCTAAAAAATAGAACTTGTCAGAATTGACTAAAAATTGTTTTGATTGGCTTATTTCACTTCATGATCACAGTGGTGAAGTCAGAATCAAGAAAAAGTCAATTTAAGGCTGATGGGTAATTTCACTTTTTTTGGGACAAATGTTAGGGCCTCCGAGGTCGTCAATGGAAGATGGTCAAGTGACACTTGTCGAAATCTAAGCTTGAAACACTCTAGTGAAGTTTATGTGGCGAGATATGGCCAAAATGATGCTTCATCTTGGTGGGGATTTTCGTCGAGGTGAAGATGCTAATTTTTTTCTAACTCTAGGATGAAAAGAGCACTTGCTAGCCAGGGGCTCCCTAGATTTTAGAGGCCCATATCAACTTTATGAGATTTGTCACTTCCAAGAAGACCTCTTTGAAATTTTGCCAGCTTCACAATGAGCCTACCATCCAGTCTGGAAGATCTGTCTAGCACCCCAAATTGGAGATTGAATGAGAAACGAGGGAGATGAAATATGACACTGGTAGAAAAGCGCCCCTGGCCCAACTTTTTGAAGCACTAGATGAATGTTTCTAACCAAATGATACCTAGGATGTTTGTCTCAGACTTGGTCTGGCTTTGCAACGAATCCATCAACGGGTTAATCTGCGTTGCTGAACTACTGGAATCAGGAGTCAAACATAGGGTTTTATCATGGTAAAAAATGTCAGAAAATAGCAAAAGCCCCCTTGGAGGCCAAGGGCATGTAAGGTTTTGGAGCTTCAAATGCAGTCTTTTGGGTCATCTCAAATACTCATCTTGTTCATGACACTTCAAGATTTCCATTGCATGCCTCAGTCAGGTTAGAAGACTTATCGACAACCTGCAACCAGGGATTAAGTGGATTTTTAGCCAATTGAGAAAATGGTTCTCTGGGAAGAAAAGCGCCCCTAGAGGCCAGGGGCACCCATGTTTTTCACCTAGCAGATGAAGTTTTAGGAAAAGTGCTCTCCAAGAGGTCATGTTCAGAATTGAGCCAGCTCCACAGTGAGCTTGTTAGCCAGCTCTGAAGTTTTACCAATTGCAGAAGAACGCGAGATGAAGTAAGGTCAAAACCACCAAAATGCATGAAAATTGACTTTGAAGCAAAAAGAACCCCTGGAGGCCAAGGGCACCCTAAATTTTGAAGCCTCAAAAGTCAGAATTTGGGTTTGCAGCCTCAAGGAGTTTCTCGTTAGTTTTGATCTTGCTCTTTAATGAAATTGTTAGCTAGTCTTCTGGATACATTAGTCAATTAGAATCAGTGATTGACTATAGGCTCTAGTGACATTTGCAAATTGAAATTTTCATGAATTTGGTTTAAGTCTAGAAAAGTGATGCATAAAGTCAAAGTTTGACTTTTGAACTCAAGTAAATGGGCCGCCCCAAAATGGAGGAGTTAGTTAAGCGAATTTAAATACTATTAATATTCAGTTAAACTTCTCAAGTCGACTTCAACAAGACTTAATTTTTTCTTGCAATTGGCGAACTTATTTTTGCATGCAGTTAATTGAAGTTCATGGAGGTGGTGCCCAATTTAGGGCTTACTTTTCATCCAGGTAACTGAATTTGAGGTCCAATCAGAAGGTGGCATCTAGTTTTAGATGTTTACATGTATAAGGTGGAACCTTTCTTCATAAATTCGATTTATTAAGGCATTAGGTGTCCATTATTCTCATCACAGGTGGAAGCAAACACATATTTTCTCATGCAAGCAAAGATATGAAGGCGCTACAGGTGATATTTTTTAGTGTTCTTCGTAGTGCCAAGTCCAGATTTTTTAGAGGAAATATTTTCCATACTTCATTGTTCAAGTGCATGCAGACTTCATCAAATCAAATTGAAGTAGAGGTGTGTTTTTCAGAGGCAGAATAATAAACTTCTATTTTATATCTCTAAAATTCTTCTATCCTTGTCTTAGGTTTTCTGTTGCATGTTAAAGTAAATGTCATAATTTTCAGAATCTGGTCATCTGGGTTCATTCAGCATAGCATCAAAAACAAAACCCATGTTCCAATTTTTTTTCGAGAAAATTGCTCCAATGCTTCCATTTTTGAAGCACTGTTTTTTTTTTCTTTTTTCTGAAGATTCTTTTGCATTCGGGCCTAAAACTCAATTTTTTGAAAAATGACGGATCTAGGTCCTTTCAGCTCATCAATGCTTGCAATACCCATATGCGAGTTTTTCTCACGAAAAATTTCTCGAGAACCCCCTATGGCCACTATAGCTCTCAACAAAAAGCTTTTGCATGCCTTAGTAAAACTCATTTTTTTGAGTTTCTGACAAATTGGGTTGGCTTAGAATTTAATTCTCTACAAAACCCATGTTTCAAATAATTTCCTAAAAATAAATGGTTATTTTTAGCCTCATCTAGAGCCATTTTTAGCTTTTTCTGAAGTTTGCCCAAACATATCTGATTTTACAATCAAAAGTCCAGATTTTCAAAATGCAATTCAACCCAATAGAATAAAAGGCCAAATTGGTCTTAGTTTATGGATTTTTGAAAACTTCTGACATAGACTTGGGTCACTTCTATCCAATGGTCAAATTGAGCACATTGGAAGGCACTGACAACTCGACAGTCAAGAATCTCAAGTGATCCGGATTGCTAACAACGACATCTATTCCTATCACAGTTGTTGATCTTGAGTTGATCATTGCATGCATAAATCATTACGACTCATCCACAAGACAAATCCGATTAACAAATGGGAGTGTCATTTGTAGGCTGAAGCCGAGAGACGTCAAGAAGTGTTTTGCCATCCCGTCTCGTTCAGACAATTTCCTCATGTCCATTGAGGAATGTGACAAGATATGATAGGGATACAAGGAAAGATCTCAAATAAGGGTTGCTCAAAGGTGGTTAAAATAATAGAAAAAACAACATGCCAAAGAAGGTTGGGTGTGGAGAGTTCAAGGACAAGATTGCTATCCTGATTACTTTGTTCAATCGGGTTACATGTCAAGAGGAAGCTCATGTTTTCCGACTATGGATGTTCCATGTCATTTACCAAATTATCGATAATAAGCAACACTTTGACTGGGCTATGTTGATCAGCGAGTGTCTTCACCAACAAATCTAGGATTCCTTAAAATGCACAAGTTTCCCATGGTTTCTTATTTGGTCTACTTAATTGCATTCCAAGGAAATTTTAGAACTTTGAAGACCATTGGAACTCTTGGCGTTCAACATGTGTACAAGTAATTACCACAATTAGAGTTCTCAAAGGCTAAAAATGATTTCAAACAGGTGAATGATCACTTCCTAATGAAGACAATCAGAGACCTAGATAATAAGATGCACATCAAAATTTTGATGGAGGCAAAATCAACAATGGAGAGTTGGGTAGATTGGTTTATCTAGTTTCCCACTTTCACATATATTAGAGTGTATGGTTACACCAGAGAACCTCTGATGCTATCGAGGTACCCTTCAGACAAGGTCCTATTCATGGAGTTCCTGAGATAGGCTCATGAGGTTCATACTTTTCTTCGTAATTGACACAAGAAAGCATTCACCTTTCCATTTGGATTAGGCATATACAAGTTGAAAACACCAACTGATTGCAAGTTAATGACCAATGAGTTGTCAAAAATCCACCTTAATTACCTCATCAAGAAGTGTTCCTATGATCCTTTGGGTCATTATGCAACTCGGGTGGAGTGAATTCAGTCACACAAGCCAACACTTGAGGACTTTTGGGTTAATTGCAAAGATGATTTTGAAGTTTGCCGACGTCATACTACAAAATCACTCTTCCACAAATCGGTGATTTTCTATTAGAGGATGTTGAGGGTTTGTTAGATGATAATGAGGAGGTGTTATTGAGCACATTCGTCAAACATTAAGTTGCTTGCCAGCCAAATTGGTATGCCATAGATAATAATTCAGTTGAAGACCTGTCAAGAGGAGTTATCAAAACGAGCATGTACTTTTTGGAAAACAAGAGGAGGTGAAAGGTAGATTCAGTTATGGAGCCACCAAAGGTTTTCTATTTACTGCCTTCTACATCAAGGTCAAGACCCCAAGTTAAGGTTATCATGAAACCTCATGAAGGTGTGAGGGTTAGTGGAAAAATGAAGGGAAGGAGCATAAATCAATCAAAGAAGGCGTCAGAGGTTCCAGTAGAGTTAGTGGTGCACGCGGAAGCCAATTCCTCATCTCTTGGTCTGCCATATTCTCCACGGTCATCTCCCATTGATATTGACTCAGAGCTAAAATCACCAATTCATGAAACTTCAGTACCAGTTGATCCACCAGTGGTTGACACAACAACAATTTCTCCTCGAGAGGTTGAAATTGATCATTCATGTTGGCTCGAGAGGAATTTGGGAAGAAGGAGGTGAAATTGTTCATATCAACTTGATCTTTTTGAGTTTGGAATTCCCTATCAGGATAAGTCAAACAAGAAGGTCAAAAAGTAGGTGCATATTGAGAAGACTCTTGAAGTAGAGATTGTTGTTGAAGTTGCTACACCACAAGAAGGAAAATTTTTGGATGAAGTTGAATTTGGTGATTTCACCTTCATCAAAGCTAATCTTGGTAGGAGCACCTGACATGTGGATGTGAGCCTTTTCAAGGTTGCTGCAAGTAATCTTGAAGAGTGTGTCATGAAGGATAGAGAAGACAAGGCAGCCCTCAAGGCTAAGATCAAACATCTTCAGAAGTACATATCAAATCTTCTTCATGGAACTGCAAGCAATGCACCTTTGCTCCCATAACTTCTAGAGACACCTGCAGATCAACATAAACTTGGTCAGTTAGTCAATCGTGGAAAGCTCTTGGAGAATTGGATTTAGGATTTCATTATTGCAGGTAGATACCTTCTCATAGAGTTATATCAGTTGAGGTATGATGTGCATGATCTTCGTCAGTGAATCCATCATCTTGATTTGACTATGGAAAAAGTCAAACCGAAGGATTTGATTGTCATCTCTCAAGTGACAGTTGCATATGATGTTGTTATAGCAGACGAAGATAAAAGAAAGATTTTCACTTGGAGAGAACAACACCTCTTCAAAGCAGAAACATATGAGAGAATCTCTATAAAGTTGGTTGCGATCAAAGAAGAGATTGCTACTACTATTCAATTTGTGAGAGGATTTGTCACTTAGATCCTGTGTCGTATCTTCATGAGGATGGAACCTATGTTGAGATCGAGGTTGTACGAACTAAATTTCAGAATCTGGTTCGTGATGGTCTTGATGGTGATCCTATGGCATCCAAGTTGAATCACTTCTTAGTGATGTCAACAAAGTTCAAAAAGTTAGCTGAAGAGATCAAGGGGCGTCAGAAGGTGATCAAGGATGTAGAGAAGGAGTTGAGTAGATGATTCATTATCATGGATAGCATTAGAGTGCCAAAAATGAGACTATTAGTGAATTCATGGAGGAGATGATAGCCCATGATGGCTTGGAGTAAACCAAAAGTTAGATCTTATAGTGTTCAGGATAGACATTAGACACAACAATTAACTTGATGCTTCTTTCCAAGTTAAACTCTTTGTTCCACACATCATTACATGTCTATCTTGAGGATATCTTTTGTGGAGGTTGGAATTTCAATTAGGATCTAGTTACCTGATGTTAGTTATCATTTGAATTTTATTTCAATAAGGAATTGCACGTCCATTTATTTTGTATAGTTCAGTTAACTAATGTTGTATTTCTAGTTAACTACTAGGTTGCATACAATTAGACTTAGAGAATAAACTTTTTCATGCTTGCAAGACTAGGTGTAAACTCAAGGAGATTTTAGTGTTCCCTAATCCTTGAAGTTCTATAAATAAGAGCACCCTTTCTCATTTGTACTTTAACTTTTGATTGTAATAGCAAACATGATGTTCCCACCTTGCCTCTAGTATTGGTATTCAACATTTGTTCACTTAGTTAAATATAATTATTGATTTGATTGTTCATTGTATGCGTGTCTCATTTTTCAATTTTTTATCCCAATTATTATTTCTTATTGTGATTAATAAGATTTGTTTCATATCTACACCTCGGATAGGGTTTCCTCCTCCTTAGGACTTTAGAAGTAGATTTTATCATTCGATGTTGTGATTAATAGTTTTTCTTTCATATCTACACCTCGGATAGGGGTTCCTCCTCCTTGGGAATTTAGAAAGAAGGATTATCATTTAAGTTTTGTTTCCAATAATCTTGTTGCATATCTACACCTTAGATAGGGGTTCCTCCTCCTTGGGAATTTAGTAATAAAGTTTATCATTTGATGTTGTTACCAATAACCTTCATATCAACCTATGCATTAGATAGGGGTTTCGCCTCCTTCAAAATATTGTTATAAAGTTGTGAGAGAGGGGGACCACCCACTACAAGACCCCAGGTCATGAAAGGCAAAGAGTGGAGAGGCTACCCTAACCCACCATAGCTTAGAGGATAGTTAGGATGAAGACAATGAGAATGATGAGGACTATGAATCCTTCAATCACTCTGCAATCTGAATGTTGGAATTGGAATAAATGAGTTGGCCTTTTAGAATCAGACCCATGTCTTAGGCAGCTCTCTATCTGAGGATGAAAGTGCAGTTCTAGGATGACAACATGACGTGCTGGCGTCTCATAGGTGCGTTGGCGTCCGTACAACCAGAGAACCGAAAAGACTAGATTCTAATCCCAAAGGAAGACTACTAACCTAGTGTAGGAATGTTTAAAGCGATAGAATGAGATTAAGATGAGAGAAAAGCAAATATGAATGTAATGAAGGAAATGTATTACCACCAAGGTGACGAAGATGATCTCATAGAATTCTCTTCTCGCCAGCTTGCTCTGAGCTCTATCCACCTACACACAAGGAAGGGAGAAGTTGTTGGGGCTGTATAGGGGCCTACCTTAGTCAGACTCCCATCTTGGTGTTTCCACCTCCACGGACAACCAAGTTTGGAATGATAGGAATAAATGATAAAGGAAGAACTACAAGCTACGTATACAAGAAACACCACAAAATAGTAAGTTCTTACCCAATCAAAGGAAAAAGAGAGAAGGGAGGAGCTTTACCCCTCCGTCTAAAGTGCTCAAGGCTTGTGGAGGAGTGAATGAGAGGGACTCAAGCTTCTGTTGCCACGGTGTATGTCCTGTACTCACCCTATTGGAGTGATAGAGTGTTGAGTTGCTGCAATGGAGTGAAGGATGCTGCTACAAAGCTTGGGAGTGAATGCTCAAATAGTGCTCAACAGTCTAGCAAGACTTTCCAAAACTTCTGTTGAACCCCCAAATGGATGGGAGAGTGAAGGTTATGAAGAGAAGGGTGGAAAACGGCCATATTCGGGTCGGCCAGCCGAGGAGGGGTGTTACTCTTTGACTTCCAATCGAAAGTGTAATGTCCCTGTAGTCTCCAACCGTAGGAATCTATGAGGGACGTAAGCGTGCCATGTAGATGTCTGCACACCGCATAGGCATCCCCAACAGAAATGCCCCCACCCACACGCAAAACAGGCGCCAAGTGGAAGCAAGTAGCTGGATTAAGTGGAATCAATCCTCCGCCTTTGATTTTATAAAGTGTTAAGGGTCAAAATGAGATTTGTGTTAGGGGTGCAAATTCATGTTGATAAAATTTTCCCCCACTTTAGCGAGTACAAGTACTAATGAGTGCTTCGATAAAGTAGAGTAGTAAGAAAGTAACTGAGTAAGGAGTGTATATCTGAACCGATGAGGAAGCAGAGCACGGTCTAGAAAACTCGGAAGTGCAGGAAAGGACTTCATAGTTCCATAGAACTACAAAGATGAAGCATGAAAATACCTTATAGGATCATGGTCCTACAAGGGTGGTATCCTTCAAGAACTCTCACATGAAGGAGACCAGGAAAGTGCCTTATAGACCCGTAGACCTGCAAGGAAGGTATCCCACGAGAACTCTCACATGAGGGAGATCGAGTAAAAGGGGACTACGTAGAGTCAGAGGTGGTGACGTGTTTACCCATAGATAGAACACATTAGGGAGCGACCGCGTAGGCTAGTGGTCGAATAGTCACACAAACCATCGCTAAGTCACAAGGCTTTCAAAGCGGTCCCTCAGGAACCCTTGAAAAGGAAGGAGGGTCTACTCAAGGGACACACTATTTGAAAGGTACAATCTAGTCGGGCTGCCCCCAAGCTAGACGTAAGGATGCAAAGACGGTCTAGTCGGGTTGCCCCTGGACTAGATGTCAAGATGTGAAATAGGTCTAGTCGGGTTGCCCCCAGACTAGACATGAAGATGCAAAATCGGTCCAGTCGGACTGCCCTCGGTTTAGATGCCAAGAAATCATTTGAAACTTTACGAAGGGGTCCCTTGGGAACCCAATGTGAAGAGGAGGGGTCCAATCAAGGGACACACCATTCCAAAGTTAACGTCTTCCTTCTCGAATCAATTCATCACAAGGGAATCCTTTCGAAAGATGTTCACTTCATCAAGGAATTCGAAAGGAAGGAGATGTGCTCATGCGAGGGGAAGACTAAGACCATTCCTGCTTTGAAGGAGGATTTCCAAGTCCTTTATTTACAAAACCATGATGAAGGAAACACGTTCCACTAGGGTTTCAAGTTGAGAATTTAAATCTAACAAGGAAGTGTGTGAAGGGTCTTCGAGAAAATATTTGTTTGGCAACAAATGCATTTTCAGAAGACCATGTAATGTAGAAGATGCATTGTCACACATGAAAGGGACAACACAAGCAAAGATGAGAGAAAGATAAAGAAAATAGATCACACACAGAGGGAACAGTGGGATCTGGTTACAGGGGGTCATATCTACCTTTATTTATATATAGTAGGTAACTGCGGTAAGAGGCGAATGATAATCAATCCCCAACCAAATCGGGAAGAATGCACGAAAGATAAAGTAAAATTAAAAAATTGGGTCAACATGGAAGGAGGCCTAAATGCTCTCAATGCTTTGCATCGTCCCCAATTTACCGAAAGTCAATCACAAACATGGAAGAATGATGATACATAGAGAGGAAGATTTACAACATACACACCATGCCTATATCCATGCACCAATGTGGGTGACGAGGGCCAATCAAGCACATATAGAATATTTATGGGGGAAGAATATGTCATGAAACACACACACATCTAATCTAAAGATCAAGAAGAGGGTCTCCCCCTAACACTAGTTGACCAAGAGGTTGTCAGCTTCCCATTCTAGATCCTTGAAGGAAGGAAGATGAGCTTGCAATGGTGTAATGTTAAGGGGAGGAGCTTATGATCCTCCCGCAACAAGGGCCAAGGTAGAGGGACCTGTAAGGTCTCCGTCGCTCAACTCTTGTGGGTCTAGTGTCAATGACCTAGCGAAGATTGTTGACAGGGTCAAAAATTCATCTATTGAGTTAAACATGCACTTAACAGGAGTGCCATGTCTCACCTCAATAGACGGTGGAGTTCACACCCGAGGTTCACCGAGTGACTCAGGAGTGGTGAAAAAATAGGGGGAAGCCAGAGCTGGTTCCGTCACTAGGATAGAACAAGTCCACCTGGGGCCACCTTTTAGAGGAGGTGAGCTCTTCTTACATCCTCCATTTTTGGAGAGGCCACTCTCTACCTTCTTCTTCTTCAGCGGAGGAGGTGAACTCCCCACATATGAAGTGAGGTGGGTGGAAGGAGGTGAAAGAAGTGTAATGGGTATGACCAAAGTGCTCAACATATCTATGGGTTTTGGGAAAGGCAAGACATCCAAAACAAAAGTCAACAAGGGTGGCTTCGTAGAAGGAGTGATGATCACTTGCACCCTTCCAGGTGCAGGTGTACTCACAGCGAGAGCCAAAAGAAATTTAGAACTAGGTTGAATAGGGACAAAAGGGGGAAGATAAGAAGACACAATAGGAGATGCGGTCTTCTCTTCCTCCTTCTATAAGGAGGCTTGCTTGGCTAGGAGAGCCTTTCGTTGGTGCTTACGCTCATGCACAAGGTAGTTCCTACGGATCTTCGAACCAGAAGCTGGAACATATGAAGGGATGGAAGGATCCTGCTGAGCTATAGGAATGTCCTCCATGACTGTCTCTAGTGGAAGGGTTGAATCCTGGATGGGAGCAAAAGGGGCAGGTTCAGAAACGGTG
This sequence comes from Sequoiadendron giganteum, assembly GCA_007115665.2. NCBI lineage: Eukaryota > Viridiplantae > Streptophyta > Pinopsida > Cupressales > Cupressaceae > Sequoiadendron > Sequoiadendron giganteum. Next base: position 385,484,530 of record CM021109.1, on the reverse strand, counting down.
GGAGGAGTTACCTCTACCACCTTAGGGGTGGCCCCTTTTTTGTTCAGGGGAACAAGAATAGGTCAAGGGGTGAACTCTCTTTGCGAGCCTTTCTTTCTACCGTATAAATAATACCAGGGCCCTAGAGACCCATTAGGGAGATCCAATAGCCTGATCTTGGGATTTTTCCAAGGAGGCATAATCGGACTCAATGGATAGAGTCCAGGCTTGTTCATCCATCACTCTTCCCAAGAGAGAGGAGTGAATGAGTCAACTTGGGAGGGAGTGAGCTTCTCCTTTCCCTTTCAAGAGGAGTAGGTAGCTGGTGGATCAGCTATAGGAAGGGTGAACTTTGGCTATCCCTTACCTCCAATCTTGTACTTCACATAGCTCTTGTAAAGTAGATCCTTTCTCTGCGGGAGTGGATCGACGAGAGTGGGCCAAAAGTGATCTAATGAATATCCTCCATGGGATACCATAGGATGATATCCAGTGTCATGCACCACATGCATGACACCTTTGTGGGAAAATTTAACACTTATGAACCACATAGGTGATCCCATTCATGGAAGCGAACCAAGGTATGCCTAACTTAACTCTAAATAGGTCCGACTCGGGAATGATATCGAAGACCGCGTTCATAGTCCTAGGTCCAACTAGGATGGACAATGTTATCAATCCATAAGGTTTAAGAGAAATTCCATCATGTGTGCAGATGATGGATTTTATTTTTTCATTTTTTCCCCTTTGCAGGGAATTCAAGAGTAACGTCTCTTTCGTTATGACATTCACTCTACTTGCAAGGTCGACTAGGACCCCTGTCACAATGTTTCCATTGAGGCGAGCGAGAATGTATAACGAAGAAGGTTTGCTATTTTCCAGAACATTTTGCAAGGTAAATGTAACATCCAACAAGTCACTCGCAAGATGAGGAGAGGGAGTAACAGTAACTACGTTAACATATGCCTCTGGGTGAGAAGTAGAATCGGTGGGATCAATAATCATGTTGGAAGAATGTGACATAAATGAATTCGTGTATATCTGCAAATCATTGTTAGCTTTCACTAGAGATTTTTTCATATTGTGTTTACTCCCATCAAGATGGATAGTACCGTCCTCGATGTGGTCCTATATCTCATGATGCAGGCGCATGCAGCGTTCGGTATCGTTTCCATTAACTTGATGGTATTTACAATACGTGTTCTCTTCATACTAGCTAGGGTATGGTTCTCTAATTGGTTTAGGAGTAGACAAGGTAAGGAACTTATTCTTCACCAACTTCTGCAAGATGGAAGTGTAGACATCTAAATTTGATCACTTCCACATGATCAAAATTGTCTACTCTATTCATCTATTTCATTAATAGTGATTAAATAATTTATTTAATCATTATTTCATTTTCTGCCTAAGGTTCCTAAAGTATGTAATTGAATAATTAAATACTTTACCTTACACCTTTTCTTCTCTACATTAAATAAATAGGACAATTTATTTAATTTAGTCATTTGACCTATTTGGATTAAAACCAAATTTTAGTCCCTCTTTTTCTCTCTCCTTGTCACATTCTCCATAATCCTCTTTTAATCTGGATTAAATTAATTAATCTATGATTAGGATGTGCACCACTTAATCAAGATTAGTGTCAAATCCTCCATAATGTCCCACTTGCCTCTAATCTCTCATTAATTATCCTAATTGTGTGTTTGCACAACCTTAATCAAAGTCATTAGCCACATTTAGCATACCTTTTTTAGTCAACCTTTCCACTTGCCTTTCTTGGACTTGACTCTCTTTCCCATGTGAATTTTTAATTCACATTTATTCACCCAAGGCTCCTCTCTTCCCCATGTGAATTTTTAATTCACTTTTATCCTTCCAAGGTTTACCCTATCCCCATGCAAGTTCTAGAAGATTTGACTTGTCACTTTACATGTGCCAAGGACTTCTAGAACCTTTGACTTGTCACATCACTCACATGTGAAAAATCCCCATCTTTTTGGAAACCCTCTCTTATCCAATAGACTCTCCTAAGCATGTGAATTTTTAATTCACATTTATTTTTCCAACCACTTTCCCATTTCTCACGGAGATTTTTGAGAAATTCTAAAATTCCTCAAATGTCTCTTTCATCCTCATTTGGGGACAAGAAGTTCCTTTTTGAGGAAATCTTCTCATCCCCCAAGGTACCTACAAGGTACTTGTCCTTCCACATCATGTACCTCTCTTCCACCTCATTTCCACATAGTCCCACCCTAAGCCATCTCACATTCCACATGTCAAGATGTGAGGGCTTGTGAGTTCTCAACTCACTATAGCCCTCCATCTTGACCTTGTTGGCTTAATCTCAACCGTTGAATTCTCTAGAGAATTCAAATTGTTCTATAAATATCCCCTCATTTCTCTCATTTGGACAATCAATATTTTGCTATCAAAACTCTTACAAATTCTCCATTTGAGCCTCTCTTGCATTTACCATAGTATTTTGAATTCACCATTACCATGTCTTCACTCATCTTGCATATCTTTTTGCATATTTGATTTAGCTTTCCATCCAAAGAGCACACAAAACATCCAAAGATCAAGGGCCAATCAAGGAAGAAGCAACACAAAATAGGTACAATCACTTATCAATTGGTTATCTTACTTCTTTGCAATTTCTTCCTTTAGGCTAATCTTGAGGTGTACTCTTTATGCTATTTCTTTCATTGCATTAATAGTTTTTTTGCATCTCATAATAGGTCTTAACATTTTATGGATCACATTTTAGAAAATCTCTCATCAACCTATTAGTTAGTCTTTAGCCAAAAAGACATGCCATGTCTTGATTCAAGCCACAACCGCCCCCTCCATCTCGAGGTTGGTGTAAATTGTCATAAAGTAAAAAGGGTACTGGTAGATAATGGTTTGGCCCTAAATCTTTGCACATTAAAATTCATGCAACAGGTTGGATACACCCAGGCTGATTTAAGAAATCAAGTTATCACCATCAAGGCATATGATAACATAGAGCGAGATTCTGAAGGAATTATTTGCCTCCCTATTCAGGTGGGCCCCATTTTACAATACACTATGTGTCATGTTCTGGACCTTGACCTTCCATACAACATCCTTCTTGGTTGTCCATGGATTCATTCTATGCAAGCCGTCCCATCCACCTATCATCAATGTTTAAAGTTCCCATTTCAAGGAATGGAAGTTACCATACAAGCTGATCCCCAACCTTTTGAATATTGTCATGCCTTGGAAGCTTCCTTTCCACATTCACATTACTGCCCAGGAGTGGAAATGGGGGCATCCCAAACATCTGATTCTTATCCATCCACCAATACACTAAACACCTCATCTACACCATCATTCACACCCACTTCCACCGTCACCAAGGTCTGGATCATAGACAAGGGATGTGGCGAATACAAAATGCATACCACACTAAATGTTGCAACCATGCCACCCTCACCCCACACATATGGACAACCAACTTTTCTAGTACCAAAAGTGGAAGAAAAGACACTTACACTCACCTCCAAGAGCATGGGTTTGACAACATCCAATGATCTGGGATCCCTTCAGGATCAAATGGAAGCATATATTAGTCAATGGGTTTATCGAGAGGAACCTGAGCCACCACATCCCCTTATAGAATACTTTCAAGAAGTTTATCCACATGCCTCCAAGTTCATTGAAAAGTGTCATTACCAAGGTAGAGGCCTTGGTGTGGAAGAACAAGGAAAACGCTATCCCATTGAAGCAACTAACATCCGACCGAGAAATTTGGGCTTGGGTTATGATACTAAACAGAAGGGTCCTATGACATCCTCTAGCACTTCTAACAATGTTAGTGTTAACGACGGTTCCCTCGAAGACATACCAGAAGAAGAGTCCATCATACATGCGTACGATGATTTGAATCACGTTGACCTCCCTGCCATGTTCGAATGCTTGTCTGTTTGCACCATAAACTTATCCCTCAAACATCCTGAACTTATAGATCATGACCTACAAGGTAGCGCACCTATTGACACATTTCCCTTAGAGGATACCTACACACATCTCATGGGATTGGGGGAAGATGAACGCCCTAACCACAAAAGAAAAAATAAACAAAAACAAAATAGGTCATCAAGTGAAAACCTCACTGAGGCACTTTTTGACTGGGAAAAAGTAAAAACAAAGGGTGTATCTGACAGTGAAAACCTCAAAATAGAACTGGAAGATGGGGACGTTCATCTTCACCTTGTGGGAACATAAATATCTGAGCAGTCTTCTATTCTCATTGAAGAGACGCAAGAAGTAAATTTGGAGACAAAAGAAAATCCAAGGATCACTTATGTAGCCAAATCTTTATCAGAAGAAGAATATCTCACCATTGTCTGAATTCTCTGAGAAGGGGTTATCAATTTTGCATGGGCTTATTCCGATATGCCTGACCTGGATCCTAATCTTGTTGTACACCATTTGGATGTCCGTCCAGATGGCAAACCTATCAAGCAGAAGCTCTGAAAGATGCACCCGCAGGTAGCACTATTAGTTAAAAAAGAAATGAAGAAATTACTAGATGCTAGCTTTATCCTACCCATTGATTATTCTGATTGGATTTCCAATATAGCACCTATTGCTAAACCTAACAGAGACATTAGGATTTGCACAGATTTCTAGGATCTTAACAAAGCCTATCCAAAAGATGACTTCCCATTGCCCAACATCGACATGTTGGTCGACATTATTGCGGGACACGAGATGTTATCCCTTATGGATGGCTTCTCTGGCTACAATCAGATCCGAATTGCCCCTGAAGATCAACACAAAACCGCTTTTACAACACCTTGGGGTACCTTTTGTTACAATGTCATGCCCTTTGGCCTCAAAAATGCGGGCACAACATATCAACGAGCAATGACTATTATATTCCATGACCTCATCCACATTATCATGGAAGATTATGTTGATGAATTGTTGGGAAAATCCGAAACTAGATAAGAGCACCCTGCCATCCTGAAAAAGATCTTCGAGCGCTTGGAGCAGTACAAGTTAAAATTGAATTTGAAAAAGTGTGTGTTTGGTGTCACGTCAGGGAAATTGTTGGGCTTCATAGTCTCCCGAAGGGGCATTGAGGTTGACCCTTCTAAAGTAAAATCTATCATGGATATGCCTCCACCTAGAAACCTGAAATAGTTAAGGAGCCTTCAAGGAAAGCTACAATCCATCTATCGATTTATAGCCCAACTTGCAAATAAATGTCAGTCATTCAGTCACCTTCTAAAGAAAGACACCACCTTCAAATGGAATCAACAATGTTAGTTGGGTTTTGATATGATCAAAGAATAATTGGCCCACCCACCAATCTTGATGCCACCTATCCCTGGAAACCCGCTCTTGCTATACATCTTTGCCACTTAAGTTAAAATTGGGGGCATTGTTGGCACAACATGACGAATCCTCAAAAGAACGAGCAATCTATTACATTAGTCAAACACGGTCGGTTATGAACTTAATTATTCACCAATGGAGAAAGAATGTCTCGCTATGGTCTTCAGTACACAAAAATTACGTCATTATATGCTTAGCCATCTGATAAAGTTGATATCAAAAGTTGACCCCCTCAAGTACCTATTATCTAAGACAACCCTAACTGGCCGAATGGCTAAATGGATCATGCTTCTCAATGAATTTGATATAGAATATGTGGAAAAAAAAGTAATCAAAGGACAGGTAATAGCAGATCAGTTGACAGATGCTTCATTAGTAGATGCCTATCCCATAAAAGCCGAATTTCCAGATGAAAAAGTCTTTGCAGTATCAGAAGCTACCACATGGACACTGTACTTTGATGGATCACACACTAATAATGGATCGGGGGCAGGAGTCTTTCTTATCACCCCCCAAAGGGATTACATACCAAAATCATTCAGATTGGATTTTCCCTACACCAACAACATCGCCGAATATGAAGCCCTTCTCACAAGCCTTAGGATCGTAGTTCAATGGCACATCACTCATCTGCAAGTTTTTGGTGACTCCTACTTAGTTATAAAATAGGTCAATGATGAGTTTCTAACAAAATATGACAAGTTGTTTCCTTACAAACGCATGGTGGATGACTTCAAAAAATATTTTGCCTTCATCCAATTTGAGCAGATCCCAAGACTCTAGAATAAGGCATCAGACGCTATGGCTACCATTGGTTCTCTCCTTGACATGCCAAAAGACCACACAGATTGTCAATTCCTAGTCGAACAATTCCTAATCCTAGCGTATGATATCCCTGAGAGTGACATGGTGTGTGATATTGTAGGTCCTGAATCCCCTTGGTACCAAAAAAATTACACCTATATTCATGACAACACCCTCCCGTCTAATCTCACACGAAACCAACGTAAATCATTTATCCAAGGCAGTTTTTGCTACACCATCATCGATGATACACTTTATCGACATGGGTATGATGGGACTCTCCTTCATTGTTTAGATGAAACCGAAGCTCGCACAACATTAACATAAGTGCATAGTAGTATTTGTGGGGCTCATTATAATGGTATGACCTTAGCCAAACAGATTCTAAGAGCAAGGTATTACTGGCCTACAATGGAACACCGACATGGGTATGATGGGACTCTCCTCCATTGTTTAGACAAAACCGAAGCTCGCACGACATTAACATAAGTGCATAGCGGTATTTGTGGGGCCCATTCTAATGGTATGACCTTAGCCAAATGGATTCTAAGAGCAGGGTATTACTGGCCTACAATGGAACATGATGCTTGTGAATATGTCAAAAAGTGTCTTCCGTGTCAACAACATGCAAATTTGATTCACACTCCGACACAAGAGCTACAACCTATTATGACACCTTGGCCATTTTCACAATGGGGTTTTGACTTGATTGGAAAGATCTACCCTCCATCCTCTGATGGTCATACTTTTATTATCACAGCCACTGAATACTTCACCAAGTGGGTGGAAGCCATACCACTCACTCAAATCACTGGTGTTCAGATTTTTAAGTTCATCCTCTACCATATCCTCTACAGGTATGGTATCCCCTCCGCCATCATCACTGATAACAGAAAGCCATTCAAGAATAAGTGTATGAAGCTCCTTTGTGACATGTATCATATCCAACATCATTGGTTGACCCCCTATTACCCCCAGGGTAATGGACAAGCAGAGGCAACAAAAAAAATACTGATCAAAATCATTAAGAGGATGGTCAATAGCACTGGCCGAGATTAGCACCTCCATATCCATCCTACTCTTTGGGCCTACCGTACATCCATCCACATCCCCACTGGTGCTACTCCATACTCTCTTGTCTAGGGCACTGAATCCATCTTGCCAATCGAAGTCTAAATCCCTTCACTTCGAATATCACTCAAGAATCTCATCGCTGACGAAGACACCCGAGTGGCACGACTAGCACAATTGGAATTGGTGGATGAAAAATGGGTCAAGGCTTATAACCATCTACAATCCCACCAAGACTAACTCAAAAGGAGCTACAATAAGAAAGTCCACCCTCACCAATTCAATGTTGTTGACTTGGTCCTTAAAGAGAATCAGCGGAATTAACAAGATCGAGAGAAAAAGGGTAAGTTTGAAGCTAATTGGTTGGGCCCTTATGTCATCACCACAAAGTATTGTTCAGGCACCTACAGGCTATTTACCCCTGAAGGGGAGGCCTTGGAAGAACCCATCAACATCATGCATCTGGAGAAGTTCTATACTTAGGTCAGTTGGGGTATCCTTCCAAGTAAATGTCAAAAAATACAAAAAAATAAAAAAAAGTCAAAAAATACAAAAAAATCAAAAAAGTCAAAAAAATAAAATAAAATAAAAAAAATCCAAAAATAGTAAAGAGAAATAATTCATCCTATGGTGAAAACCACCCCTGCGTGGCGCCTTGGATACATATGATTGGTGAAAACCTGGCAATAGGCGCCTCTCGTATAAGGCATGATCATTATCTACCTCGCGTCCTGGTTACTTTATGGTTTATCCATCGATTCCTCAATCCCATATTCTCCCATCCGCTTGCATCACCTTGTCACTTGGTATATTTCTAGTTGAGCATTCGATGACCATCATCTGCTATCCAACATCCTGAGCTTGTTATCCTAATCTAAGCTTGTGCCATCTCATTGTTGTCTTGATCTTGAACCATGTTTTGTAATAAGTATCGATTCCGTTTCTATCCTGTCTCTGACTATGCCTACAGTAAGAAGTAGGCTTTCAAAATGTTGATAACTTAGCCGGAGCCGAAACCAAAACCGAACATAAAATTGAAAATTCTTCATGGAATCAAATTGGTTCTCGTTCCGATTCCGATTCCAGTTACCATCCCGACTGCGACTCCGGTCCTGCTTTATTATTATTACAAGCTCAATGCCAGTTCTAGTTCCGATCTCGACAATGTTTTTTTTAAAAGAGACTGTTTAAGATGTTTTCTGCCTGGTTCCGCATCCGGTCTATATAGAAGGATAGGATCTCTAAGTCTTATTTGGTTATATTTATTATAGATCTAATTTGGGATTTTGTTGCAGGAAGTTAAAGGATGTCAGGAGTATCAGGAGAAGCTGCTCAGAGGAGTTAGCCTGCAAAAACTTCGAAGGCATCAACTAAGCCTAAGAAGGTTAAACCGGAACAACTTCCTTATACCTTGAGGTATAATCATAGGGGTCCTACTGCCACAGTTAGCAAGGTGGAATCTAATTGGGCCGATATAACTAACACAAATCTAGGTCCATTCAATTATGAGGAGTTGTATTTAGAGACATTTGCTGAAGAGGTGACAAGGAGAACTCAAAGAATAGTTGAGTCTGGCCTAGCTCATATTGTTGTATTTCCTCTATCCATTCAATGCCTGAAATTGATCATGACAGCAGCTGGAGCTTACAATCCGGCCACCAGAAAATGTGTAGATTCACAAGATAATGTGATCATAGACCTGACTCCTCAAATGTTTCAACTTATGTTTAGTGTCCCTGACCCAAAGAATCTTGCACAATTGAATGAGGTAAAGGCTTTGGAGATATATAGTGGTCACAAAGAGACCAATAAGGCTCAATTAAACAAAAAATAGTTAAGAACGGAGAAGAAGTCCCTGAAAAAGCTCTCAGATCAGCCAAAAAGGGTAGAATTCTACAAGGAGGTATCAGATATTATAATGATGTTGTCTAGAGTTTTTGGAAAGAGGGATGCCTTTCATTTTAAGGAATGGATGTTTCCATTCATTCAAACAATCTTGGATGGAAGGAAACAATTTGATTGGCCTATGATTGTCTCAGATAGAATACATGATCAGCTGACTAGAGTGAGAGAAACTAAGAGTTTCTTTATGACCTCTTATGTTATCTATGCAGCAACAAGGGGAGGCATCTCTCCAAGGTTAAATAGAGTAGGTGTATTGGGAGAAGTTAATGGGAAAATTTTTTTTTGGAACCATTATGACTAGTTGTCCCTGTAGATTTCTGAGTTAGACTTTAGAAGGGTTAATGATACATTTTTTGTATGTGGTTATTAATCAAATTAATGGAGATGCAAGGTATAGATTAAGCCAAGAGGCCATGGCGTTCATTACAAAATGGGGGTGTTGGTATATCCAGTACCCTAAATTTACTCATTTAAGGTTGGCTGGGTTTGAGGGTCATCCTCACTTGCTCCCCAGGTGTTGCAGAAACAAAGTAGTCTTGATGGAGTTTGTTTACCAATCTTTGGGGATCAATGCCAGGTTTGGAATGAAACATAAACCAAGTTGTCACAAGTTCCCCATGCAATTGGGTGAGTATAGCTTCCCACACCTTGTGGGAGCTAAGGTGGTTTGTAGTGAGTTGATACATTTGAAGTTGGGCTTATATACTGCCCGAAAGCACTTTGATCCAAAGAAAAAGATGAATGCTTTACTTGCTTCAGTTTTTGACAGACATTTCAACCCGTTGGAGGACTTCTGGAGTGATCTCCAGGATGAATATGACATCAAAAAGAGAAATTATGAGAGTTTGTCTATCCCACTTTTGGTGGAATTTAGGGTGAAGGTTGATATTCCTGATACCCTAGTAGATGATGGGGTAGTGTTAGATACTTCATATGAGGCACTAAACATAGGTACTAAGAGTTTGGACCCAGTAGATTGAAATGCTGAGGAGACAATTGAAATTAAGGAAATAGGAAGACCAGTCTTGGATAGGAGTGTCCAATGGGTTGTGCTCAGAGCCAAGGATCTTGGAGGTCAAGCTCCTAAAAAGGGAAAAGGGTATAAGAGAATCAAAAGAAAAATGCCTCCCAAGGAACCACTGGAATTCTTCCCTCCCGATCTTGAAGAATTTGAGCTTGAAGCCCCGAACCAAGATTTGTATGGAATACATGAGGAGGATGCCCAATAGAACCTTTGGTTTCAGTACCAATAATGGGTGAATCATCTGCGCAAATCCTTCCTATAGAGCAACAAGGTGGAGAAATTCCTACGGAGACTCTCCATGATATAGCTAAAACCTTGAAGGGAAAGGAAGTAGAGATGGAGGTCCATGACATTGAGATAGATTCCGATGAGACTTTATCAGAAAAGGATGCACAAGAGAAGATACATTTGGAGAAAACTGAGCATGTGTTAACAGAGGAAGACCAGTGAGCATTGTTTGAAGAAGTAGAGTGGGCTTTAGATGCAAATGCTATAGAAAAAAAAAGGAAATAGATGCTAGGGTACAAGTTGATGCATTACTTCACAACAACAATAATTGGAGGCTAAGGAAAGAGCCGATGAAGTAATAAAGCAACAAAAGCAAAAGGAGCATGAGCTCAAGACAAAGGAAGAAAATTACAAGTTGTAGATGGTGCAGAAGATCCATGAGCTAGAAGGAGAAAAAGATAAACAAAGGAGAGAAAGAGAAGCTCTTGAGGGGAAGTTGAAACTAATTGAAGAAGCCTACAAGAAAAAGGATGAAACAAAATGCCTGCAAAAGGAGAAAGATGCTGAGGAGTTGGACAAGAAGCAACAAAAGGAAAAAGAGGCCTCAGATAGACTCAATGTTTTGGAAGAATAAAGAAACAAGCTACTTGATGAGAAGAGGTTGGAAGAAAAAATATTGGAAAAGGAACAAGAGAATAAGAGGATGCAAGAGTAGAAGGACAAGGACGAAGCTGAAAAGCTTGCACAAGAAAATGTAGAGGGAGAACAACAAAATGTTCAAGAGGTTGATTCTCAACCTAGGGTTAATATACTACAACCATTATCCTCTACAAATTCTTCCTTCTCTTCTACTGTAATGGACATTACTCCAAGTGCTCCTACTTGGTTAAAGCTTGATCTTCAGAAGAGACCAATAACGACCTCAAAACCTCTTAATTGGGATGATATGATGAAAGAAATTGAGAAGGAAAGACCCAAGAAGAAGGCTAGGATTGTTCATTCCACAAGGCTAACTAAGGTAGGTGAAATTATTGCAAAATGTGCAATACCAGTAGTGGATAAGGATGTGGGAGATGTTCAAGTTATTGATTATCAATTAGGCATTGTCAATTTGGGAAGGCCTACAAGAAATCAGCAGATGAAACTGATTGATGTTGTAGCATCATCCACTAAGTCAAGGTTGATGAAAGATACGAAAAGAAAAGATGATCTCAAAGCTTAATTGGATCAGCTACACACGTTTTTAAAGGATATTTCTCCTCCTAGATCACAACTTTCTGCCTTAGAGACAACAGTGTTGCTCAATAAAAGAGAGGTGGATGATCTAGTACAAGTAAAGAATAAGGATGAGATGATGGATAGGTGGACAGATAGGCTTAATCAGGAGGTAGGTGAGGTGCTGGTAAATAGTTTTGAGATTCACAAGATGGAATTAGAGCTAATAGAAGAGATGAAGCACCATGTTAAAACATTGGAACAACAAGAGGAAGAGTATAGAGGATATGTTCAAAAGATAAAGGACATCAATAAATTTCCAAAGTCTACTCTGCTTGAGCAATCAATCCTTGAAGAGGACAACACAGACTTCTTGGAAAAGGCCTCTAGCATAATCCGGTTGAGATCCAATTTCATATATAAGCATAGGAATGAGGTTCAAGATGCAAGTAAGGATTTAAATGAACAACTTGATGAACTGGAAGCTATTGTAGCTATTCTAGTTAATGTTGATATACCTGTTAAAGAGGGCTTGCCTCTAAATAAGTTAAAGGAGAAATGGGATAATAGATTCCAAGAAATTAAGCAAAAAGAGGATGATGGAGAGGATCTATTATTGGATAGACTGATGGATGTCAGAGAAGGAGTGAAGGCTACGAGAAAGGAGTTGACTAAGTTGAAAGACATGAAGGAGTTTTCTTCTGCAGAACTGAAGAGAATTCAATTTGAGGATAGCTGGATTGATGGGCCAGATGTGGATATTCTTCAATAGGTCTTCTCCAGTTATGATGAATACATTTCGGAGAAAACTACGCAAGGATGCGTGACAGTCTTTTAGGTGCATGCCTTCTTTCCTCTTCTCTTTTATTCTCTCTTGTAATTAACATTGGAACTGGAGATCAACTGGTCTGAGTTTCCAAGAAAGTTTCAGTTCCTAAAATTGTGGATCTCGATTTTGATTGAGAGGAATTTTATGCTTTATATGTCTATATATATCTTTGGAGTACCATATTGTAAGGGTCGACTAATGAGAATAAGATTAGCCAGCTGATAGTAGGAGATAGGAATTTTATAGCTTTGCAAAGACACTTTGTTATTATTAGTTATATTTGAATACAAATACAAGTTTTTACGCAATATGGTGTTGGAATTGAGTTTACTGGATAAGGTTAATGAATCATAATATGTCTATATGCTAGTGGTTTGCTGAAGCATAAGTGTTTCTTATTTGATGAGAATCAATAGAAGGAACTAGATTTAAAGATTATTTTATTAAATTATCTATGGATTGAATTGTTGAATGTTTGTTGATCTATGATTTTAGCAACGAATGAGAGTTTGTTCTTTTGAATCTTTAAAGTATTATGGCGTGTGATTGTGATGGTTAAACTAAGCACCATAGATGCATGCAATAGTATGGATTTTTCTGTAAATTGCATCATGTTATGGTTTTCTTGATCTACTGGAGGAGCATTTGTTGTTAAAAATATATGTCTGGATATTAGATAATTTTTATTCATGTTTCACTGATGTATGCCCTGATCTATCTTTTTCTTTTATTTAAAACCCCCTTTTCGTTAAGTACAGATTGATGAATCCATCATTGCTTGCATTCCTTATTACCAACAAAGGCCCCTTGAATATTACAGTTGCATGGACCAATTGAGTGACACCAGACAGTTGAGAACCAACTACTAGGACCTTGGGAGTTAGGCTACTATATGTTGTCTTTCTTTTTCAGGAGAAATAGAGTAGAGATATTTTGTTTAACGTTGTTTGTGTCATTTTCACCATCAAAAGATCTGGCGCTAGAAGGAGGGCTGAAGGAACAATTTGGCTCAGATTGTGTCATTCTCACCAGAGAAATATGAGAGGATTCTCAAATTCTCTACTGACCCCGAACCATTAGAAGAACTCCAAACCCCGGTTAGACCTAGACCCCATGCTCGTAGAATTTTGATTCCACCATTGCCACCATTGCTTGCTCCACCTAGATTTCAATCAAATCCATGTACACCACCACCGGTCCAACCTACATCACCACCACTGGCTCGGCCAATGATGCCACCAGTTCAACCTATATCACCACCACCTGCTCAATCAATCCTACCCATGGCTTACTTTGTGAATAACCCCTCTCCACTAGGGACTATTCCAGGGGGAATCCATGATCTACCGAATAATCCAATTTTTTTTTGTCCCAAGTACATACATGGGGAATCAAGAAGCACATAGGAGCATATACAAGCGTTCAAAGATGCTTGTACCCATGCTCAAGTGGCTCATGAAGATGTGGTATGTAGATTGTTTCCTTATTGTTTAGGGGACATGGCATATAACTAGTACTTAAATCTGCCCCGAGGATCTATTCTGGGCTGGACAAATTTAGAAAATGCATTCATTAATCAATTCCGGGTCTACGTAGACCCTGCCATCCTCTATCACCAGTTTTCCACCATAAGAAAAGAACATCATGAGCCATTTCCTCTATTCAACACTAGATTCCAAAGGATGTTTCGCAAGATGCAAGATCCTTACTTAGTGGCTGAGAATATTGTCATTCAGGCGTATTGAAGAGCTATTGATCCCTTGATTGGTCCATTCTTGAAGAGAACTTATCTGCCCAGCGAAATTGACTCTCTGTCTAAAGTGTATCATCTAGCCATCAAATTACAACAACAAATAAGTTTGCAATCAAGAGGTTTAGGAGAAGCTCTTCCTCCCATGGGTTATCAGATGCCTAACCCACCATTGTACAACACTGTCCCAGTGATATCTTACTCCCCATATGGACCTATGTCTGAGTTGCAAGCCCCACCTACCATGCCCTTTTTCGACAATGGCATGCAAGATTATTCCCAACAACCTCAAAATCAACAAGTGGGAGGATCAACGCATATTCATTCCCCATCTATAGTGCAGAATGTGCAAAATGAACAAACTGTTCAACTGACCAATGAGGTAGAGACTCTTAAGAAGACTCTATCTCAAATGTCTAATGATATTGCACAACTTAGGCATAACCCTCCCCACAACCAAAACCGGAATTATCAGAACCAGGGAAGTTACAACAACCAAGGGAATTACTCCAATCAGAATGTGAATCAGAACACCAACCGAAACTTCCAGAATCAGAACTCCTCTAATCAAAATTACCAAAATTAGAACAGAGAAAATAACAAGAGGTCCAACAACAACAATAGGTAATGGAATACTGGAACTAACAATGGGGGAGTTTCCCACAATTATCAGTCAGGTGAGGTAGATCACATACTACTAATGTGGCTGACCTTAATTTCATGATTAACTGGTGTAGGCTACATGATACTACAACACATTCTGAGGTTAATTACCCGAAAATGGAGAAAATGGTAAAGATTGCACAAGCTGATTCCCATCCTCCAGCAAGAAATTGCAATCAAGATTATGGGCCAATAAGTACTGCTATGACTTTTGAGACTATTGAAGAGAAATACCAATTTCCCATGAAGGGAGATAATGAGCTAGAGGAGGATGCGTATGATGCCCAAGCCTTCCAGTCCTAAGGTGGTCACTTCTTGAGAAATCAGAATAAGGGCCCATTTACTACATCTGCACCCCCAAACAACATGGTCCCACCTAACCAAAATGCAGATAATAACCCACCGCCACCAAAGGGACTTTCTAAACCTCAGAATAGAGGTAATCTGCCTCCTTTTCCTAAATATCAAGTGAGGAATGATTCAGAATTTGATTTTATTGCAGAACTGCAAAGACAAAAGACATCCTTATCATTCTTTCACATCATGAAGTGGTGCCCGACTCAACGTGAAGTGGTATTGAAGGCCCTGGAGGAGGAAAACCGCTTAAAAGTAAAAAGTAAAGTGACTCTAGTGAAGGAGACAAATGCAGCCATCTATAAAGGTAAGACCAGTACCCCACCTTTTCTTTTAAGTTTAAGGATTTTTGGAAAGAATTTGCATAATTGTTTGTTGGACTCTGGAGCATCGGGTAATGTTATTCCCTTTTCAATATGTAAGAAGTTAGGATTAAATCCTATCTTGACCAATAAGGAAGTGATCCAGTTAGACAAAACTGAGGTCAATGTTGTAGGAGAATTAAAGAACATGCATGTACAGGTTGGATCAGATCCAAGGATCCAAACCTACATAGATATCCAAGTGGTTGAAATTCCAGAGACATATGGTATGCTCCTAAGTCAGGAGCTAATGAAAAGTATTGGGGGATATTTATCCTTGGATTTCTCTCACATGTGGTTACCCTGGAAGGGGGTAGCAACGTAGATAAGGATTGAGAGTGAACCAAGGCTCAAGCATATGATTACAAAATATGATGCTTGAAATGAAGTAGCATATTTTAAAACTGAGATAGGATTTTAAAAGCAAGAGGAAGTCCTCACCTTCTCTGTACTAAATCCTGAGGATGCATTGCCCCTAGAACACAGTGACCCAATGATCAACATCAACCAACGAGTTCTAATAAGGAAATTGCAACAAGATAAGCTGGTATTAGGAGAAGAAATTGATTTGAGCAACTTGTTGCTCCCTAATTGGTGTAGAATTCATTATCATAATCATTTAGAGTTAACGTGCCTACCATGCCTAGATATCTTAAATCATATAGGCCAGCCTCAACAAATGAGTCAGGAAAAACCCCAAACACCCATCAATGAGTTTTATTTTATAGTTAAGGATGTTACCATTCTCACAGGACTAGCCTTTCTCAAGAGGAAGATTCCTCACGGTTTGATCAAGCTCAGGTTCTATGCTCGAACATTCAAGAAGGGATTGAGGTATCTCAATTCTTTTCCAATACACCTGACCCAGATACTCTACCAATGCCCAAGGCATTAATGAAAAATGAATTAGATTGCAACCTGATCCAAGAATTTTTCTAGGAGGTAATTCTTGAGCAAGCTGTGAATATAGAAAAGTCTTCAAGTGAGCCTTGCCCCAAGTCAATTTTTGATGACCAACAAAAGTTTGATCCACCACATATCCAAAGTAAGTCATTCCCTATCATCCCTAAAAAGAAAGAACTCCGAACTAAAGACCAATTATGGAGTCTTAAATTTGATGGCTCCAAATCCAAGGAAGGAAGTGGAGCAGGGATCGAACTAACCAACCTAAAAGGGAAAAATTACTTTGCGTCTTACAGGTTGAAGTTTGGCTACACAAACAATGTGGCTGAGTATGAAGCACTTGCTCATGGACTTATGTTTGCTCATAAAAAGGTCACTACTCTCATGGTCATGGAGGAATCTGAAGTGATCATAAAATAGGTACGTAGCCAGTATACATGTCATAACAAAAGATTGGCTGTGTACAAAAAAAGTTTGGAACTTAATTAAAGACTTTGATGCTTTTGGGATTAATCTGATCCCTAGAGAAGTTAATAAAATTGCAGATTTCCTTGCTGTTGCTGCTAGCACATTGGAACCCATGCAAGAATATAATCTAAAGAGATTTTTAGTTGAATTAATTTCAGTCCTAGCTGTCCTTGATAATGTCCAAAATTTTCAAGTATTCGATGAGAATCAACATATATTGGCCTTTTTGGCAAGTTCAGATGTCTTCGAAGGACAAATAATAGATGAATCGGAAAGAGATTAGGGAGATTGGGATCTGGAGAATGGAGGTGTAGAAGGGATATTGGAGCTAAAAAGCAATAGCATTCCAAAAGGGATGGTAGCTTTGGAGAGAATATTTGATTCTGACCCATGGGCTCGACAGAGGCTGCCCACAAAGAGTGAAGGAGGGAAATATGAATCTGTCAATCTGACTCACTCGGGCCCAAAAAGAAATTTTCTCATAGGGAAAACCTGTCCTACATAAATTAAACAGAAAATTGTCAAATTTTTGGAGCAGAACATTGCAGCCATTGCTTGGGGGTATGATGATTTAAAGACCTTTGACACTTCGGTGATCACTCATACTATACCTCCTAAGCCAGAAGCCAAGCCCTTCCGTGAGAAACAATGCCTGGTCAATGCTTTAATTGAGCCCTTAATCCATAAGGAGGTACAAAATATCCTATCTGCAAGGATAATATTTCTTGTTAGACATTCTACATGGGTGGAAAATTTAGTTCCTGTATGCAAGAACGGTGAGATCAGACTATGTGTTGATTTTAGGAATCTAAATAAAGCCTCTGAGAAAGATAATTATCCACTGCCTTCTCTTGATGAAGTGCTACAAAAGTTTAATGGGTCTCAGATGATGTCATTCTTAGATGGCTATTTTGGGTACAATCAAGTTCTTGTTAGTCATGAGGAAAAAATGAAGACAACTTTCACCACCAAATGGGGCACATTTGCTTATCGAAGGATGTCGTTCAGTCTTATCAACGCTGGAGCAACCTTTCGGCGGGCAATGGACATAGCCCTCAAAGATTTGATAGGGAAGTGTATAATTATTTATGTGGATGATTTAACCATCTTCTCCAAGAATAGAGAAGACCATGCAGTGGATCTGGAAAAATCTCTCAAGAAATGTATAAGCTATGGTGTCTCCCTCAATCCAAAAAAGTGTGTATTTGGAGTATCTGAACAGAAACTCCTAGGTCACATCATATCAGAAGAAGGGATATCAATAGATCCAGTTAGAGTGGAGGCTATTTTGAAACTAACAAGGCCAAGCAACAAGAAAGAAACGAGATCCTTCTTTGGAAGGATCAATTTTGTTAGAAAATTTATAACAGGGTTTGCAAAAATTGTCAAACCCCTCAATGAAATGATGAAGACAAAAGCAAAAATAAAATGGAGCAATGAGGCTAAATCTTCTTTCTCACTGTTTAAATAGTCAATATCAGAGGCACTTGTGTTGACTAGCCTAGATTATCTAAGGCCTTTTTATATCTATTCTTTCGCATCTGACCATCCATGTGCAGCTGTGTTAACACAACGAAGAGGTGAGGGAGAGGAAAGACCTATCACCTTCATGAGATCTCCTTTTAAGAATGCAGAAGTTAGATACCCACCCCTGAAGAAACAATCCTTTGCATTGGTTCGAGTGGTAAAGAAGTTCAGGAATTACATTTTGCGAAGTCAAGTAATGGCCATAGTGCTTGATCCAGCTGTGAAGTCTCTTATGATGCAAAGTGAATTGGGAGAGCGAAGAGGAAAGTGGATGGCTATTTTACAAGAATTTGACTTAAAGATTCATCCAATGAAACTTGTCCGAGGGCAAGGTTTATCAAAAGAAATGGTAGATGTGGACAAAAACATCACCTGTCAACAGTACACAATCCAATCATTTACTAAGGATCCCTGGTACACAGACTTGATATTATTCCTCCTCAATAACAGATGTCCAGAAGGAATGAATGCTACACAGAGGAGAGCATTAAGGATGAAGAGTGATCACTACATGCTTAAAGGGGGATCCATCTACATAAAAAAAATTCAAGGGATTTACTTGCGTTGTTTGGATCAATAAGAGGCAAAACATGCTATTTCTGAGTTTCATGGAAGACATGGAATAGGACATGGGTCTGCGGATGCTTTGGCTCATCAGATTCTATGATCAAGCTATTATTGGCCTTATGTATTTTAGGATGCACACCAACATGTCAGGATGTGCCATGTATGTCAAACCTCTACACCCAGGGAAAGAAATCTGACAATGCCTTTGCAACCAGTGTATGAGGTTAGGCTGTTTGATCAATAGGCCCTGGATTTTGTAGGTGTTATTAATCCCAATTATTCTGTAGGTCACAAGTTTATCTTGACTGCAATTGACTACTGTACATGCTGGACCGAGGCCCAGCCCTGCAAAAACAACACCACAAAGGTGGTTATAAAATTTTTGACTGAGAACATCACCACCAGGTTTGGAGTTCCATTTTCTCTGGTATGTGCTAATGGTCATGCTTTTTCTTTAGTTGAATTCATTCAATGGGCTTATAAACATAAAATTATTTTGAAGCATTCATCAGAATACTACCCTCAGGGAAATGGAGTGGCTGAGTCCACTAATAAAAACTTGTTGGAAGTAATAAGAAAGTTGTTAGAAAACAATCCTAGGGACTGGCACACCCGGTTGAGATTTTCCCTATGGGCAGATCGAACCCGAATCAAAGGAGCTCTAGGAAATTTTCCTTTTAAGTTGGTCTATGGCCAAGACCCAGTCTTCTTGATCCATTTACAAATACCTCTTCTTAAGTTTATGTAGGAATTTTATTCCAAGGATGATAGGATCGAGGTTAGATTACTTAATTTGCTTAACATGGAGGAACAAAGAGATGTTGCTTTACAACAATTCTCTAAACATCAGGCTGTTGTCAAATGCTAGTTTGACAAAAGGGCCAAGATAAAATCCTTTAGGATATCAGATCCTGTGCTACTATGGGATAAAGCTAGAGAGAATAAGGGAGATCACCAGAAGTTTGATAGACTCTAGTTAGGTCTATATCAAGTGGCAGAGATACTAGGCGAGAATGCTTTTCGTTTAAGTACCTTAATAGGAGAACCTGTTCCATTGCCAATTAATGGTCAGTTTATCAAACACTATTTTGGTTCATGAAAGGTCTGATGTTTTAAAAATAATGTATTATACTATATATATGTAATTAAGTTTTTTTTTGTTTCTTTTTGTTTTGTTTTGTTTGTTTCTATTTGTTCTTTTCTTTGTCTTTGTTTGTTTTGTTGTGTCTTGTTTCATTGGGGATCTTCATTTATGTCTATCTCAATACAAGGGGTCATTATTCAAAGTATGCTCTACGCACTAGGAGAGAAATTGGTTTAGGTATTTTCATTAGCATCTTTGAAAAGGATTTCGTTGTGAAACTCATGTCTTATGATCATTCTATTGTTGGTTTCAAAATCTATAAAGGGTAGAGGATACACTGTGAATATCTCATGAATTATGATAAAAAATCTATCACCAAAATAGATAACATCTACCTAAATAAATACCTATCTGTTTTATGGTGGCTTTACCTTTTCATTCAAATAAAAAATCCGATTCCAAGACTATCATGAAATCCATTGTAGTTATCAACCCACATTTCAAATCAATTGTATCTGAGTATTGAAGAAAGTTCATAAAAGATTTCTACAAGTGAAGCTTAAGTAAAAAAAAGAGAAAAGAAAGAAAGAAAAGGAAAGCTCAATATCAAATGGGTGAATCAAGTATCTCTATCAGGGCTATGGATTCCTGTCTGGCAGTAGAGAAATTCTTTGAGAGAACTAGAGGTCTCTCCATTGAGGCTATGGATGCTTGACTGGCAGTGGGGCAATACCCAGGATTTTATTGCACGATAGTTAAAGGACTCAAGCTATGTAGCTTGAATCTTAGGTATAGTTTTTCAAGAGTAGAGAAAGTATCTATAAAGAATGATGCAAAATATATGCACACACTCAGATTCAGAAATATTCATGCGCACATACATCTGAGATTCCAGCTCAATCTTATCCTATATATCTGATCTTATTCAAGTTAACATGATTCATAAGCCAAGTGGTTTTTGGGGTGACTGAATTTTTTTTTGGGTGTCTTGAAAATGGGTAAACCATTTTCCCAACCAAGTCGCCATTTGTTATGCCTTGCATAACCACCCCATATTTTTCCTTGGTCAGAATGGGTCCCCCTTTTTGTTTTTGTGCCTGTTTGTTTTCCAAAAAAATAAAGTTTGGAATTATTATTTTCCAATAATTTGTTTTTCTTTGGTTTGTTCTGTCAGAACCAGAACCGGAACTAAATTAGGTTTTGAAACTTCTTTCAAAGATTTCATTCTGATCCTGATCCCAACGGTCTTTTTGAGGCCTTTTTATTTTGTCTTTATCGGAGCCGGAGCCGGAGTGGAAGTTAAGTCTGAAATTATTCATGGTTTCGAAATAAAGGTTTGTTCCACCTCTGCCTCCATCTTTTGGTCTGTTTGTTTAGACTTAGGTTTTATTTTTGGTTTTTCTCATTTTGGTGTTCGTGTTTTTATTTGACTTTTTGTTTCGCTTTCTTCTTTGTTGGTGGAACCAGAGCCGGAATGGGAACCAAATGCGAAACTCAAACGAATTTCTAAATCAATTCCCACTCCATTTCCGCTCCCGTTGTTTTTGGGTTGTTTGATTTTACTGAAGTCGCACGATAGTAATGTGCCAGTTCCCTTTGTAGTACCGACTATGATCTTCCACATTTATGGCATTAATTATAGGTGCCATGCACGTACGAAGCTGAAGTTTTAACCTTAATTAGGGATTAACTGAGAGTTATCATCATTTATTAAAAGATCAAGAGTGAATTAAAGTTGTAATGGAGTGTTTGGGCATGTGATTCGATCGAAAGGGAGATAATTACGCACAAAATCACTTCAGAGGGCTAACCCATTTGTTTGCGTTTGTGGTAGGGTTTTTGTTCTTCTTATTCATTTGTTTCGATTATCATTTTTTATTCCGTCGTTGGTTTTCTCGTGAATTCGTGACTCGATTTTCTTGTAAGTTCATGTTTTTTGTTTTTCTTTTCTTTTTTTCTGTTTTCTTGTTTTTCGTTTTGCTTTTTCTTTTGTTTTGGTTTCTCATTTGTTTGTTTTGTCGCGATCATTTTCACGTTTTAATCATGATCGTATCGTGATGCCCTAGTTTTTAAATGGCATGGATTAGTTACTGTTTTTACATTGGTAGGGTTTGGTAAATTACGGTTTTACTTAGGAATCCTGTTACGCATTGATCTAATTAGTTTGAATGGGGTTAAATTCATGCCCTAAATTGTTTGAAGTCGAGGGTTTGTGAATTAGGGTTTTGGCACATTTTTGTTTTATATATGATGCCCTAATTCTGGTTTCCTCTTGATCATATGGGGATGATCTCTTATAGTTTATTTTTTAAGCTCTGTTTTGTTTTTGATATGACCTAGTCCTTAGATCATGATGTTATTTATCATCCTGTTGGAATCAATTATGATGTCATGATTATTTTTGAGCGGAACTAGAACCAGAATCGATTTTGATCTTGAACCATGTTTTGTAATAAGTATCGATTCTGTTTCCATCTCATCTTTGACTCCACTTACAGTAAGAAGCAGGCTTTCAAAATGTTGATAACTCAGCCAGAGCTAGAACTGGAACCGAACATAAAATTTAAAATTCTTCATGGAACCAAATCGGTTCTCGTTCTGATTTTGATTCCGATTACCATCCCGACTCTGACTCCAGTCCTGCTTTATTATTATTACAAGCTCAATGCCAGTTCTGGTTCTGATCCCGATAATGTTTTTTTTAAAAGAGACTATTTAAGATGTTTTCTGCCTGGTTCTGCCTCCGGTCTATAAAGAAGGATAGGATCTCTAAGTCATATTTGGTTATATTTATTATAGATCTAATTTGGGGTTTTGTTGTAGGAAGTTAAAGCATGTCAGGAGTATTAGGAGAAGCTGCTCAGAGGAGTCAGCCTATATAAACTTTGAAGGCATCAACTAAGCCTAAGAAGGTTAAACCAGAACAACTTCCTTATACCTTGATGTATAATCATAGGGGTCCTACTGCCACAGCTAGCAAGGTGGAATATGATTGGGTTGATATAACTGAGACAAAGCTAGGTCCATTCAATTATGAGGAGTTGTATTTAGAGACATTTGCTGAAGAGGTGACAGGGAGAACTCAAAGAATAATTGAGTCTAGCCTGGCTCATATTGCTATATTTCCTCTATCCATTCAATGCTCGGAATTGATCATGAGAGCAGCTGTAGCTTACAATCCAGCCACCAGACAATGTGTAGATTCACAAGATAATGTGATCATAGACCTGACTCCTCAAATGTTTCAAATTATGTTCAGTGTCCCTGACCCAAAGAATCTTGCATAACTGAATGAGGCAAAGGCTTTGGAGATATATAGCAGTCACAAAGAGACCAATAAGGCTCACTTAAACAAAAAATGGTTAAGAACAAAGAAGTCCCTGTCAAAGCTCTCAGATCAGCCAAAAAGGGTAGAATTCTACAAGGAGGTATTAGATATTATAATGATGTTGTCTAGAGTTTTTGGAAAGAGGGATGCCTTTCATTTAAAGGAATGGATGTTTCCATTCATTTAGACAATCTTGGATGGAAGGCAACAATTTTATTGGCCTATGATTGTCTCAGATAACATACATGATCAGCTGACCAGAGTGAGAGAAACTAAGAGTTTCTTTATGACCTCTTATGTTATCTATGCAGCAGCAAGGGGAGGCATCTTTCTAGGGTTAAATAGAGTAGGTGTATTGGGAGAAGCTAACGGGAAAAACAAAGTTTGGAACTATTATGACCAGCTATCATTGCAAATTTTTGAGTTACACTTTAGAAGGGTTAATGATGCATTTCTGTATGTGGTTATTAATCAACTTAATGGAGATGCAGGGTATAGATTAAGCCAAGAGGCCATGGCGTTCATTACAAAATGGGGGTGTTGGTATATCCAGTACTCTAAATTTACTTATTTCAAGTTGGTTGGGTTTGATGGTCATCCTCACTTGCTCCCCAAGTGTTGTAGCAACAGAGTAGTCTTGATGGAGTTTGTTTACCAAGCTTTGGGGGTCAATGCCAAGTTTGGAATGAAACATAAACTAGGTTGTCACAAGTTCCCCATGCAATTAGGTGAGTACAACTGCCACACCTTGTGGGAGCTATGGTGGTTTGTAGTGAGTTGATACATTTGAAGTTGGGCTTATATACTGCCCAGAAGCACTTTGATCCAAAGAAAAAGATGAATTCTTTACTTGCTTCATTTTTTGACAAACATTTCAACCTGTTGGAGGACTTCTTGGGTGATCTCTAGGATGAATATGACCTCTTAAAGAGAAATTATGAGAGGTTGTCTATCCCACTTTTGGTGGAATTTGGGGTGAAGGTTGATATTCTTTATACCCTAGTAGATGACGGGGTAGTGTTAAATCCTTCATATGAGGCACTAAACATGGGTACTAAGAGTTTGGAACCAGTAGATTGGGATGCTGAGGAGACAATTGACATCAAGAAAATAGGAAGACCAGGCTTGGATAGGAGTGCCCAATGGGTTGTGCTCAGAGCCAAGGCTCCTGGAGATCAAGCTCCTAAAAAGGGAAAAGGGTATAAGAGAATCAAAAGGAAAATGCCTCCCAAGGAACCATTGGAATTCTTCCCTCCTCATGTTGAAGAATTTGAGCTTGAAGCCCTGACCCAAGATTTGTCTGGAATACATGAGGAGGAAGCCCCAATAAGACCTTTGGATTCAGTACCAGTAATGGGTGAATCATCTGCTCAAGTCCTTCCTACAGAGCAACAAGGTGGAGAAATGCCTAAGGGGACTCTCCATGATATAGTTGAAACCTTGAAGGGAAAGGAAGTAGAAATGGAGGTCCATAATATTGAAATAGATTCTGATGAGACTTTATCAAAAAAAGATGCACAAGAGAAGATACCTTTGGAGAAAACTGAGCATGTGTTACAGAGGAAGACTGTGGGCATTGTTTGAAGAAGTAAATAGGGCTTCAGATGCGAAGGTAGATGCAAATGCTATAGAAAAAAAAAAGGAAATAGATGCTAGGGAACAAGCTGATGCATTACTTCAATAACAACAATTGGAGGCTAAGAAAAGAGCCGATGAAGTAATAAAGCAACAAAAGCAAAAGGAGCATGAGCTCAAGACAAAGGAAGAAAAAGACAAGCTGGAGATGGTGCAAAAGATCCATGAGCTAGAAGAAGAAAAAGATAAACAGAGGAGAGAAAGAGAAGCCCTTGAGGCCAAGTTGAAACTAATTGAAGAAGCCTACAAGAAAAAGGATGAAATAGAATGCCTGAGAAGGGAGAAAGATGCTGAGGAGCTGGACAAGCAGCAATAAAAGGAAAAAGAGGCCTCAGATAGACTCAAGGTTTTGGAATAAGAAAGAAACAAGCTACTTGAGGAGAAGAGGTTGGAAGAAAAAATATTGGAAAAGGAACAAGAGAATAAGAGGATGCAAGAGCAGAAGGACAAGGAAGAAGCTGAAAAGCTTGCACAAGAAAATGTAGAGGGAGAACAAAAAAATGTTCAAGAGGTTGATTCTCAACCTAGGGTTAATATACTATAACCATTATCCTCTACAACTGCTACCTCCTATTCTACTGTAATGGCCACTACTCCAAGTGATCCTACCTGGTTAAAGCTTGATCTTCAGAAGAGAACAATAACACACTCATAGCCTCTTAATTGGGATGATATGATGAAAGAAATTGAGAAGGAAAAACCCATGAAGAAGGCTAAGATTCTTCATTCCACAAGGCTAACTGAGGTAGGTTAAATTATTGTAGAATGTGCAATACCAGTAGTGGATAAGGATGTGGGAGATATGGAATTTACTGATTATCAATTAGGCACTGCCAATTTGGGAAGGCCTACAAGAAATTAGCAGATGAACCTGATTGATATTGTAGCATCATCCACGAAGTCAAGGTTGATAAAAGATGAGCTCAAAGCTTAATTGGATCAGCTACACACATTTTTGAAGGATATTTTTGCTCCTAGATCACAACTTGCTACCTTAGAGACACCATTGTTGCTCAACAAAAGAGAGGTGGATGATCTGGTACAAGTAAAGAATAAGGCTGAGATGATGGACAGGTGGATAAATAGGCTTAATTAGGAGGTAGGTGAGGTGTTGATAAATAGTTTTGAGATTCACAAGATGGCATTAGAGTTAATAGAAGAGATGAAGCACCATGTTAAAACATTGGAACAACAAGAGGAAGAGTATAGAGGATATGTTCAAAAGATAAAGGACATCAATAAATTACCAAAGTCTACTCTGCTTGAGTAGTCAATCCTTGAAGAGGACAACAAAGACTTCTTGGAAAAGGCCTCTAGCATAATCCGGTTGAGATCTGATTTCATATATAAGCATAGGAATGAGGTTCAGGATTCAAGTAAGGATTTAAATGAACAAATTGATGAACTAGAAGTTGTTGTAGTTGTTCTAGTTAATGTTTATATATCTGTTAAAGAGGGCCTACCTCTAAATCAGTTAAAGGAGAAACGTGATAATAGATTCCAAGAAATTAAGCAAAAAGAGGATGATAGAGAGGATCTATTATTGGATAGACTGATGGATGTCAAAGAAGGAGTGAAGGCTGCGAGAAAGGAGTTGACTAAGTGTAAAGAAATGGAGGAGTTTGCTTCCGCAGAACTGAAGAGAATTCAATTTGAGGACAGCTGGATTGATGGGTCGGATATGGATATTCTTCAACAGGTCTTCTCCAATTATGATGAATACATTATGGAGGAAACTACGCAAGGATGAGTGACAGTCTTTTTGGCACATGACTTCGTTCCTCTTCTATTTTATTCTCTCTTGTAATTAACGTTGGAACTAGAGATCAACCGGTCTGAGTTTCCAAGAAAGTTTTAGTTCCTAAAATTGTGGATCTTGATTTTGATTGAGAGTATTTTTATGCTTTATATGTCTATATATACCTTTGGGGTACCATATTGTAAGGGTCGACTGATGAGAATAAGATTAGCCACCTGATAGTAGGAGATAGGAATTTTATAGCTTTGCAAAGACACTTTGTTATTATTAGTTACAGTTGAATACAAATACAAGTATTTAAAAAATATGGTGTTGGAATTTGAGTTTACTGGATAAGGTTAATGAATCATAATCTATCTGTATGCTAGTGGTTTTCTGAAGCATAAGTGTTTCTTACTTGATGAGAATCAATAGAAGGAACCAGATTTAAAGATTATTTCATTAAATTATCTATGGATTGAATTGTTGAATGTTTGTTGATCTATGATTTTAGCAACGAATGAGAGTTTTTTCTTTTTTAATCTTTAAAGTATTACAGTGTGTGATTATGATGGTTAGACTAAGCACCATAGATGCATGCAATAATATGGATTGTTCTGTAAATTGCATCATGTTATGGTTTTCTTGATCTACTGGAGGAACATTTGTTGTTAAAAATATATGTCTGGATATTAGATAATTTTTATTCATGTTTCATTGATGTATGCCCTGATCTATCTTTTTCTTTTATTTAAAACCCCCTTTTCGTTAAGTATAGATTGATGAATCCATCATTGCTTGCATTCCTTATTACCAAAAAAGGCCCCTTGAATATTACAGTTGCATGGACCAATTGAGTGACACCAGACAATTGAGAACCAACTACCAGGACCTTGGGAGTTAGGCTACTATATGTTGTCTTTCTTTTTCAGGAGAAATAGAGTAGAGATATTCTATTTAACATTGTTTGTGTCATTTTCACCATCAACATGTCCCCATCTAGGTCTCATCATGCATTTTCTTGAACTACGATGCCTCTGCGCTTGCACGTAGGAAAGGCTAATCTTTTGATCGGCACCTAAGCCATTTTATCCTTCATCATATGTCCTCATGGTCTACTTTTTGATCTTTTCCATCCTCGATCTTTTGTCCTTTCTGAACTACATTTCCCCTATGCTTTCACGTAGGCAAGTTTGATCTTGTGATCTATCCCCGGGGTTTATGTTTGTCTTGGTCATCCATCAGTTTTCATCAATCCACTTTCCACTCTTTTATTGTGGTCTTTTCCTGAACTACGAGGGCTCTGCTCTTTCATGTAGGCAAGGCTGATCTTTGATCAACCTTTGGGCCCCTAGGTCTTTAGGTTGTGTCTTGTTTTCAAGTATATTCCTATCATCGTTGATTCATCACAAACAAGATCTTCTTGTATCAAGAAATCTGCCCAATGGCAATTATCTGGCGTCATCTAGGTCACTTTAGTTTAGTATCCATCATCGGTCTTAATAGGATGCATCCTTCCTAATAGACCACATCAACCCCATCCATCCTTGGGATCTTATGGCAAAGGATGCTTGCAATTGATCATGATATTTTGGTACTTTTGGCTTTTATTTATTATTTGAGCTCCCTCTCTTAACTAGTCAAGATCTCCATGATCCATCATATTATGGTGTGTTTTTCCTAGTCAACATAGGGGCATCTCTTGACTATTTTATTGTTGTTGTCTGTTGGGATGCTCCACGTAGTACCCACTAGGATTCCTCCAGGATACTGCATTATGTGGGGGCATCCCTTTGTGCTTGTGGTTATTCCAATACCTAGCCCGACGAAAGTCATCATGACTTTGGGGTATTGGGATAGCCTTCTTGTTTTTGTGTTTGTTTTATGCATTAGACACTAATCCATCTTGGTTTACATACCTTGACACCCGATGTCTTATGCTATAGAAAAAATCAGTGCTCTAAAGGATGGAAAATTGCATTCATGTTGCATTTCATCTCATTGCATATCCCCCCTTCATCCATCCTTTCTCCTACATCTATGACTCCTGATTTTGGTTGTGCAAACTTTCATTCCTTCTTATTAAATTTTTTGCTCAGGATCCTTACGATTCTTGATAGGTACCTTGCCCCACACACCCTATCACCTACCCATTGATACTTATGTCTACATTACATTTGGTGTGTCAGTTGATCATTTATCCATATTACATCAATTCATTTAGGCTCATCATTTATCCATTTTGCATCAATTCATTTAGGGTTATCCATTTTGCATCAATTCATTTAGGTTCATCATTTATCCATATTGCATCAATTCATTTAGGTTCATTTATCCATATTACATCAATTCATTTAGGTTCATTTACCCATTGCATCAATTCATTTAGGTTCATTTATCCATTTGCATCAATTCATTTAGGATCATTTATCCATGTTGCATCAATTCATTTAGGTTCATTTATCCATATTGCATCAATTCGTTAGGTTGATTTATCCATGATTGCATCAATTCATTAGGTTCATTCATCCATACATTTCCATATATTTTCATACCCACCTATGCATCATTGTTAGGCCCATATTAATTACATCATTTATACAATTGCATTACCATTCATAAATCATTAACATCATCCAAACACGCATAAATAAATCATTAACATAATGCATTGTCAAAACATCCATATCAACACAACTCATCATATACATGTGCATAACATACATCATCTGTCATAAAAACATCAATATATAACTATATGCATAACATAAATCATCTGTCACAAAAATGTTCGACATAATGTCAATGGGGACAATCACATAATCATCATCAAAATAATACAATGTTCATGTCCACAATATAGTCACCTCCTAACCACCTACATATCATCCTCAAATAAGAAGCATAATCTAAGAATATGTGCTACACCTCCATCTGGTACCTGTCAAAGCACCTGTATCCTGTCACCTATCCTTTGTCTGCCCTGAGCTACCCACACCTGACCTCTGAGGAGACTCAGGCACCAGTCCCCTATATGTCGGAGTCCCTTGCAACTCACGAGCTGGAGTCCCAAATTGAAAAGGAGTCGACTGAAAATCATTATACCCTCTGGTCCGGGTCCCTAAAGACTGGGATGGTATCAACATCTGTGGTACCTACCTAACATACCATGTTTGTACGCTACGTCGGATCTAGCACTGCCTGCTCATACGCACATCTCTAATAGCCTACCTCATGCATATACTCATCCCTCTGTCCAACCTAGAACCTAGCGACATTCCGCTCATACCTATATCTATCTCGCTCTCTGCTAATTTCTCACCACTCCTGCTCCCATGCCTCCTATGCCACTATCAACAATTGTACCTACTTTATGGTCCTCTCCCTCTCTGCCTATACAACTTGTAGCTCTACTTGAAAACCTTGTATGAATAACTCTGTCCCATCACCCTGCACTCTCTATGACTGCCTCTAAGCTATATCCCTCTCGACACTCTCCGCTCGTACCAGTGTTGCATCTCTCTGAAACTATAGGATTTGGACCTATCTCAATGCATTATACCTCTCCCCTGTATCACCTGCACCTGTCCCTATGCACTATCTCTAACCCGATCTCTGTGTCCTCAATCCTTGCTCTCATCTCCTCTAAGGATACCTCTACAGTAGATACCCTCTCCTATAGATCTATCCTCTCCCCTAGAAGTCCTACCATATGAACTCTCAGTGTCTCCATCTCTCTCTCGGCTCACTGAAAACACTCCACTAAGACATGCTCTCCTCCCCCTATTGACTCTGGTTGACCTCGCATCTGTGCTACTGTCATCACTGCCTCTAAGCTGTCTCGATCCCAAGTCACTCAAGCTAACTCACCACCTACTCTCTCCATCTCTTCTCGCATCTCCTCCCTCCCTCTCTCAGCATCTCATACATCTGCCATTAGTCGAGACACAACAACATCAAACTCTATCTGCTTTGTCTCCTACACCCTCTGCACCTCTGCCTCTACCCTCCTCAACTCCTCCTCTAACACCCGTAGCCTCACCTGGGACTCTCTCAATAAAATCACTAGATCGTTAATTGCAGCCATTGGTACTACTACTAAAGGATCCACCACCTACACATCCACGTCCATAGCCTCCCCCTCTATCTCCTCTTGAACCTACTCCACCCAGCTCGTCAATCGAATCCTCCTCAACTATCCTATCCTCCCCACCCTAATCAGTCTCCTCGGCTGCCCTCTAGTCCACCTCTCCCACTCTGACTCCTATTCATTCTCACCCATCCCTATAGTATGGGACTCCTGCTCTGCCCGAATCTCTGGCTGGACCCTCCTTTGTCCGCTGCTCTCGGTCATCCTCCTAGGACGTCCTCTGACATCTATCACCCCCTCTACTCCCTCTTGCGGATCTATGGCCCTCGCCTCCTCCTGCTTCGCTCTCAGCTGCACTCATCTCCACCGTACTCTACCACCAATCCCTGTCTGTCCAGTTGCCCTCCCCTCCACCACCCCTAGCATCTCCACCTCTGGCTCACTCCCTAGTCTCACCAAATCTGTCTCTGGCCCTCTCCCATTGCCTAGCCATCCTACCTCCATCTCCTCCCCACATCTCTCCTATCCCTCCTCTCTGGCTGACTTACAACCCCACCCTCATCCCCCCCGCCACTCTGATGCCTCGCACCCTGCTGCCTCTCCACCTCCTCCCATCTCCTCTACTCCTGTCCCCCCTCCTCCTATCATGTCTACTCCTGACCCCCTCCTCCTGTCCCCCTTGCCCCTACTCATCCTCTGGCCCCCACTCCATGACTCCCACAATAGGCTCCTCCGGTGTAATCCTCTCCCACTAGTGGTTGTGATACCATCGAGTGTATTGATCTGTCACTCTGGCATCCTCTGGACACACCCCCTCCCTGAATAGGGAATCCCACCTACCATCGCCCATGCCTCCCTTGCTGCCCTCGCTGATAGCCTCGCTTCGCATGGCAGCTCTCTGGTGAGCTGACGAAACATAGTCGATGCTTCTAGAATATCCTGCATAAGTCCAAACTGCCTCTCCACTCTGTCTGGTCGATGTGCCTCCACTATGTGCGGCTGAATCCCAATCAAGAGACATCTACATCTAAAGAAACCCTAATGTCTCTCCTCCTCGACCCTCCATCCCCTAAACCGCCGATACATATATGGCCGCCATACTATGTCCTCCTCTTGTACCTCATCAAACGCTCTCCTCGACTGATCCATCTCTCCCTGTGTCTCATACCGTAGGACACAGCCCCTGGCTCCCCCGTACTCCCAAGCCACCGACTCTCTCATCCAACTCTCCTCTCCTCACCACTATGGGTCTCATCACCATAATATGCTCCCAACCCCACACCTATAATAGTGTCCTACGTGTCATGCTCTGCATCCCCCAATAGTAGATCACATGCATTTCTTGATATAACTATGCTAATACACAGGAACCCTATGAGAACTGTCCCTCCCGCCACTTGACAATATGTCGAATCACCTCCATATATCGTAAGCTACATAATCCCTTGCTCCGGTCCGACAGTAGTATCCCACTAATCACAAAACATAAATATAGTGGTAATGCTGGCAACCCCAAGGCTAAGCATTTGTCTACATCTAACCGACCCCTCTGTATCGACAAATCATCTTGCCCAAATAACACTAGGATGGTCTCATCCAATTGTACTCCTCTGGACACCACCTCGCTCACTAACCGACCTGCTATCGACAACCTCATAATCTACCACACATCCTCTAGTGTCACCATCATCTCCCTTGTCTGAAGATGGAAGGTCGATGTCACTGAACTCCATCTCTCTATCAAAGTTGTCAGTATCGCCTGATGCGCTCTCATCTTCAGAAACTGCGCTAAATGCAGTAACCCCGCCTACTCTAGTGTTGCATGGTACACCCCACTCATGGCCTCTACGGTCACTTCCAGTGCCTCTGGCCTTTGCTCATGTGTCCATAATCGACCAAAACTCTGCAATCATAACATTTACCTTGTTAATCTCTTTTCTGGCCCCGGGACTTTCTCTTTCTTTCCTTTTATTCCTCTCTCTCTCTCTTTCTCTCTCTTCTTTCTCTTTTCCTAACCCCTGGCCTCTCCCCCACCTCCCTCCGGAGCTAGGGTGGATCCACCCCCGGCCGCGATGTGGACCTACCTTGTGCCGGGGCAGACTCACCCCTGGCCGCAGGGTGGACCTACCTTGCGACGGGCTACGGTGGTACCGCTGGCTATGGGGCGGTGCCTGACGTTGGACTCGGCCGCCACTGGACGTGGCGGCGTTTGTCTGCCTTGAGCTGAGGTGGACCCACCTGGTTCTGGGGTGGACCCTCCCGGCTTCGGGGCGGGCCCACCCCAAGCCAGGGCAGACCTGCCTGGTGCCGGGGTGGACCTGCCCATCGAAGGGCGTATTCGCCCCTCTACGGGCGAATCGATTTCCCCCCTCAATTTTTCAACCCCATTTTTCCTATTTTTCTTGTCTACCCTTTTTTCTTCCCTAACCCGCCCACATAACTCATTTCTTACATTTTACAATAAAACATTTAAAATGCGTTCAAATTACCAAAATAATGCATAGAGTATTTTGTCACTAACCTGGTGGGGCCCACCCTGCTGACTGTAGAATCGCCGAACCTTGTCTGCCTGGTGGATGATCTCGGTGTTGTTATCCTACGACATCCTCGCTCCTCATCTGCTTTCTCTCCTCTCCTCTTCTCACAACTGCTACAGTGCAAATGAGGTGAGGTAATTTCTAAATTTACCTTATATTCTTTTTCCCTCCCTTTGTTAGGGGTATTTTTTCCTCCAACTAATCCCTTCCCTTCTTGGGGCTGCCATTTGCAAACCGCTTGTCTGATTGACTTCATTCAAAAGGAAAACTTGCCTAATTTTTCACACTCTTTCCAACCATACCATTCATTTCTTCCTATTGAGAAGTCACTCGGGATCCCTCTTTTCCCCCTGTCATCCTCTCGAGGGGGCATACCCTTCCCATTTATCTATTTTTCCTTGCCATAGTCATTCCCTTAGAAGATTGGGGCATCTTCATCCATTCCCCTTCTAATTGGACAGCTCATGTCCTCCTCCCCATGCTGGGGCATCATTTTTCAGTTACTTCCTCTATCGAGTCATCTACATTTTCTTTTTCTTCGAAACACTATTATCCTAACAGTATTTTGAAGAAGGGAAAAATGTAGACTTCTAAATTTGATCACTTCCACATGATCAAAATTGTCTACTCTATTCATCTATTTCATTAATAGTGATTAAATAATTTATTTAATCATTATTTCATTTTCTGCCTAAAGTTCCTAAAGTATGTAATTGAATAATTAAATAATTTACCTTACACCTTTTCTTCTCTAAATTAAATAAATCAGAAAATTTATTTAATTTAGTCATTTGACCTATTTAGATTAAAACCAATTTTTAATCCCTTTTTCTCTCTCCTTGTCAAATTCTCCATAATCCTCTTTTAATCTGGATTAAATTAATTAATCTATGATTAAGATGTGCACCACTTAATCAAGATTAGTGTCACATCCTCCATAATCTCTCACTTGCCTCTAATCTCTCATTAATTATCCTAATCTTGTGTTTGCACAACCTTAATCAAAGTCATTAGCCACATTTAGCATACCTTTTAGTCAACCTTTCCACTTACCTTTCTTGGCCTTGACTCTCTTTCCCATGTGAATTTTTAATTCACATTTATTCACCCAAGGCTCCTCTCTTCCCCATGTGAATTTTTAATTCACTTTTATCCTTCCAAGGTTTACCCTATCCCCATGCAAGTTCTAGAAGACTTGACTTGTCACTTTACATGTGCCAAGGACTTCTAGAACCTTTGACTTGTCACATCACTCACATGTGGCAAATCCCCATCTTTTTGGAAACCCTCTCTTATCCAATAGACTCTCCTAAGCATGTGAATTTTTAATTCACATTTATTTTTCCAACCACTTTCCCATTTCCCACGGAGTTTTTTGAGAAATTCTAAAATTCCTCAAATGTCTCTTTCATTCTCATTTGGGGACAAGGAGTTCCTTTTTGAGGAAATATTCTCATCCCCCAAGGTACCTACAAGGTACTTGTCCTTCTTCGACATCGTGTACCTCTTTTCCACCTCATTTCCACATCATCCCACCCTCAGCCATCTCACATTCCACATGTCAAGATGTGAGGGCTTGTGAGTCCTCAACTCACCATAGCCCTCCATCTTGACCTTGTTGGCTTAATCTCAACCATTGAATTCTCTAGAGAATTCAAATTGTTCTATAAATACCCCCTCATTTCTCTCATTTGGAAAATCAATCTTTTGCTATCAAAACTCTTGTAAATTCTCCATTTGAACCTCTCTTGCATTTACCATAGTATTTTGAGTTCACCATTACCATGTCTTCACTCATCTTGCATATCACTTTGCATATTTGATTTAGCTTGTCATCCAAAAAGCACACAAAACATCCAAAGATCAAGGGCCAACCAAGGAAGAAGCAACACAAAAGAGGTATAATCACTTATCTTACTTCTTTGCAATTTCTTCCTTTAGGCTAATCTTGAGGTGTACTCTTTATGTTATTTATTTCATTGCATTAATAGTTTGTTTAGCATCTCATAATAGGACCTAACATTTTAGGGATCACAGGAAGAATAAGATTCTAATAGCTTTGTAAACTTTCGATCGCATTTGAGGCCATTTTTGTCCATCGTAGCTACTACATTCACGATGGATTTTCCTCTTCCTGAGATCAATACGATAGATTTCCCTCAGAATGAGAGCATGAGGAGGAACCTCCAAACTAAACCACCATTTGCTGGTATTCTCGTAGAACCACACATAGATGTGCGAAAGAGGGATACTTCATGAGGGTGAACTTCTCTTGCCAATGTCTCTGTAAATTTCCCTATGAAGACCTTTTGCACATCTGAGTCAGGTAACGAATACAAGATCTATGAGAAGAGCGCTTGATATCACGCTATATAGTTTGTAACCTTTTCATTTTCCCCTTTTTGCATCGAACAAGGTCTGAGAAGTTGATCTTCAGTCTGATATTGGCTTGGAACTGTCGTAAGAACTGGTTCACAAGCTGATCAAATGTGAAGATGGAATTATCGGGCAAAGAATAGTACCAATCTAGTGTTGTATCTTTGAGGGATCGAGGAAACAATTTAGCCATCAATGCATCATGATGGAAGAAATCTGTGCATAGGGTGTTAAAGGTGGACACGTGTGTTTGCGGGTCCCCTTTACCACCGTATTTCTCAAATTTGGGAATCCCCATCCCCAACAGGAATGGAGTGTTTAAAATTGGAACTGATAACGGGCTGTGCTGGGAGAAAGGTTGAAAGATAGGTTGAGCTGAGGCCTGGGATAGGTTCACCAGCTGATTCTGCATCTTCCCCATATTTTGAAGAAGAGTATTCAGGATAGAGTCATTAGAAGACAAAGGAACACCAGAACAACTGCCAGATCCATTGCCAGAACAACCACCAATGCCACCACCACCGGTGTGGCCTCCACCGATGCCACCACCGTGACCATTGCCAGAGCCACTACCGATGCCGCCACCACCAGTGTGACTTCCGCCAGAGCCACCACTAGAGCTAAAGCCACCACCATGACTTCCACCGGCACTGCCTCCACCAATGCCACCTCCACTTCCAAAGTTTCCACCGCCAAAGCCTCTGCCCATCATTTCGCTAAATCCTCCACCATCGGAGGTGGAAGAAGGGGTGAAGTGGAAACCCAAAGGGTTTTTGTTTACTTTGATAGTGTCTAAGATTTCAAAATTAGAGGGTATATTGATTGAGGGGGCTGTGTTAGCCATGTACACAGATGTAGGAGTTATCGACATCTCTGGTTGCCTCTCGCGTTCCTCGAAGAGGCCACCTCGTATCGTGCGACCAAGACTCGAGGGGGAAAATGCTTCGGCCAGACCAATGAGACTAGCCAAGAGTTCTATTCCTATCCAGTCCTTTTCCACTATGTATCTTATTTCACTGATCACCTTAGCAGCCCTCACCAACTTCGGGTTGCCTTCTAGGTGATTTTCTCATACACCTAACCCCTTACCGAGATTAAAAACGTACTCGGAAGGGACATAGATGACCTCATGCTCATCTATGGATGAAGAGGTTTGCGACGTAGGAAGGGTAGGGATGCAATCAATTTTGTCAAGAAACCTAAGTTCGCCTCATGATACTTGCTCCTATGCGGATAGGCCAACCATCAAACCAGAGAAAAGACTGGTAGTGAAATTAGAGGAGACCTTCATGTTTTCCATTGGAAGGTGTCGTAGACTTATTCTAACAATATACCTAGAGGTCATAGATTGGGTCGTGAAGCTCATAAACTTTCACGACTCACAAGGGTACGATGACCAAGGGATATAAGAGAAAAAGTTCAGAACATCGACAAAGGGATAGACATTGGTTCACATCAAGTTCACCAAAACTATGAGAGAGGGGGACCACCCACTGAAAGACCCCATGTCATGAAAGGCAAAGAGTGGAGAGGCTGCCCTAACCCACCTCAGCTTAGAGGATGAGAATGATGAGGACTATGAATCCTTCGATCACTCTGCAATCCAAATGTTGGAAGGGGACCAGATGAGTTGACCTTTTAGAATCAGACCCGTGTCTCAGGTAGCTCTCTATTTGAGGATGAAAGTGCAGTTCCAGGATGACAGCGCGGTGCGCTGGCATCTCACAGGTGCGTTGGCGTTTGTACGGCTAGATAATTGAAAAGACTAGATTCTAATCCCAAAGGTAGACTACTAACCTAGTCCAGGAATTTTTAAAGTGATAGAATGAGATTAAGATGAGAGAAAAGAAAATACGAATGTGATGAAGGAAATGTATTACCACTAAGGTGATGAAGATGATCTCATAGAATTCTCTCCTCGCCAGCTTGCTCCGAGCTCTATCCACCTGCACACAAGGAAGGGAGAAGTTGTTGGGGTTGTATAGGGGCCTACCTCAGTCATACCCTCGTCTTGGTGTTTCCACCTCCATGGACAACCAAGTTTGGAATGATAGGAATAAATGATAAAGGAAGAACTACAAGTTATGCATACAAGAAACACCACAAAATAGTAAGTGCTTACCCAATCAAAGCAAAAGGAGAGAAGGGAGGAGCTTTATTGCCTCCGTCCAAAGTGCTCAAGGATTGTGGAGGAGTGAACAAGAGGGAATCAAGCCTTTGTTTCCATGGTGTATATCTTGTACTCGCCATGTTGGAGTGACAAAGTGTTGAGTTGCTTCAATGGAGTGAAGGATGCTGCTACAAAGCTTGGGAGTGAATACTCAAAGAGTTCTGAACGGTCTAGCAAGACTTGCCAAAACTTCTGTTGAAACCCCAAATGGATGGGAGAGTGAAGGTTGTGAAGAGAAGGGTGGAAAATGGCCATATTTGGGTCAGCTAGCCGAGGAGGGGTGTTACTCTTCAACTTCCAATCGAAAGTGTAATGTCCTTGCAGTGTCTAGCCGCAAGAATCTGCCAAGGACGTAAGAACGTTGTGCGGATGTCTGTGCACCACGTGGATATCCCCGACATAAATTCCCCCACCGACACACAAAATAGGCGCCAAGTACATGCAAGCAATGAGCTTAAGTGGAATTAAGCCTCTTCCTTTGATTTTCTAAAATGTTAAGGGTCAAAATGATATTTGCATTAGGGGTGCAAATTCATGTTGATACAAAAGATTATCATCTAAACATTCCCTGCTCTTAAGTCCTCATGCTCTATTTCTCTTGAGGAAATAGGATAGATGAAGCATTAAGTTAGTTGTAGTTAAGATCTACACAACTAGAGAAAAACCTTAGCTGTAATGTATTGGTTTTGTTAACCTTGTGCCTCTTCTAGTTGAGTCAAAAAGATAGGATTTATAACTTTTACTTTTTCATGCATATCATCAAAAGAGGGAGCTTCCCCTCCTAATTCAAAGAGTAGTCATTACGCAATGTGCATAGCTATCCTTTGCCAATACGCACTCCCAAAGGTGTGAATTGTAATGCCAATAGGTAGGCAATATTGTTCCTTCACTTAAAATACAACTTGAATAACAACATCATAAGAAATAGCTTCATTGGAGTTTGATACTCTTACATAATTCCTTCCCATATAAATTATCAATGTTCTTGTTTGGAGTAAGCTAACAAATACTTTATCGCTACCTTCCTCTCATTTGAAACTACGTCTATGTGAATAACACCAAATATACCTTCTCTACATATATTTGTGATATTGAGATGCATAATAGATGGTAAAGGTGTGTTACAACATAATTTTTTTTTTTCAAAATAATACCTATATGTATATATAAGACTTTGGGAAAAACTCTCATTTCAACAAAATATATACTATTTAAAATCTCCCTTGTTTGTATTCATGTGTGTGAGATCATTTCATATTGCAACATATGATTAAATTCCTCTATCCATTATGCTGCAATGGAAGGTTATAATCTACCATTTTTAATAGATCTATGCCTCTATTATTTGAGGCATTAGAATAAAGAGTTCTCATTTTTTGTCTATCCTTGCACATTATGAAGTCTTTTCAACAAAACCATTTTGCATCCATACTTTTTTAAAATGGTGATATTAACCATGCCAAATTTCATGGGACATGTGAGTGACGAAGATACATAATTTTTCTTTTTTAATTTTTGTTTATCACATACTTCATCAATATTTTAAGAGTTGTGAGCTTGTGCGTAACCATGAATTTTAGTTTTCATTTTTTTGCTGGCAGTTTTCAAAGAATGCATGTGACTTCCAAATTTTCTTTGTTATTGAAAATTTAGTCTTCTTTCACAACTATTTAATAGTTTTTAGGTTGAGAGTTGTGATTTTAAATACTCATTTATTAAAAATAATAATTTAAAACATTATTTCTTCCTTAGTTGAAAATATTTTAATCACAAGTTTCGTAAGTTGTCGATATTGATTTGGGAACAAAATTTTCTATCAAATCTTATATAAATAAAGCATTAAGAATCTAATATGTACCAATACAGGTTTTAAAATGTGAAAAATATCTAACTTCATTTCATTAAATCTTCTTAAAACTTTTTTGTTAAGCCTTCAAACACGATGAAGGATAAAATGGAATGAAGTTTGGCTAAATTAATATTTTCCATTAAAAAATTGCCACATTGTCAATGATAATGTCATAAGACTCGTTTTCAAACTCTTGATTTAATCATTTCTACAAACTACTTGAAAAAGACTTGATAATTTAATGTCTCTCAAATGGCATGGATATTTAGCTCAAAAACTTGCTACATTGTCAAAAATAGCCTCAGGTTTGTCCCTACAAAATTATTTCACTTCAGCTCTTATGAATTTTTTTTTTTTTTTTTTGTGATTTACTATACTATACAACTACTTTCAGGATATTGACTAGATAGATGGACAATTCCCATTTGGATTGGCACACTTTTCCACATGATCCAAACCAACTATGACATTTCAAAGATGAATGAGTATAAGGACTTGCATGGAAAATATGTGACACTATTATTTGATCACTAAGAGTGCCTCGATAAAGGTGTTTGACACATGATGATGTTTTTCAATTTCACAATTAGGGAAATTTTTTTAAAAATTTAGAGGTAAAAAATATGGATAGTAATATACCACAGATTATGCATTTTATTGTGGATGTATCGATTTGGGTGGAGAAGTATTGTGATGTGATTTGGTGATTGTGGATATTTTGGTAAGGAAGAGATTAAGATAAATTTTACTTTTCTCCTAAGAGGTTAGTGAGTCCCTTTGACTCCCCCTTGTTATGGATCTTGAGAAGATCAATTTATATGTGTTAGACATTAGGGTAGGTTACAAATTTTTGTGTATGTGTGTCCCTTATTGTTATGAAACTTGGTTTCTTGAGGGCCTCCTAACTTGGAGGTGGACTTGTATTATAAGTCCTATGGTTAGGAGGTGAGAAAACCTCCATTGGCATGGTTGTAAGAAATTTCATTTATATAATTTTGAAGACTAATGTGAAGGCTTCTTTGTGTTGAAGAAGGTCATATTTGCTTTGAAATATCTTCATGAATCAAGAAAAGATATTGTAAACCCTCATTGTGAGGATGCAAAATATTTTCTCTATTTTCCCATTTTGGAATTTTAGATCTTGTTAGAACAAAGAAAACTACAATATACATTGCATCATTATTTTATTGTTGTATTATATTTATTATTATT
Source organism: Sequoiadendron giganteum (assembly GCA_007115665.2). Classification (NCBI taxonomy): domain Eukaryota; kingdom Viridiplantae; phylum Streptophyta; class Pinopsida; order Cupressales; family Cupressaceae; genus Sequoiadendron; species Sequoiadendron giganteum. Next base: position 385,443,495 of record CM021109.1, on the reverse strand, counting down.
GTTATAGTCGAATTATTATTTAATTATTTTCATATTCTACTTTATGTATTAAGCCACCTTAGATAACGATGTGTCATTTGGAGAGTTAGTTGAACTCTTCAAAGATATATGACACTTCTCATTTGCTACTTGGTGGAGCATTCTTTCCACCTTGAATTGAGCACTCCTACAATGACTCAAAATCATCATTCTCTATATAAAATCTCTCATTATAAATTTCATCCAATTTTACCATCAAATATATTTGTTGTTTTCTTCTAGCTTCATGTGCTTTCTTTGTGTTTTATTCTCACATGGTCAATTCTAGCTCTCATCTAGACCGATCCTCCTCCTATATGGTATCAAATCTTCCTCTAGTTCATTAGTTGGATCAAGCCTATGAGGATTTTGTGCATGTATTGACAAGGATTTCAATCAACATTGATGTGTTGAGGATTTTCTCTTATTTGGTGTCAATCTATAATAATTTTTTTGACCCATCATTATGATCTCGGTTGGCTCCTTTGTGGGTTCCTCTTTTGGCTCATTTGGCAATTTTTCTTTGTTTTCATAGTGTTGGTGGTTATTTTTGGCATGGATTAGGCATGGAAAAGTGCTCGACCTACTCCTTCCTTGGTGTGGGAAAGCATAAATTTTGGAAGCTAATTCTGACTTGTTTGAATAGTTGATGAGAAGTTGGTTCCATCGTTGACATTTTGATGTCAAGACATTTTAGATTGTGTGCTATTTATTAGCATTTTTTATCCTCTAAAATCGACATTGTAAGAAAATTTTGACAAAGCATAACTTACACCTCGCTTATTGACATTTCATATTTTTATTTATATAAGAATTTTTACAATGAATTTGATTTTGCATGTAAAACTAAGATCTAGATTATCATTTTCTTAAAAAAATTCTAAAAATATCCATGTCTTAAACAAAATATTTTGGCATCTAGTTTTCATAACTTGTAAAAAATTCTTGCACATTGTTTTGGGGGGCTATGCTTCAACACTAATCATTCTGGGGGAGAATACTTGTATTTAATATGTTGAAAGAATGAAGAAGGAACCCTTTAATATTTTTTCATTGATGCCAACATTAATTGTTGATAGTTTCTCTAATCCGGTGAACAAAATGAAGACATCTTAATTTGGTATTTTGGTCCATAATTTATTGTGTAATAAGATCTCCTTAGGAGGTGATAATATGTTATTCCTGACTATTATGTGCATCTATCATTGAGATTTCAATTGGTTTGGATGAACATTTTGAAAGTTACAAGTGACAGTAGTTTGACATGCAGTTTTGGCTTTATACAGTGTAAATGAGTGTGTAATTCGGTCCACTTTCCTCCGTTGATTGGAATCAGATTTTACAACTTTGGGACATTGTTTACAGATGTTGGTACACTATATATTCATGATGGCACATGTTTATATGATGAGATGGATTGTTGTTGGTTGATTAGCTAGCATATTTTATGATTAGGTCTATTTCCTAGCTGACCTAATGTTTGATATATGTCGTGGAGATTAAATATGTATTGCAGATGTTAATAAGATCTATTTTAGGTCCATTATGACCTAAATTAAGTGTTGCATGTTTCGTTTTAGCACGAATATGTTTTCGATTTAAGTGTAGAGTCGACAAGGCAATTTTGAATTAATATAGGGATACATCTAATTAGGCCAGCCTAATTGATGTATTTAGATGCATTGGGTATATATAAGACATTTTTGAGATTTTATGAGAGATATGTGATGCTAGATAAGAAGTGATGTAGTGAAAAAATAAAAATTGATATGTGTGTGATCCGAATATCAACATATATATTGTGAATATTGAGTGACTGTAAAGTAGGGCAATGTTTTGCATATAGAGCTTCAAAGGAACTAAATCCAACACACAAAAGGTGCATTTTGTATCAGTTCACATCATGGCTATGTAGCCATTTTTGTTTTGTATCTATCTTTGGTTGTGAGCCTTATTGGATAGTGTGTCTTGATAGTAAGACTCTGTAATATCTTATAACTAGTTATAATATATTATGAGCTAATCCTCACCATGGTTTTTCCCTTTTTGGGTATTCCATGTAAAAATCCTAGTGTTCATGTGTCATGTGATCTTGTGGTTGTTTCATGATTTCATTCATTGTTGTAGTTAGACATGTTTTTATAATTGGATGGATTATGATTAAATTTTTTAATAGAAAATTGGTTCAGCCGTCCCTCCTCTTAGCATTCGGATGTTCAACATAACATTGATATTTTATAATAATTAGACCTGCATGACCATAATAAATCAATTGTGAAATATTGAAGGAATAAAGCAATAATCAAACTAAAACACAGCCAAATGATCACAACAATCGAGTAAATAATATAAATTTTATTAAACATGATGCACACTTTGCAAGCACACACACAATTCACCATAGCACAACTCCATTGCTCTCCTCTATTTCACCTTGGGAGAAATGGTATATTATTTTTTTCTCTTAGATTTGCATTTAGTACAATAGCATAAAAGCACCTGCAAAATACAAGTATAGTTTTATTGCACAATCTAAGATGAAAAATGTAGGAGAGGATGGTTCAATTTATATATATTTGGTGACACCAATAAATAGTCAAGATCAAAAGAAAGACTAAGAAGATCAATGGTTGAGAATTGATGAGAGGAATTGAGGGTTAGTTAAGTGGTTGCATGATTTTAGATAATTGATTGCATGATTCAATTAAGAGGATTGATTGGAGTGTTAACTCAAATTGATAGTTAGTGGATTGAATTTATTGCTTAGAGGACTCAAAGTGAGTGGGAGTGAAGTGGATTTGATTGAGGAGTGGACTAATTAGATTGATAAATGGATTGATAGTAAGTCTCAATCAACAAGTTAGGTGGAATTTACATGAGTATTTAATAACTAAATAAATTTAATTATTATTTACATGTGCAAGGTTGAATTTAATAAATAAAATAAATGATTTTATTTATTTTTGAAGGAAGATAATGTTGAGAGATAAATGAATTAATTAAATAATTAATATAATTATTTAATTTAGGAAGTCAAAATTAATTAATTAAATAATAAATTATTTAGTTAAACTTTGGAATAGAAGAATAATTAGTAATTTAACTAAATAGCGTTAATTATTTAATTACTATAGAGGAATAGGTAATATGAATTTAATTAAATAATATGAAATTATTTAATTATCAGGATGAAGTGAAAATGATCATTAAATTAATCATTTAGTGAAAATTAGGTGTCTACATTTTGTTGAAATGAACAAGACAACTGAGAGGGGGGGTGAATTAGTTGTATCTAATAACATTCACCACAGATCTTAAACAATTCCATATTTTGTTATTATGTATGAACATGAAGTGGATATAACATAAAGAAAACACAAGAAACACCAGATTTACGTGGAAAACCCAATAAGGGAAAAACCACGGTGAGGATTAACTCACAATATAAGAGTAATTGAAAAACCATTTACAAAGAGGCTCACTGCCCAAGATAAGACTCACTATCCAAATGGGAGGCTAATTGCATACAAATAAAGAAAGATAGAAAGATGAATGTTACACAGAGAATATTATCTCAATGCAATAGAAGATCCACCACAACAACTTGCACACATCCATAGCCTTGGTCGGAGAATTGCAGACACCATCAACTCACTACTTTCAAGAGTCTAACACATTGAAGTCCTTGCTACCTCAGTTCAATTTCACACAATCTCTCGCATCTACCTTGATTCTCAAACTTGTGGCATACAGTCCTTACCATATTGTCTTGTATTTATACCATCTTCAATCTTAGAAACTTTCTCCAAGGTCGGCTACACACTCTTCATTTTACAAATTTAAATTAGGTCACCAACTCAACATTCCCGCGGTGGATGAGAATGAGAGCAGACCAAACCAACACTTAACAAGGACCTAAACTAACATCTTGGATCAATCACACACTTCCTTAATTGATACTTCTCCTCTACATGACGTGTAAACACCAGATCGACCAAACCTAATAAAAACACGCACGAACTTTGAAGTACATGCATCTGTAATAAGAAGATAACATGTGAACCATATAACATGCTTCACCATACACTAGACCACATCTTAGGTGCCTTCAGATTCATCTGTAGCTACAACAACAACCTTCATAAAAAGAACACTTTTCATCAATCCATCTGGACTTTACAAACACACATAGTAACTTTGAAACTAGTCTTCAAAAGCACCAAACCATGAGCACCTTTGCTAGAACATAGATAACACCATTACAAGCCTTCTTCCAGATCTGAAAGACTTGAAACAAACCAATGGAGGATTGTAGAGAAAATACATTTCTCCTAGTCCACATACAAACAGCTCTGCGAGACCAGTTTACAAACCAGTGAACTCAAATTTCACTCTTCATCAAACCATAAGTTATAATCTAGGATATATCACCCAAGGATTCCCTTAAAAAAAAGTACAGATCTGCACAAGCATAGGATCAACACAAAATAAATCTGAAGCACATGCTGAAGCACATTCTAAACACACACAATTTTTTCTTCACTATTTATTAATTTTCTCAAAAATAACTTGGTACTCATCATATCAGCACACCTGCAACACCATAAATATACCTCTATGTACTCACATCTCTACAGTATCTCAACTATACATGCACCACCTGCAATCACTTGTTTCCTTTCACTACAACAACCTATAATGGACATCAATGACAACATTAATGACAACACCACCATACTCATCCATACTTGCAACAATCTCCCCCTTTGTCATTGATGACAACACATGATGTGAAAAACCATCAAATACAACATACACAACATTAATTTTTCTTTCACTATTCTTTTTCACATGACTCTCTCCCCCCCTTTGAAATCAATGGAAAAAATGTTTTTACATAATTCTTCAACCATATATAATTCTGGTTAGTCCCCCTTAGGAGTGCAACAATGACAACACACATATCATACAACAAAAATGATACTTCCTACTCCCCCTGAGGAGTAGGCCCCAGTGATCAGTTGAGACAAATGATGAATCTATAGATCCACTTGATTGATGCACCTCTATGTGCACTTAGTTCAAAGAAGGAGGGACAGTAACCCCCAACTTCTCCTAGAGATACTAAAAAGTATCCTTAGGAAGAGCCTCAGTAAATATATTAGCAATCCGATCCTTTGTAGGCACATATTCAAGCCTGAATTCATTCTCCAATACCTTCTCCCTTAAGAAATGATATCTGATAGATATATGCTTCGTCCTTGAATGCATTACTAGATTCTTTGAAATATTTATTGCACTTGTATTATCATAGCAGATAGGGATAGGCTCATCACACACCACTCTTATATCCTTCAATGTTTGCTTCATCCATAGTACATATGTCCAATAAGATGTTGTTGCTATGTACTCAACCTTTGTAGTGGATAAAGAGAATAAATCTTGTTTCTTTCTTAGCCATGAAGCCAACCTACATCCAAGAAATAATGCACCACCACTTGTATTCTTCTGGTCATCTACATAACCAATCCAATCTGCATAAGTGAAAGCACTTAAAGTAAAATCAATATCCTTAGGATACCACAAACCATAATCTAGAGTCCCTTTCAGATATCTGAATATTATTTTCACAACTATAACATGTGTTTCTTTGGGTTCTTCTTGAAATCTGGTAGCCAAATATACTACATGCATGATATCCAGTCTAGTACCAGTAAGATATAATAGTTCACCAATCATAGATCTATACTTGTTGTGATCAACTTTAGGAGATTCATCATCCTTACTTAGTTTGCATCTAGTCACCATAGGGTTATAGACCGGTTTAGAGTCATCCAATCCAAACTTATTCAGTAATTCTTTAACATACTTTGATTGTGAAATGAATATGCCCTTATCAATTTGATTCACTTGAAGTCCAAGGAATAAATTCAACTCACCAATCATAGACATTTCAAACTCTGTTTGCATCTCCTCTGCAAATTTCTTGCACATACCCTCATTTCCTCCAAAGATAATATCATCAACATACACTAATACTATCAAAATTTTGTTTCCTTCAATATTGAAATAAAGATTACTGTCTGTGGAGCCTTTGTTGAACCTTTACTGAGTCAAATACCTGTCCAACCCTGCATAACATGCTCTAGGAGCCTATTTAAGTCCATATAGTGCCTTTTTCAACTTACAGACCATGTTCGATTGATCTGATAAATGAAATCCCTCTGGTTGTTCCATGTAGACCTCTTCTTCCAATTCTCCATTGAGGAATGCAAACTTAACATCCATCTAGCATAGCTTGAAATATTTGTGAGTAGAAAATGCAAAAAACATCTGAATAGCCTCCATTATTGCCACTAGGGAAAATGTCTCATCAAAGTGTATTCCTTCAATCTATGAATAACCTTTGCACACAAGCCTTGCTTTTTTTCTTACTACTTCACCATTCTCATCCAACTTATTCCTGAATACCCATTTTGTACCAATTATATTCTTGTTTACTGGTCTAGAAACCAATTCCCATTTCTAATTTTTCTCTATCTACTGTAATTCCGCTTTCATAGCTCTAACCCAATTTTCATCTTTGCATGCTTCACATAGTGTTTTAGGTTCTATCTTGGAAAGTAGACACAAATTTACCTGAGTTGCTGCCACTTTGCTTCTTTTTGTTACACCTTTGCCTTTGTCTCCAATTATCTGTTCTTCTGGATGATTTTTCTATACATATTTTGGAGTCTTAGGAGAAAGTTCCGGAGACTCTTCTTCTTCAATCTGTTCTTCTTCTTCCTTCTTCTTCTCTTTCTCTTATCTACAAACAAGTTCATCTAATTCATTTTCACTTATCTCAATTGAACTGTTCATATTTTCATCAAATTTTACATTTGCACTTTCAACAATCTTTCTCAATCTTTTATTGTGTAATCTATATGCTTTTCTTTTGGTTGCATATCCAAGAAAAATACCTTCATCACATCTTCCATCAAACTTTCCTAGATTCTCATCATCTCTTTTAATATAACATTTTCTTCCAAACACCTTAAAGTAATTAGCAGTAGGAATTTTTCCATACCACAGTTTATAAGGAGTCTTTGTGATGTCTCTTTTGATCCAAACTCTGTTAAGAATATAGACAGTAGTGTGAATTGCTTCTCTCCAATAAACCTCAGGAAAATTTTCCTCATTCATCATAGTACTTGCAACTTCTTTAATTGTCTGGTTTTTCCTCTCAACAACTCCATTATGCTAAGGAGCTCTAGGAGAAAAAAATTCCTCTTTATACCATGCTCTTCAGAAAACATATTAAACTCATTGTAGGTGAATTCTCCACCTCTGTCAGACCTTAAACATTTGATTTTCAGAATCACTTCATTCTCTACCATAGCCTTGAATACCTTGAATCTATTTAGAGCTTGAACTTTCTCCCTAATAAAAGTAACCCATGTCATTCTAGAATAATCATCGATGAAAAGCATAAAATACCTATCACCATTAATACTTCTCGTTCTTGTAGGACCACAGAGGTTTGTATGAATCAATTCCAATATTTTGGTAGTTGATTGTTCTTTTCCTTTAAAGCTACAACTTGTTTGTTTTCCCAACTAACAACTTCTGCAAACATCATAGGTAGGCTTTGTGATTTTTAGCAGATCTCTGACAACTTCTCTTGAACTAATCCTGATTAAGTTGTCAAAGTTTACATGTCCCATCCTTCGGTGCCATAGCCAACTTTCATTAACTTGAGACACAAAAAGCTGACCATCAACACCCTTAAGTTGACAAATGTTTCCATATGTTCTTCTTCCTGCAACTACCACAGTTCTGGACCCTTTTTTGATCTCACAAGTATTATCCTGAAAGGCAAGCTTAAATCCTTTGCTACACATTTTTCCAACACTCAAGAGATTATGCCTTAAGCCCTTAACATATTAGAAATAATTTGTATTGTGTTTTCCATCAAAAATAATTGTTCCTTTTCCAACAATATTTGCACCAGAATCATCTCCAAATATGACTAATCCTCCATCATAATTTTCAAGTTTATTAAACTTACTTTTGTCTTTGGTCAAATGATTTGAGCAACCATTGTCAATTACCCAATAGTCTTTGTCTTGTCTAGCATGAAAGACAGAAACCAGAGTACCTTCCATCTCTTCCTTCTTGTTTTCCAAACCACATTCTCTTGCACATATTCCATGGTTAGTAGACACTGATTTATTCTCTAAGGCTAGAAACATGCATTCATCTTTATCACCCTCTATTAGATTCATCATCAAAAATTACAATATCTTCTCTAACATAATATAATTTCTTGAACTTTTTGTCTTTATTGTCTTTGCTCTTCTTGTGTATGGCTCTATTTGGACATCTTGAAGCATAGTGACCAATATTTTCACAACTGAAACATTTAAAAGGTAACATACCTTTGTAATTGTTGGTACCTTTCTTTAGTTTCCTTGTAAAATTTTCTTCCAACTCCTCTAAACCTTCACTATCTGGATCATCTTCTAAATTTGTGGCTTTGAAGGTTGTCTCTGATTTCTCCTTTTCTTTTCCAAATTTCATCATTTCAAATACGGTCAAGTTGCCAATTAGCTATTCTTTAGTCAATTTATTTGGATCATAAAATTCCTCAATGGTTGAGACCTTATCGTTATAGCTCTCTAGTAGGGTCATCAGAATATTCTCCATTACATATTCAACTATCAGAGTACCTCCTTGATTTTTGACTTCATTTACTACAATTTCAATCCTCTAAAAGTAGCTTGCAGTTTCCTCACCTTATTCCATTTTCAAGTTCTCATATCTATGCTTAGCTGTTAACTCCTTTGATAATTTGACTCTATCATTTCCTTCATATATATCTTTAAAATTTTCCCAAACTTCATAAGTAGTGCCTAATGAAATAACTTTTTTTAGCTCAGTCTTAGATAAAGCACTATAGATTGCATACCTTTGTTTCTCATTTTCTTCATAGGCAAAAATATCATCTGTAGAAGGACCACTTGCTGGCTCAACATATTTTGTCTCAACAACTTTCCAAGTCTTGTAGCCAAGAGAGATCATGTAACCTCTCATCTGTACTTTCTAGAAACTGTAGCTAGATCCATCAAACACAAGGATTTCCAATTTGTGCACCATCAAATCTACCTCAAGCTGTTAAGCTCTTCTTAGAGGAACCAAAGCTTTGATACCAATTGTTGAAATGAACAAGACAATTGAGAGGGGGGTGAATTAGTTGTATCTAATCACATTCACCATAGATCTTAAACAATTCTACATTATGTTATTAAGTATGAGAATGAACTGTAGATAACAAAAAGCAAACACAAGAAACACTAGATTTATGTGGAAAACCCAATAAGGGAAAAACCACGATGAGGATTAACTCACAATATAAGAGTAATTGATAATTTGTTTACAAAGAGGCTCACTACAAAAGGGCTCACTTCCCAAGATAGGACTCACTATCCAGATGGGAGGCTTATTGCCTACAGATAAAGAAAGATAGAAAAAAGAATGTTACACAAAGAACATTATCTCAATGTAATAGAAGATCCACGATAGCAACTTACACATATCCACAACATTGATCGAAGAATTATAGACACCATCAACTCAATGCTTTCAAGAGTCTAACACATTACATTCCTTGTTTCCTCAGTTCACTTTCACACAATCTCTCACATCTACATTTCTTCTCACACTTGTGGAATACAATCCTTAAGATCTTGTCTTGTATTTATACCATCTTCAATCTTAGAAAATTTCTCCAAGGTCGGCTACAAACTCTTCATTTTACAAATTCAAATTAGGTCAACAACTCAATATTCATGTGGTGGATGAGAATGAGAACATACCAAACCAACACTTAACCAGGACCCAAAACAATATCTTGGATCAATCACATGCTTCCTTAATTGATACTTATCCTTCTCATGACGTGTAAACACTAGGTTGACCAAACCTAATGAAAACACCAATGAACTTTGAAGTACACGCATCCATAACAAGAGGATAACATGTAGACCACATAACATGCTTCACCATACACTAGAACACATCTTAAATTCCTTCAAATTCATTCGTAGCTACAACAACAACCTTCATACAAAGAATAATTTCCATTAGTCCATCCAGACTGTACATACACACATAGTAACTCTGAAACTAGTCTTTCGGAGCACCCAACCATGAACACCTTTGATAGAACACAGATAAAACAATTAAAAGCCCTCTTCTAGATCCATAATACCTAAAACAAACTAGCGGAGGATTGCGGAGTAGAAACGTTTCTCCTAGTCCACAAACAAATAACTCTGCTAGACCAGTTCAAAAACAGATGAACTCAACTTTCACTCTTCATCAAACTAAAAGATATAATCTAGGATATATCACCTAAGGATTCCCTTAAAGAACTCTACAAATCCACACAAGTATAGGATCAACATAGAAGAAATGTGGAGCAAATACAAGAGCACATTCTGAACACACACAATTCTATTTTCACTATTTATTAATTTTCTAAAAAGCACTTGGTAACTCATCATATCAACACACTTGCAACACCATAAAGATAGCTCCATGTACTCACAAAATCCCTACAGTATCTTAACTATACATGCACCATTTGCAATCACTTGTTTCCTTTCACTGCAACAACCTATACTATGTTGACATCAATGAAAACATTAATGACACCACCACCATACTCATCCATACTTGTAACACATTTTCCCCCTCTTTGAGACAATACATTTTTATAGTGTTGCTTCAAAGAAAGTGATGAAATGCCCCAGTTTTCCCCAATGAATGATGAAATGAATGTAGGATACCCCCTTGAGATTTTGACAAAATAATGGAATTATTAAGTTAAAATCTCAAAAATTATTAAGATGTAATAGAGGTGAAGGAAATGGAACTAGAAAATATGAAAGATGTAGAATAGGAAGAAAGTTAATATGAGGAAGGATAGTGATAAGATAGTTAATGTTGATCGATGTCACACATTGGAATGAATGAGAAAATAGAGTGATGTAGATGGATAAAGATGGTTTAATATAGCTTGTTCTTTCTATTTTATGTTATTTTTATCATCATAAAGTGTTTTATTATGTGGCAAGTGGATGTATGCACACTAAGGCATGATTTTCTATGTGTGGCATTTGTTTCCTTTTTCCTAAATTTTTGATAAAAGACAAGTGGATATATGTACACCAAGTTGAGACAAACCTTGGTGACTTTAGTATCCTTTTCATGAACAAAGACACAACAAAAAAAGATTGTTCTTAAACATACTATACATGATAGAACCTTGCCAGAATATATAAGGAAATATAGCTTCATAGTATGATAGCCCTAAGTATAAAGGTAATTGACAACCTTATATATATAGGGTGATTTGTTAATACTTGAATATAGTCTAGTACACATAAGTAAACATATCTTTCATAGAAATTCTTAAAAACATTCCACAAAGACGACATATTAAAATAATGACCTTGCCCCAATCTTGGTCCTCTAATAATTTTGAGATATCCTTGAGGAATCATTGGAATAGGACAATAAGATAAATCAATAAATAAAAGACTCAAAGATAATAGATCAACAACTATCAAACTTTCTTTCCAAAAAATATTTTTCTCAATAGTGAATAATGTCCATTATAGGAAAGATGTATTCGTTAGGACATGATTTGTTTGATAATATGTTTAAAGCAGACTTAACAATTGATCAGTAGTTTTGTAGATAGTTTAGCTAGAGTCTCCTATCCTCTATTGTTTCATGAATGCTCAATGTGTCGAGATGTTGCATTTTTTTTTTTTGCTAAACTCTTGTGTCCAAAAAATAGAAACTTATTATGTATATGGTAGATGATTCTTTTTTGGAAATATTTGATGTTTTTGGATTTTTGAAAATATTTGATGTTTTTTTAGATTATATCAAAAAATTTGAATATTTTTTTATTTTTTGGAATAGTGCCCTAAGTTCGAACAAATGATCTTACGATGGAACAATATCAAGCCATGATAGGGGTGATAGTTATATGAAAAATGATTTTTATTATGGATGGATTGGACAAAAGTGCTAATAGATGGTGGAAGATGGCTTCTATACATGGCACTTGTAAACAATTTTTCACCATGGTACTTACCCAAGGTGCCACCGAAGTGGTTTTCACCATAGGGAAAATTATTTCTCTTTACCATTTTCATTTTTCATTTTTTTGTATTTTTTGTACTTTTCCATTTTTTTACTTAAGATACTTTGAGGATCAAGCATACAATTTTCTTAGGTGGATTCCATTGATGGTCTCATCAAGTGGTTCACCTTTGGATGTTGATAAATGATATAATCATGACCCATAAGTTGTTGTGATAACAAAGGGGCCTAACTAGTTAGGCTCAAACTTCCTTTTAATTTCTTCTCATGTTCTTGTTGATTTTTTTATTTTCCTTGAGTAGCAAATCCCCTACTTCAATTTTTCATGTGACAACCTTTTTATTATAGCTGCAACAAAGGTGATTTTAGTATACTTTCAAGTGGTTTAGTGTGTTGAGGTTCCTTTCATCAAGTAACTCCAAGTCATGGAGTTTGGTAATCATGTAGTATTCATCATCTATAACATGGAATAATGAAACTCTAAGTGAAGGAAGATCAACCTCTATGGGAAAAAATGATTCAACTCCAAAGATAAAGGACTATGGAGTTGCACCTGCGGGTGTTCGAATGCTAGTTCGATATGCCCACAATGAAGGGTTGAGTTGGATGTGCCAGTCATGATTGACATCATTGCCAATTTTCTTTCTGATTTTTAATATTGTTTTGTTTGATGCCTCTGCTTGACCGTTACTCTATGGATAGTAAGGAGTGGGAAAATGGTGTTGGATGTGAAACTTATTGTAGAGCTCACAAACATTTGGTTCTTGAATGTTCTATTATTGTTAGTGATAATGGTTGAAGGGATCCTATGCCTACAAATGATGTAATTGGGTGATCCCACAATAGTGGGTTACACTTTTTGGACAAACTTGACATTGAATTGAACTCTTTTAACTAAATCTTCACTTTTTGACACCTATAGCTGCTAAACCATGAAGAATTTGAAGATGATGCAAACTAGTGATTTGTGACATTTTGTTTGTAGATTCTAAATATATATATTTTTAAAAATTTAGAATCAAATTACATTTTTTTTTCCATCTCCCCCAAAAACTAGTTTTTAACTATAAACTCCATTTTTAAAGATTGATGTTCACCATATAACACAAATTTTTTCTATGAAGGATAAAATTCAAACTTTTTAAAATTTAGATTTTTAACTACAATATCTAGCACCTTCATTTGGTTTCATAGTGTTTTATTGAATATTTTTTTCTTAGTTAAGTTTTGAAGTCAAATCAATTACAATTTAGACATAGGTGGACTGTATAACACAACATTTTTTGTATGTATCAATTTTATTTTATTTTGTTGGATCAAGGATATCAATACCAAGCACCTAGATATTTTTCAAAAAAATAAAATGATATTCTACTATTTTTCCACATGTGCAAAACATAGAGCTTGTTTCTCGGTGAAAAACCTATGTTTAATTAAACTAAAAAACATAATAAAACTAAAATATATTAAAAGTATACTTGATGGAGAGATCGTTTCAAGGAATATAATCCTCTCATTGGGTTTGTCAAGTTGACTCCATTTTCATCTTCAACCCAAGCTTCGAAACCCAAAATCCTACATAAAATTGCAGATGGAGGGGGGCAAGGGAAAAAAGGAGTGTTCTAGCAAACCCCCTAAAAATAACATTAAAAAAAAATAAAAACCATTTTTTTATTCAAAAAAATTGCCAACATGGATTTTGAGAAAACCCCCCCTTGTAGTGAATCCTCCTAAATTTTTTTGAGCCCCCAAGCAATTTTTGTTTGTCAATGCAATTGTAACCCACTTATGTGGGATCACCCAATTCAAGATAAATTTGGCTATTTGTTTTCCAGTAATATCAATAAGTGGAATGGCTTTGATCCATTTGATAAAATATTTCATGGCAATAATTATGAATGTGTCCATTGGAGGATTGGGGATGGAGTTTTCCTACGAGGTTGATTCCCCACTATGAGAAAGGCCATAATGAGGTAAGAGCTTGTACTTCTTGTGTAGGTGCATCTATAAGATTGCCATGTTGATGACACTTCAGATATTTGCATGCAAACTGGTGGGTGTCCTATTCCATTATTGGCCAATAGTATCTAGCTCTTATTAGTTTATTGGACGTGTTTGGACCACTAGCATGTGCCCCACAAATACCATCATGTACCTCCTATAGGGAAGTTTTTGCATCTTTCAAGTTAAGACACCTAAGGAGAATATCATCAAAGCTCCTTTGATATAATGTATCATCAAGGATGAGAAAGCAATATGAGTGTCTAATGAAGGTTTTTATTTGGTTATTCGATAAGTTGAGCGAAAGGGTTTGTTGATGAAGGTAATTGTATATGTCTTGGTACTAAAGGGAATCATGACCAATGATTTCACACACAAGTTTAGATTTTGGGACATCAAATGAATGTACCAAGAGTTGTTCCACTAAGAATTTACATTTCCGAGTATTTTATGGCATATCTAAGAGAGTTTGATGGTATCCATGGCATCTATTGCCTTGTTTCTTAGTCTTGGAACCTGTTCAAATGTGATATCAGTGAAGTACTACTTGAAACTATCTACCATTTTCTTGTAAGGTAGATTTTTTCATCTTTGGTTTAGTACTCATCATTCAACTGCCTTATAACTAGTTGAGAATCTTTGTAGACCTGAATTTGCTTGAGTTGTCATTTTATTGTCATTCTAAGTCCTATGATTAGTGCTTTGTACTTTGCTATATTATTTCTACATGGGAAAGCCAAACAATATGATTTGGGTATACAACCACCTTGGGGGAGTGATAAATAATATACCTATACTAATCCATGTTGGGTGTACGATCCATCAAAATATACTTTCCATATTTGAGCTGGGGTGATGGTGAATATACCCTAATCCAAAAACATTTACACCATTGAGTGATCATCTATAATAGGGGCACCTTCTAGTTGATTTTAAATTACTTGAAATATTATTGCCTTCCTATCTACATATTCAATGTTGAATTCACTGAGGATTATTACCCATTTAGCTAGACGGCCTGTGAGTGCTTCCTTGTTCAACATATACTTGAAAGGATCTATTTTTTGTAATAAGCTTGTTCTAGTGGTTGAGCATATAATGTCTCAACTCCTATGAAGTAAAAAAAATGCTAAAACAAGCACGTTCAATTTGTGAATAATTATGTTTGTAACCTACTAGAGTATGGATGATGTAATAAACCAAAATTTCTCTACCCATATCATCATGTTGTGCAAGGAGTGCACCTAGTGTTGTTGGTGTGGTAGATATATACAATATTAGAGGCTTACCCTAAATTGATGGCATTAATACTGGAGGAGATACAAGATAATCTTTGAGTTGATAGAATGCCTTTTAACAATTCTTCATCCCATTTAAAGGTAACACCCGTATGCAAAAGATGTGTAAATGGGTGGCACTTATCTCCTAGCTGTGAAATAAAGAGGTGAATAGATTGTATTTTTTTCTATAAACTTTACAGTTTTTTGAGAGTGATGGGAGGAGGCATGCCAATTATTGCTTTTACCTTTGCTGGGTTGACCTCAATGCTTGTTCTAGATATAATGTATCTTATAATTTTCTAGATGTCACCCCAAAAAAAAAAATTCTTAGGATTTAGCTGGAGGTTGTACTACTCCATCCTATCAAAGATGTTAGCCAATATGTCAAGATGAATTTCCCTGGTGATTTATTTTGGTAATAGATCATCAACATAATATTCTATCAAGATATGCATCATGTCGTGGAAGATAGTTGTCATAGCCCATTGATAGGTAGCTCTGGTGTTTTTAAAATGGAAGGACATGACATTCCAACAAAAGGTCCCCATGGACAAGTGAATGTTGTTTTATGTTTCTCTTCAATGGTAATACAAATCTGATTGTAACTTGAGAATTTTCCCATTAAGGATAACATTCCATGCACTGCTATTAAATCTACAATCATATCTGAGTTACGTAAAGGGAAGTCATCTTTCAAGCATGCCTTGTTTAGATATTTGAAGTTTGTGCATATGTGGATGCCCCTAGTGGGTTTAGTGACTAGGAAAAAGTTTGAAATCCATTCAACTTAATAAATTGGTCAAATGAAGCCCACATCTAATAACTTTTAAAGTTGTTCTTTGACCAGTAATGCTATTTGTGGGTGCATTTTATGTAGCTTTTGTTTCAATTATTTTTCCCTCGATGTTACTATTAGATGATGTAGTACTAGATTAGGATCCAATCTAGTCATGTCTACATAGGACCATGCAAATGTTATTTTTTTTTCCTTGAAAGTTTCCATGAAATCGATCCTTTTCTCCTCATATAAAGAAGCTACAAAGAATGTTATCTTTACATGTTATGTAGTACTGATGTATGTCTCCTTGGATTTCTCATTAAGAATTGAAGATCTCTCTTGATCCATAGGGATATTGTCAAGCCTTTCATCCTTGGGCACCTCAGAAAGGTTTTCACCCTTAGAAACATCCTTTATTTTTACTATTCTATGATCCGAAAGTGTTGCATGGTGGTTTTCACTAGGAGACTTATTTATACATTTTATGTTTTTATGACTAAAAGGTTTGGAATCCTCCCCAAAGTATGCCTTTGTGTTGATTTCTATGATAAATCCAGATCTATGATCCCCCAGGGGTATCCCATCTTGAAGTCCCAAAACTTAGCTATAGCTTCATCATTTTGGAATGTGTCTATACTAGGTGGATCTTATTGGTCCCAATTGATAAGTCAAGGGTATAATATAAGAAAAAATTTGTTATTGGAAGTTGAAGGCTTGAAAGAAAGATAGGATATGGTGCAAATGTTGTGGTCATGGAATAGGTTAGTGATACACTTGAAAGAGTAATTGCAATATCCTCATTAGATGATTTATTCATAGAAGGAGTTTTATCTGCCTCCACAAGTGTACCTTAGATATTTGAAGAAATAATATCTAGTTTCCCAAATGCAAGTCCTATATAACATGGTTTGATGGGTATTATGATAGGTTCCATGATCCCCTGCTTTTGTGCGCCAAGGCCACTATGACCATCATATCCCATGTGTTCCATTATTGGGAACCCTTTAGTGTACTTTCCTACTAGTAATGTGGCAATATCTTATTTTTCATTGTAAATCTACTTGGATATGTCACTATCTATATATTCTTTATCCAAATCCCCCCATTTGGAAAAATTAGTTGGACTACATTTAATTATTACGTTTGATACTACTTGGGATTTACCTAGTTTTCCATATGATCTGGAAGATGACC
The DNA here is from genome assembly GCA_007115665.2 of Sequoiadendron giganteum. Taxonomy (NCBI): domain Eukaryota; kingdom Viridiplantae; phylum Streptophyta; class Pinopsida; order Cupressales; family Cupressaceae; genus Sequoiadendron; species Sequoiadendron giganteum. Next base: position 385,426,065 of record CM021109.1, on the reverse strand, counting down.
TACACATAAAGACTGTGCCACACCATATTCCCTGCACCCTTTTTCTTTGACTTTAATCTTAACTTTGGGAGTAACCATGGACCGAGTAGATGTTTGTGTTAGTATCAACAGGTCTATATAGGATTTGGAAGAGGATGCTTTAGTGTTGTTGGGAACATGAAGTGTGGTGTATCCTCTCAAGTTATTACAATATGTGAGTATCTAGATTTACCAGAATGGTTACTTTGTTTCCTTCATGATAGAACTTGAGACACTTGTGAAAAGTAGAGGGTACTATTGTGCAGTTTTACACACACGCCCCACTGAAAGTAGGGACCCTCTTTTGCCTGGCCTTTTGGCTCTTTTATGTGGCCTTGCCCTTTTTGAGCTTGTCTTTGAAAATATTGAGTTTTTGGTTCTTGGGTGTTTTGGTCCTTTGGTATTGGATTTGTGCAACTTTACAATGTACCTAAATGCCTATCGTGCTGTAAAATTCCCCCATTATGCTAACACTTTGAAAATTCTAAGTCTTTTGGACAATTTCAGGTTTTTCCCTATTTTTGGGAATTTTCCCTTTGGGCGGATTTCCCCAGCTGCCTGGAAAACCCGATGGGGCTGGTTCTGCGCTGTCTTCGGGGATTTTGGTGCTTCACGGATTTTTGTCTCCCCTGGTTTTTTTTGACTTTTCCTTCGCCTCTTCATTTTCCTAGTTTGCATATTTTGGTCGGTTCTGCGTTGTCTTCAGGGATTTTGGTGCTTCACGGATTTTCGTCTTCCTTGATTTTTTCTGACTTTTCCTTGGTTCACATCTTTGGGGATGTTTACCTCGATACCATGAGGGCTTTGCATCTAGGCCATGGTTGGGCGGTGGTACCGCCTTACCATGGGAGTCTTTGGTTAGCGGCGTGGTTGTGCGGGGTTTGGTCTGTCTAGCACAATAGTGCTATTTACCTCAATGTCACAGGTGTCTCTGAGCCCATCCATGGTTGTGTGGTTCACTGCCATAACGTGGGGGTTTCATGCTTGGCTTGCGGTTTTGCGGTTACTGTGTTACCTCAGTGGTCAAATGTTTGGCTTGTGGTAGTGCGTTTTTGGTCATTTTGGGGGCATCGAGAAGTCAAAATTGTTGGTCAATGGTGTGTGAACTGTGTTGACTTCATAGGAATCCATTGCCTTTGGAAAATATTGAAATTCGTTCCTCCATTTTTTTTGAAAGTTTTCTATTTGTCAAGAACTGAGAGGATTCATGGCCTAGTTGTTTATGGTTCTACATTGCATGATGGATTTGGATAATTTAATGATATGTGCAAACATTCTTGGAGTTTTGACTGATGAGTAATTGGCCTTTGGTGATTTTTGTGCTTCCCTCACATAATCCGCTTGGCCCAAAATTTCTCGAATTTCCTTCCTGACTTGAATTCTACGAAGGGGTGAAAATCCTGAACTTTGACAAGGATGCTTTAATGAAGTTTTAATTGATTCTAGTGGTTGTTTTGGATCTCTCTAATGATTAGCATATTTTTTATGATTGATTAACACAAATTTTGATGTTAGAATGAATGCTAATGGTGGCCATTTTGAATGTAGGTTGCATCGAGCAAGTTATTTTTGTCAAGGCCAAAGAGGTGGATATATGTTGAAGATGTTGCGGGATTTGCGAGATTGCATCCAGGTACATTTTGCGGCTACGGGCAGGTGAAACTCGCTTGTACATGGCCGGGTCGACATGCTTGAGGGTCGTTCATCTGAGTTGGGCGTGACATGGAGGGTTCAAGCTAATTTGACTCGATCAGAGTCATTGGGGAGGCCCAACTCAACTGATTGGATGGTGATTCGTATTCACACTCATATGATGCGCATGTTATCCTCCTTCTGCTTCGCGTCAGTGGGACATTAATGGCAGAGGTGACCTGTGGGGTTTGGTCAATCTAAATCATGATTTGTGGGGATCCCAGGCTGATTTGAAGGGGCGCCTCATGCATTCATTGCAGGATGGAAATTTATTGCAGGTTGTCTGGGTCAATAGGGTTGGTGGATGACTTTCTTTGTAACCCTAGCTCGGGCCAACACGGGACAAGATTTCTATAAGTTTAGAATTTTGCCTCATTTGTAAAGTTTAGAGGGTTAGAGAGAACAAATTTGGTTAGTTAGAGAACAAAGTTTGTAAGAGTTAGAAAAAAGTTAGAGAAACTGGTTGTTAAATAGTTGGTTCAAAGTTAGAAGACTAGATCTTGTAAGTAGATTAGCAAGTAGAGAAGGAAGTTAGAATTAGGAGTTAGTCATATTTCAAGCAAGTGTTGTAACACAAAACATCATAATTGTTGCTATTACTAGTGATTTAATACAAGTGAAGGCATTGTGTTATTATTGGTGTCTTCTTTGCATTAATTTGTCTTGCATGATTCTTATTCTATCTTCAAAATTGCTTGGAAATATCCGAATGTACTTTAGGTTTAGAATAAATAATTTAATGGTGCTTGTGATTTAATGCTTGGAGTGTTGTAGCAATCTCTGGTTCATACTTTAGGCAGCTTCTTGATTATGGGACTGTTGTGCAAGGTCAACCTGTACCTGTTATTTATGTGCTTAGCTCAATTATGGGCATTTATCTAGTTCTATTGAATGAATGTCCATGATCTGAAAAATATTTAATTCCTTAGAAGATTGCACTATTTCTATGAGATTGCAAGTATAACTTGGGTTGAACAAAAATTAGTTTATAGGGATTGGTTTGTTCCAAGTATTTCTTCATTGGTATTGGTGATCTTAGGAGTAATATTAATTTTAGGATTTTTGGAACCCTTACCTTTTGCTATTTATTTGAACTTTGGTTAAAGTAGGAACTCAAGTATCACTCTGTTGCAAAATCTGATAAGTTTAGAGTCTCCAGCATTTGTTTCGTAAGGTCCCTTTGTGATTACCAACATTTTCACATTTATCATTGAGTGGTTCCACTGCATTGTCATGACATGACACCTGAGAGCCCTTGCGGTTAGCTCTTTTCTCATAGAGATCACCCTTTCAAGAGAGATAGGATATTTTATATTCTATCTGAGTTGTTGCTATGCAAAAAAAACCATCAATAGGATTGGTGCTAGAAGGAGGGAAAAACATGGGTAATATTGCTGGAAGTTGAATGAGCTTTCATGTTGAAAACTCAAGCTATGATAGATCTCTAAATCTGAAGTACAAATTATGAGTCCAGATGGAAAAGTAGCCTTATGCTTTCCATGATGGAATCAGGCTTTAGATTGATTTCCATCAACTTTGTGTGTCTTTGAATAAGAGATTGGATCTCTGGAATGGTAAGGGTTTGCATCACTATGCATTATCAGACCAGTGTAGAATTCATAATACTTGCAGGCATAATGAGTTTGAATGCTTAACCTTTTTGGGTAAAATCAAGATGGTTTTGCAAAGGGATATTTTCATATGGAACCTGCCTGAACCATTGGCTTCCATAGATTTAGAGCTTGTTGATGCTGCAGTTGAGGCCTTTACAGAGATAGTTAAAGATCAACTCAGTAGTGGTAGGTGTTTGCAATATTTTATCTCATCTAAATGGTGCAGAGTTCATAGTGCATCTCATTCAGAATTCACTTGCCATTCATGTGTGGATATTATCGTTAAAGTTAGGAGATGTTTGGAATGGAGAGAGCAGTCAGTTAAAGAATGTACTATAGAGGAGACAAATTATGAATCTGAAGAAGGTGCAACAAGTGTTGATTCATCCATGAATCAAGCAACATGCCAAAAGGAAGAGCCCAAAATATCTGAGGCAATGGAGGTGGTTGATGAACATTCAAGTGAAGAACAACCTAAAAACACAGTGGATGTTGGTCCTATAGAGGCTAACCAAGTGTCTGAAATGGAAAATGTAGCTGAAAGTGAACAACAACAGGAAGAAGAGCTAAGTCAGGTTTCCTATGTTCATGATGAAGATCTAATACAGACTAGATATGATGAGTTTGTGGCAAGATTTTTGAAGGATTGGTCAAGCCTAAATTATAGAGTATTCCTAGAGGAGTTGTTGTTACCAACTTGGTGCAGGATACATGAGGAAGAACATTATGAATTCACCTATTTCCAGTGCTAGACAGCCATAAAAGAGGTGGAAGAACAAGTGCAATTGCTGTAACATACAAGATATACACAAAAAGATACCTCAAATAAGTCTCCAATGGAAGAATTTCAACAACTTGCTGATAAATGTCTTGAAGAACATGAAGAAACACTTAATGGAGTGGTCAACATTCCTAATTACTATGATCAAGAGTTTGAACTAATACCAAAAAAAGATGAATCCAGGGAGTTCTCTCATTTATCAAATTCTATTTCTTCTCCGTCTGTTGATTAATTAAGCACTGAAAATTCACAAATTTTATGTATTAAGGGTGTGGTAGCTAATATGGTTCATACTAATATGTAGGAAAGAATGAATGATGTTGAAAATAGTAATGTTGTGGTCATTACTGATGAGCTGGATCACAATATGCTTAAAGACAAGCCTATGATGCCTCTTAATGAACATCATGTTGAGGAATTTGTTGTGCATGACAAAGCTGCTGCATTTTCATCATTAATGCTTCATGAAGAAACAAAAAACATAATGTTGCACCATCAGTGGAGGCCCCCTAATGATACTAAGATCAACTCTTCACAATTGGGAAATGATGAATACAATATTCAATCTACAGGAGTACAAAATCAAGTTGTTTCTTTCCTTACTGTGAATTCCGAAGCTTATCAATTTGATTATGGAAGTTTAGGAAAGACAACTTGCATATGGATTGATCATGGTCCTAATGAGTTACCTCAATTGCTAATTATTCTTGTCAATGGGGTTAAGTTTGAATGCTACATCATTGAGCATTATTTTGTTGAACATAAAGATGAATTTGCATTCTTGAGGACTGTTACCACTACATTGTTGCTTGTTTATGCATTGATGAACCATTTGGGGATGGGTCTCAATCTTCCTTGTCTAATCATGAGCCATTTCAAGTCTCTTTGTACATAGTTTCATCTGAATAAATGTAGATTGCCTTGATGTTCTTTTGCTTTAGTCTGTTTTGTTTTCTTTAGGATAGATTTCTTTAAGAATAGTTTGCTTGGATTAGGTTTAGGTGGCCTTTTGTTTGTTGCTATTGTGGTTAGGGTAGGTCTACTTCAGTTGGTTTTGCTTTTTGCTCTGCTCCCGCTTTTGGTTTTCTTGCTTTCTTCTAGGCTTGTTGCATCTGTATGGTTGGCTGCTTGCTTGGGGCCGTTATGGGAATTTATTTTACAAACTCCAATCATCTTTTCAGAGTCAGCTGGTGGATTTCCTTTGTTTGATGTTGCATATGCTTGGAATCGGAATCACTTGATTAAGTCAAATTCAAGAATGTATTTGGGTCTCATTCGTACACACAAATCTTAAGGTTTCCAAGGTTGCATATGGTCCTTGTGAGGTCTGATTGGGTGAAAAATATTATATTCTACTCCAGTGCCACTGTGGTTCTCATCCCTGAGTGCAGACTTCATTGCTTGCAAGGTGAAAGAGAAGGTTTAAAAGATCTCAAAGAGAATATCAAAAGAAAAGAAAAGAAAATTTTGAAAATCAAAAGAAATGTTCACCTTATTAGGGGTATCCTAGTATATCTACCGAGGCTATGGATGCCTGGCTGGTAGTAGATCTATGCTAGGGAGAGTCACAGTGATAACCTCGTCAGGGCTATGGAGCCTGATTGGAAGCGAGGCTCTATCCAGGTTGCTTTTGGAGTTGCAATCCTTATGTAGCCCTATCAGACTAAGTTTGGTCCCTATTGCCACTGAGGAAAAAGGAAATGAATGCATATACACACACTTCGACCCTGGTACAGGAAAGGTTTGCTTGTTTGTGATTTTTGAAACCTTGTCCATAGGTAGCCTGATCAATCCATATCTGGTATGCGAAACTGAAGATTCTGGGTTGATTCCAGTTTGTCATTGAAATGCTCTGAAGCATTTCCCTAGAGGAGTCACCATTTTTTGTATAGTTTTGCACACACGCTCCACTGAAAGTAGGGACCCTCTTTTGCTTGGCCTTTTGGCTCTTTTCTGTGGCCTTCCCATTTTTGAGCCTGTCTTTGAAAATCTTGAGTTTTTGGTTCTTGGGTGTTTTGGTCCTTTGGTCCTGGATTTGTGCTACTTTACAATATTCCTAAATGCCTATCTTGCTTGTAAAATTCCCCCATTATGCTAACACTTTGAAAATTCTAAGTCTTTTGGACAATTTTGGGTTTTTCCTTGTTTTTGAGAATTTTCCCTTCTTGCAGATTTCCCCGACTGCCTGGAAAACCCGACGGGGCTGGTTCTGCGCTATCTTCGGGGATTTTGGTGCTTTGTGGATTTTTGTGTCCCCTGGTTTTTTTCAAATTTTCCTTCGCCTCTTCATTTCCCAGTTTGCATCTTTTGGCCGGTTTTGCATTGTCTTTGGGGATTTTGGTGCTTTGCGGAATTCCGTCTTCCCTAGTTTTTTCAAACTTTTCCTTTGTTCCTTTGTTTCCCCTGTTCGCATATTTGGGGTTGTTTACCTCGATACCATAAGGGCTTTGCATTTAGGCCACGGTTGGGTAGTGGTACTACCTTATTGTGGGAGTCTTTGGTTGGTGGCACAGTTGTGCAGGGTTTGGTCTGTCTGGCACGATAGTGCGGTTTACCTCAATGCCACGGGTGTCTCTGAGCCCGACCACCATTGTGTGGTTCACCTCCATACCACAGGGGTTTCGTGCTTGGCTTGTGGTGCTATGGCTACCATGTTACCTCGGTGGTCGAATGCTTGGCTCGCGGTAGTGTGGTTTTGGTCATTTTGGGGGCGTTGGGAGGTCAAAACTGTCAATCAATGATGTGTGAACTGTGCTGAATTCGTAGGAACCCGTTGCTTTTGGAAAATCCCGAAATCTGTTCCTCCTTCGTTTTTTTTTGAAAGTTTGTTATTTGTCAAGAACTAAGAGGATTCATGGCCTAATTGTTTATGGTTCTGCATTGCATGATGGATTTGGATAATTTAATGATATGCACAAACATTCCTAGAGTTTTGATTGATGAGTAATTGGCCTTTGGTGATTTTTGTGCTTCCCTCACCTAAATCCATCTGGCTCATAATTTCCTGAATTTCCTTCCTGACTTGAATTCCGTGGAGGGGTGAAAATCTTGAACTTTGACAAGGATGCTTTAATGAAGTTTTAATTGATTATGGTGGCTATTTTGGATCTCTTTGATGATTAGCATGTTGTTTATGATTGATTAACATAGATTTTGATGCTAGAATGAATGCTAATGGTGGCCATTTTGAATGCAGGTTGCATCAGGAAAGTTGTTGCTATTGAGGTCGAAGAGGTGGATGTAAATTTAAGGTGTTGCAAGATTTGCAGGATTGCATCCAGGTACATTTTAGGGCTGCGAGCAAGTGAAACTCGCTTGTACGCAGCTGGGTCGATGCGCTCGAGGGCCGTTCATCCAAGTTGGGCATGACATGGAGGGTTCAAGCTGATTTGAATCGATCAAATTCATTGGGGAGGACCAGCTCAGCTGATTGGATGGTGATTCATATTCACACTCATATGATGCATGCGTTATTCTTCTTCTGCTTTGCGCCGGTGGGACATTAATGGTGGAGGTGACCTGTGGGGTTTGGTCGATCTAAATTAGGATTTGTGGGGATCCCAGGATGATTTGAAGGGGCACCTCATGCATTCATTGTAGGATGGTGATTTATTGCGGGGTGTCTAGGCCGATAGGGTTGGTGGCTGACTTTCTCTATAACCCTAGCTTGGGTCAGCACATGACATGATTTTTATAAGTTTGGCATTTCACCTCATTTGTAAAGGTTAGAGGGTTAGAGAGACCAAATTTGGTTAATACAAGTGAAGGCATTGTGTTATTATTGGTGTCTTATTTGCATTGATTTGTCTTGCATGGTTCTTATTCTATCTACAAAATTGCTTGGAAATATCTGAATGTATTTTAGGTTTAGAATAAATAATTTAATGGTGCTTGTGATTTAATGCTTGGATTGTTGTAACAATCTTTGGGTCATACTTTGGGCAACTTCTTTATTGTGGGACTGTTGTGCAAGGTCAACCTATACCTGTTATTTATGTGCTTAGTTCAATTGTGGGTATGTATCTAGTTCTATTGAATGAATGTCCATGATCTGAAAATCTTTAATTCCTTAGAAGATTGCACTATTTCTATGAGATTGTAGGTATAACCTCGGTTAAATAGAAAGTAGTTTAAAGGGATTGGTTCGTTCCAAGTATTTCTTCATTGGTATTGTTGATCTTAGGAGTAATATTAATTTTAGGATTTCTGGAACCCTTACCTTTTGCTATTTCTTTGAACTGTGGTTAAAGTAGGAACTCAAGTATCACTCTGTTGCAAAATCTAATAAGTTTAGAGTCTCTAGCATTTGTTTCATAAGGTCCCCTTGTGATTACCATCATTTTCACATTTATCACTGAGTGGTTCCACTGCATTTTCATGACCTGACACCCGAGAGACCTTGGTGTTATCTCTTTTCTCATAGAGATCAAACTTTCAAGAGAGATAGGATATTTTATATTCTGTTTGAGTTGTTGTTGTGCAGAAAACACCATCAATAGGTACAACCTGCATGACATGAATCCATGGGTGACTAAAAGTACATTGTATGGTAGCTCTAGATTCAGTTCTTGGCAAAATATGTCTTTTATTGTTGGTCCCACCGTGATTGGCATAGTGATGGTCCCTTTGGAGGGTTTTTTAACCACATCATAAGATCTGAACAATATCTTCTTAGTTGAATCTATAACTTCCTCAAAGTATCCTAGTTTTTTTAATAGTTTTAAGGTGTATATGTTCAAACCAGCACCACCATCTATTATGACATGTTTTATGTTGCACTTGTGGACAAATATTTCCAAGTGAAGGGAATCATTGTGAGTAGGTGAATGGGATGTCATGTCTTTATCATAAAAATCTAGATGATGTGAAGAGGTGATATGACTGACCATAGCTTGAAACTAGTTTTCATTAAGATCCATCGGTGCCGATGATTCCCTAAGAGCTTTATATAATATATCTTTATGAATTGGTGATATGTGCAAAATATTAAGAATATATATTTGGGCTGGTTTTTTATTCAGTTGATCCATTAGATTGTACTATGGGGTAATGTTGTTCCTAGACGTGGCTACTTGTAGAGTGATTTTGCTTCTGCATGTTGTAATGTTACATTCTAGATTTGTATTCTTTTTAGTGATAGTCAAAACATGGTTGTAAACTTCCTCAATATAGTTAATTGTATAATAATAGTTGAAAACTATATAATTTGCATTGTTTCTTGAGGTACTATCTTGGTTAGAGACATTTCCTTTTACATGATTATGTAATAGATCCTTGAAGATCACATGGTCACTGTTTGAGAATTCTTTTTGGTTTTCAACACCAATATCTCATTTGTCTATTAAGTCCTAAATAAGGTGCTTCAATTTAAAATATTTGGGAGTTTTGTGTCCTTTTACCATGTGGTAATCACAAAAATCGGTGTCCTTCCCCCATGTTGGTTTGACCTATGGTTCAAATTGTCTAATTTCTAGAAGAGAGATTATATTCACTTGGATTAGTTTTTGAAGCATAGACTCGATTTTCTCTCCTAAAGTATTAAATTTTCATTGTGGGTTGTCGTTGAGTCTTGGAGGTGCTTGTGTGCTATCCTGTATATTTATTGGTGTCTGAACATTATTTGGTGCTTGTATACGTAAAGTGAGTTGAGCATTTTGAGCCATTTTCACGTCAACCACACCATCATTGACAACATTTTTATTCTTATTCCAATAGTGGGACTTGTCATTTGAAGAGTTTTAATTGGTTTTGTTTTCTTTAAAGATTTTAAAAAGTCATTTGGAAATTAGGGATTTCTCTATAGTAAGTCCCTTCTTGATGACTTCATCAAAGGAATTATAACATAGCATCTCAAGTGGAACCCAACTTCATCAAAGGTTAGAGGGTTAGAGAGAACAAAGTTGGTTAATACTGGTGATTTAATACAAGTGAAGGCATTGTTTTATTATTGGTGTCTTCTTTGCATTGATTTGTCTTGCATGGTTCTTATTCTATCTTCAAAATTTCTTGGAAATATCTGAATGTATTTTAGGTTTAGAATAAATAATTTAATGGTGCTTGTGATTTAATGCTCGGAGTGTTGCAGCAATCTTTGGTTCATAATTTGGGAAACTTCTTGATTGTGGGACTGTTGTGCAAGGTCAACCTATACCTATTATTTATGTGCTTAGTTCAATTGTGGGTATTTATCTAGTTCTATTGAATGAATGTCCATGATTTGAAAATCTTTAATTCCTTACAAGATTGCACTATTTATGTGAGATTGTAGGTATAACCTGGGTTAAACAGAAAGTATTGCAAAGGAATTGGTTTGTTCCAAGTATTTCTTCATTGGTATTGTTGATCTTAGGATTAATATTAATTTTAGGATTTCTGGAACCCTTACCTTTTGCTATTTCTTTGAACTGTGGTTAAAGTAGGAACTCAAGTATCACTCTGTTGCAAAATCTGATAAGTTTAGAGTCTCTAGCATTTGTTTCATAAGGTCCCCTTGTGATTACCATCATTTTCACATTTATCACTGAGTAGTTCCACTGCATTGTCATGACCTGACACCCGAGAGACCTTGGTGTTATCTCTTTTCTCATTGAGATCAACCTTTCAAGAGAGATAGGATATTTTATATTCTGTTTGAGTTGTTGTGCAGAAAACACCATCAATAGGTACAACCTGCATGACATGAATTCATGGGCGACTAAAAGTACATTGTATGGTAGCTCTAGATCCAGTTCTTTGTAGAATATGTCTTTTATTATTGGTCCCACCGTGATTGGAATAGTGATGGTCCCTTTGGAGGGTCGTTTAACCACGTCATAAGATCTGAACAATATCTTCTTAGTTGAATCTATAACTTCCTCAAAGTATCCTAGTTTTTTACTAGTTTTAAGGTGTAGATGTTCAAACCAGCACCACCATCTATTATGACATGTTCTATGTTGCACTTGTGGACAAATATTTCCAAGTGAAGGGAATCATTGTGAGTAGGTGAATGGGATGTCATGTCTTTATCATAAAAAGCTAGATGATGTGAAGAGGTGATATGACTGACCATAGCTTGAAACTGGTTTTCATTAAGATCCATCAGTGCCAATGATTCCCTAAGAGCTTTATATAATATATCTTTATGAATTGGTGATATGTTTAAAATATTGAGAATATATATGTGGGCTAGTGTTTTATTCAGTTGATCCATTAGATTGTACTATGGGGTAATGTTGTTCCTAGACGTGGCTACTTGTAGAGTGATTTTGCTTCTGCATGTTGTAATGTTATATTCTAGATTTATATTCTTTATAGTGATAGTCAATACATGGTTGTAAACTTCCTCAATATAGTTAATTGTATAATAATAGTTGACAACTATATAATTTGCATTGTTTCTTGAGGTACTATCTTGGTTAGAGGAATTTCCTTTTACATGATTATGTAACGGATCCTTGAAGATCACATGGTCACTATTTGAGAATTCTTTTTGGTTTTCAACACAAATATCTCCTTTGTCTATTAAGTCCTAAATAAGGTGCTTCAATTTAAAATATTTGGGAGTTTTGTGTCCTTTTACCATGTGGTAATCACAAAAATCGGTGTCCTTCCCCCATGTTGGCTTGACCTATGGTTCAAATTGTCTAATTTCTAGAAGAGAGATTATATTCACTTGGATTAGTTTTTGAAGCATAGACTTGATTTTCTCTCCTAAAGTATTAAATTTTCATTGTGGGTTTTCATTGAGTCTTGGAGGTGCTTGTGTTCTATCCTTTATATTTATTGATGTCTTAACATTATTTGGTGCTTGTATACATAAAGTGAGTTGAGTAGTTTGAGCCATTTTCACGTCAACCACACCATCATCAACAACGTTTTTATTCTTATTCCAATAGTGGGACTTATCATTTGAAGAGTTTTAATAAGTTTTATTTTCTTTAAAGATTTTAAAAAGCCATTTGGAAATTAGGGCTTTCTCTATAGTAAGTCCCTTCTTGATGACTTCATCAAAGGAATTATAACATAGCATTTCAAGTGGAACCCAACTTCAATGTTCATGTTTTGCATGAAAATTTCAACTAATTGTTTTTTCTGGGATATGACATGGGTTCTTGCTAGCTAAGTTTCACCACCTTTGTATGAAGGAGGAAAATGTTTCTCCATAATTATATTTGGTGGTGCATAATTCAATCATTTTCATTTCATGGTCCATGTTATAGGAGAAATTTGAGACAAACTTATTAACTATTTTATTAAAGGTTCTTATGACACCAGGGAGTCTAGAAAACCATTCCATAGTTTGTACTCCTAGGATTCTTGGGAAGATGCACATTAATTAAGTATTATTATGCATTACCTCTAAAAATGCTACATCAAAATTTCTCATGTGATCACGAGGGTCTCCCTTTCCTTTATATTTGTTGAATTTAGGTATTTCAAAATAATCTGGAAAAGGTGGCATATGTCTTCTATTGCATAGATATTTTACTATGACCCCATGTGGATGTTTTCCATTTGTTGTATTTTTTTTGAAAATGCAAAGCTAGATTATTGGGATCTCTTGCATTGTAAGCAGTTGTTGAATGTGATGATTACTGACCTTGGAGGTAGTTTGATGATGATGGATTTTGATGACCATACAAAGGCTTTTGTGGATTAAGATTGGCATATTGTTGTAAATGGTTTTAGTATTGTGGAGGGATATTGTGTTGTGGATGTATGTGGTTAAGGGGATTGGTGTATTGTTGTGATGTCATAGTGTTTTGAGTGAGATATTTATTTTGATTATGTAGGTGCATGTTGTAATTAGGATTGATGTATGGAGCCTATGGAGGTTGTGTTATGGATTTGGTGATGTATTGATTAGGTGGTATGTTTGATGGGTTTACATGTATGATTTTTATTGGATGGGAGATGTTAGGATTATTAGGTGGAGGTTGATGTGGTGGTGTTTGTGAAGGATGAGATGATTGTGCATGTGGATTATTTGTCAATGTGGAGAAAATATATTGACCAGATGTAGGGTTGGTAATGTGCATGGAGAATGTAGGAGTTTGAATATGGATGGGAGGTACCATTACTTGTGTGGAATTTGTAGGGATGGTTATTTATGGAATTCTTGTAGTAATTTGTGAATAATTAGTGGATGGATTGTTAGGGGGTTTAATAGTGATTTTGGGGTTTGGTCAAAGTGAAGGTGGTATGTTGTTATCAGAACTACTTTCTCCCAAGGTCAAGGACGGATTGTTATTAGTGATATTTTGGATATGTGTTATATTTAAATTGGAGGGTAAACTAGCCCCTTGTTGGGAAAGCATCAAGAAATATTTATATGGATTGGTTTCTAAAACCGTTTCAATTAGTTTCATTGCATGAGCATCGTGTTGTGCCTTAGCCAACTCTTTGTGCATTGCATCCCATATAAATCCATCTATGTTTGGAATATTGTTAGGAATTGGTGGGTGCGGTGCTTCAACACCCCTTGGTTCATACATGTTTGGGTTTTCAAAGTTGGTTTCCTAAAATGGATTCGTTTTTGTGTTTGTCATGTTTGGACCGAGATTTTTCATTTTGTTTTTGACTTGAGACCTCATTTATACTGACATATAAGAGATACTACGACCTCCTAATTTTGGGTGAGATGTTGTGGATGAATGTTTTATTTTCAAATATGGGCTTGGAAAAGGACACACTAAGTACATTTTTTAACCAAATTTTTGATATGGATGCTTTTTGGATGTGGTGTAGGACGTGAAACCTAAAAAAGACAATAGTTAACTAGATCTCATTTTTTTATTTGGTTTTGAGGATAATCCTTGCTTGTCCTAGGCTAATGAGTTCAAGTGAAGGAAGATGATAGGGAAATTATAAACTTAGGAGTAGACTAATGACTACTAAGAAAATTTGTTCATAGATATTGATACTAATTCAATAACTTACTTGAGAATGATAGTTTTTCAAGAAAATGGATAAACTAGGGGGTATTGATAAGAGATCTAGAAGACAATGTTTAATTCTAGTTGAGAATGGATGAGTTTTTTTTGCTACTATGGATGAGGTTACTTATTGATTTAAAACTAAAGGAATATGTTTCTAAGAAATGACAAGATAAAAGGATGGCACATGATGTTTGTTTTTTGTTCTTGCTTTGAGAGGGCTGATTATGCTTATATATTTATCTAATACAAGTCTTTGATCCTATACTAACTATTTGATATAAATTTTTGGAAACTGACTGTTGATTGTTCTAGAAATTTTGACTGACAGTCAAATATATCATTTTATAAACATGTTGACTCAGTAAAAAGAATGGCACTATTTCAAACAAACTTATCACTATGTAATTTGTAGAATTTTGATAGAGGACAATTTTAGATAAACGTGCCACTTTGCACAAAAGCATTGAATTGCAAACAAAAACATCAATATAAAATATCAGACATGTTAGATGCAAGAAGATGCATCGAGATGCAAATAAAAGTGACACAAGATGATATTCAAGTGTGTTTCTATGACAAAAAGACAAAAAATTGTAAGTTTAGACCTAAATCAACCTAGGTTTTGATATTTTATAACTGTTTGAAGACCAATTTTGTGTTTGTTTGATTTTACAAATGATAAAAACAACAAAGAACAACATATAGGAATGAGACTGAGGATATTTGAGGTTGATTTCACAAGCCAAGAGCTTACTATTTGGTGTCACTAGTATTAAACAATGAAGACACACCAAGAATACACAACCTAGCTAGTAGTAGAATGAGTTTATCAACTTATAGTGGGACCACCCACCAAAGCTATACCATCCAATGAATGGGTGAATGAAGTGCATGAAGGTCGTGTACCACCTTTGTGCCTCTCACCTTAAAAATGGCAAGGTCCTAATCAAGGAATCAATCACCTCAACAAGGTACAGTACATGGTGAGTAACTTCACACATGATAATGTATGTTGTACCACTATAAGATGACAACCAAAAGGTATTAAAGGCTACTAGTAAACAAGGTTCATAGTGGAAATTAGTGAACAGTGAGCCCATTCAGGAATGCTCGAGATTGGAGGGGTCTCATTCACTCTATTCACCTATACATGTCTCAATGAATTGAGGGTCATGAGGCTTGGCTTGAAGGATGTTGGCCACACCTTGGGCAAAAAATTTCATTCTCCCCCCTTTTTATACCCCACTTGAAAATGTGGTTGAGATTGAACCCTAAGGTGATGAATTCCCCAAGAAGGTCTCCTACTGAAATAAATGGTAATAATGTTGTTTATGATCCCCAAGATCATTCTTAATATTTACGAGGGGAGATCGTACACAAATAGTCACACCTCAAGTGTGAATACAAAGATTGCAAACTAATGGCGCTTTTGATATTCAAGATCTCTTGAGGTACAAGGAAAGAGCATACACAACCACTAGTTTACCAGACATGGTATATAATTCATTTTAATGCACCAAATCAAAATGAGATTTTTAGGTTCAATTTTAGGTATACCAAATCAAAATGTGCAAGTTGTTTGTTCAATTTTTAAGCCCAAATCGAAATGTTCAAGTTGTGGGTTCTTTTTAATGCACCAAATAAAATGTGGAATTTTTGGGTTCAATTTTTGGAGCACTAATTGGAAATGAAAAATTTGTTCATTTTAAGAGTACCAAAATCAAATGTTATACTTCTCCCAATGCCACAATTTGTGTAAATTTTATCTCAAAAGGTCAAAAAACACACACACGCTAGACATTAGGAAATTTGAAAATACAAAAATAAATGATGATTAGAGATAACTAAACGTGTTGTTGTATTTCAAGAAAACACATCAAACTACTTCAAATACATCGACCTGCTACAAACATGCCACTATAAATCGGTAAAAGCATTGAGATGACACTAAAGCATCACAAGCCTATAAAATCATCGCAAAAACCTATCAAGCACGTTGAAACCTAAAAAATAATTGATGTGCAAAAATAAACTCAATGATATAAATCAGTCAAAAGCATTGAATTTATTCGAAAGCATCGTTGTAACCTTGCAAGATTCAAAAACTTCAAGAAACATCAAATTAGGGATGTGGGGTCCCATCGGGCATGTCAGAATGTATGACCATAATAAATCAACTATGAAATACTAAAGGAATAAAGAAATAATCAAACTAAAACACAGTCAAATGATCACACCAATCGAGTAAATGAGATAAATTGAATTAAACATGATGTAAACTTCGCAAGAACACACATAATTCACCTTAGAACAACTCCATTGCTCTCCTCTATTTCACCTTGGGAGTAATGGTATAATTAATCTTTTCTCTTAGATTTGTATTTAGCACAACAACATAAAATAACTTGGAAATTACAAGTATAATTTTCCTATGTGATCTGAGATAAAAGAAATGGAGAGGATGGTTCAATTTATAGATATTTGATGGCATCGATCAATGGTCAAGATCAAAAGAAAGACTAGAAGATAAATGGTTGAGAATTGATGAGAGGAATTGAGGGTCAGTTAAGTGGTTGCATGATTCAGTTAAGAGGATTGATTGGAGTGTTAAATCAGACTGACGATTAGTGGACTGAATTGATTGCTTAGAGGACTCGAAGTGAGTGGGAGTGAAGTGGATTTGATTGAGGAGCAGAATAGTTATATTGATTAGTGGATTGAGAGTAAGTCTCAATCAATATGTGAGGTGGAATTTGCATGAGCATTTAATAATTATTTACATGTGTAAGGTTGAATTTAATAAATAAAATAAATGATTTTATTTATTTTTTAAGGAAG
The DNA here is from genome assembly GCA_007115665.2 of Sequoiadendron giganteum. Lineage (NCBI taxonomy): Eukaryota > Viridiplantae > Streptophyta > Pinopsida > Cupressales > Cupressaceae > Sequoiadendron > Sequoiadendron giganteum. Next base: position 385,409,203 of record CM021109.1, on the reverse strand, counting down.
ATAATATTGAGAGATAAATGAATTAATTAAATAATTAAAATAATTATTTGATTTAGGAAGTGGAAATTAATTAATTAAATAATAATAAATTATTTCATTAAAATTTAGAATAGAAGAATAATTAGTAAATTAATTAAATAACATTTATTATTTAATTACTATAGAGGAATAGGTAATATGAATTTAATTAAACAATATGAAATTATTTAATTATCAAGATAAAGTGAAAATGATCATTAATTTAATCATTTAGTAAGAATTAGGTATCTACGAGACCCTTTCTAGATATTGCAAACTGAAGTGCACATATTATGGGAGTAATCAACATAGGGATGAGTTTTTTCCTCATACCCCACATTCTCTCATCCAAATCCTTTTTAGTATCATAAAGCCTACATCACCTATTGTTATTTTGAATCTAGTATTGACGTATTCATGAGTTCCACTGATTCTTTGCATAAGGAAATTGTTATTATCATTCTAGATTCACCGCATTGGGATGTATATCTACTAGACATAAAAAAAATATTTGTAGAATATCATATTGCAAATTTTAAAGAGAGTATTATGAATATTCATCTCCTCTATGATTTCAGCTTCGATGAAGTTTCTTCACCATTACCATCTTTGGATCTTGCTCTTGCCACACCCACATCAACTTCTATCATGATAAATTGTGGAGATATTTATGAGTTGACCTATCTACCTTATTCATCATTTGTAGTAGTACCAAATTCAAATTGGTCTAGTTGTCACCATATATTGATGGTCCATGTTCTTGAATCTTATATGGAACATGATCCATCTTATCAATATTTTTCATATGTTAGCATTGGCTTGGATATCATTAAGAATAATTCAAAGACATAATGGTCATCATGCGAGTCTTTGAATCATGTGAAAAACTTAGAGACTTTCATCTTACTTCTTGCATATTCCTAACATGAATGGGAAGTCATCTTACACATGTTTTTGGTGTTGTTTCTTTCCAAGTGGATAAATGTTTTTCAATGATCATGGATCATCTTCAACATCCAATGTAAAAAATCTACCAACACTATATGCATCATTTTGAGGGGAGGCTGTATGTTTTTTCTTCTCTTATCAGTCTTGGGAGGAAGCATTTCCTCACATGGAGTTCATTACTTCACATTTTCTAGGGGGGTCACATGGACCTTCTCTCTTTTCTCTCCTATGTGGGAACATAGATTTTACTTTGTGATATAATTATTCCTTGATGGGTATGATGAGTCATCCATATATCACTTATATTATTCACTTATGTATTCCATTGCATTTGCATCATTTCTCTTTTGGAGAGTTTTATTTCCCACTAGGTTTTCACTTTTTTCTTCACTTTATGAGACATTTGTACATGAGTACATAACATGGCCTAGTGGTTGGGACTCATAATTATTCATACATTACCCCCTAAGTTTCACTTAAGGAGGGTTTTAGTGTAAACAAAGTCATTTTTCACCTAGTTAGCTAATCACCTTTCTAAAATTGACCTAATCACAATTAGCTTAAGTTTATTTAGAATATTTCACCTTTTTTTCAAACTTCATAGCATTGATACATGTGTCCTCATCACTTGAGACACCTATTACATGTATATTTGATACTTTCTAACACAATTGTCAAGTGAGTTCACAAGTGTTTCATATTTGGAGGGTTAGTTAGTTATTTTTTCCTTTCTTACCTCATTTACCTTGCCTATATATATAGGGTTTCTCATTGTATTTACACACTCTTAATATTATATGATAGACATCCTATTGTGTTCATCGTTTCACTTGTGGAAGGTTATCAATTCATTCTTTTTGATCTTAGCATTCTCCAAAACCTAGTGTGTGGACAGTGGAAGGTTGATGATCATTGTTGCCTTTTCCTTTGAAAATTTCCCTTCTAGATTGGCATTCAACCTATCATATCGAGCCTTATAAGAGGTTGTGAGTATATATTATAGGTCATAAAACATTTCTTTTTTGATGGTGTGAGATCAATATTGAAGGTTGTGATCTAGTTTGAAGAGGGTGTAATTTGTTGTCAACCAAGGCACAAATTATTTTTTATTATAAAAGAAGGGAAAGGGACCTGATCCCAAGGCATGAATTATTGAAGGCATTTATATTTGTGTTTTCTCACAAACTTTGGCATAGTGTATTCCTTGTGGCAAGTCAGGCTTGGGGTGGTAGACCCCTCATGAGACACTCAATTTCTCTTCTTAGAAATGTTGATGCTATTTTTTAATATTTCTATATGCTAATCAGATCTCTAAATTGGTTTCCATCCTCACTAGTTTTAGCCTAGTCTATAAGTCATGTCATTTTTGTTTGTTGTTATCACAAAAAAAAGGGGTGTTGGATAGTCTAATATATAACCATAGATGCAAGTTGTGTGAGGTTTGATGCTAAAATTCCTCCAAAAACAATGAATAACACTCCTCTAATTAATTACATGCACTCACACCTTCTACTTGGCCTCCATTATGCATTATCATATCTTCATAGCTTCTATTCCATGTTGAGGCCTTGAAAACACCCAAAAAAGTTTAGAAATTTCTTGAAAATATTTTTAGGAAAGTTAGCAAAATAAAGAGCCATGAGCTAGAAAATGACCTCATAAGTATAAGTCCAAGAGATTATAATACTATATAGGGTTATTTCACAAAAAAAAAGCATTAATACTGCAACTTAAAGTATATGGGATTGAAAAGAAAGACGATCATGTCCTCCACCATCACCTATTGCATTAGAATTCAAAGACACTTCACCAAGAGCATCCAAAGGTTATTTCTAGAAAAAGATCACATGGATTATTTGAGCATCATCTTTTGGGGGGGCTACATAGTCTCTCTTCATTTTAATTTATTTTTATCATCTCCTTCTTTGGAGGTTATATTTTTCCCATAGGATTTTATACCTTTCTTCACTTTATGAGAGATTTTCATTATACATGGGTACCTCATTAGGCCTAGTTGTCAGGAACCATCTATATTTGTGCCCATCTAAGTTGAGATTAAAGGGGGGTATTAGAGTAGAATTATTATTTAATTATTTTCATATTCTACATTATGTACTAAACCACCTTAGATGGTGATGTGTTATTTGGAGAGTTAGTTGGACTCTTCAAAGATATGTGACACTTCTCATTTTCCACTAGGTGGAGCATTCTTTCCACCTTGAATTGAGCACTCCTACAATGACTCAAAATTGTCATTCTATATGTACAATATTTCTCATTATAAATTTAATCCAATTTTATCATCAATCTATTTGAAGATTGCTTTCAACTTCATGTGGTTGCTTTGTGTTTTATTCTCAAAGGGTTGGTGCTAGTTCTCATCTAGATTGATCCTCCTCCTACTACAGTTATAAGGAAAAAATATTATTATATTTATTAGATATTTTTATTATTATATTATTGATGGAATAGATTTTTTTTTTAGGAACTGAAAAATATAATCTATATGTTCTAGTTGTATTTGTTTTGATGATCTATTTACTTTATTTATAAATAAAAACAAATATTCTTTGTCTAGCTAAAAATTATCTATGGGATATATTGAGGTTTATATCTAATTTTCAAGAATATTAATTAATTTATTTTTTGAATAAATAATTTTTTTCTCAACAATATATACATATGTATAATCAGTACATGATTTTTTTAAAGTTGCTACCATAGGGGTAGCTCCCTTTCAATTTTATCAAGAAAATAAAGTACATGAGGAGCATGTTGACCCAAAGGGTCTAAAAATTAGTTCATATTATGCGTCAAGTACAAGTTCAACCATCTTTTAATTCTTGAAGCCTCTCATATTAAGGAAGAGATAATAGATAATTCTTATTAGCTAATATTTTCCTATCTCTTTAAAAGTTACCCTTACATATGTTCTCACTGAATAGCTCTAATAAGATACAAAGATTTGAATTGTTGTTAATACTATCATAACAAAGGATAATCCAAATATCATGATTGGAAATTTCTTGACCATAGTTTGATATGGTGGAGAAAAATTCTCCCACTATGAGTTGTTTACAAATTTATTATGTACCGAATTCCCATATATTTTCCACCCAATACATAAATTAAAACCATTTGAAAAGTTTACAATGATTTCCAAGTTGTGAACATGCCCCTTCCACATAACCTTTTCAAACCTTGGAGATAATTATCCATAATTTGAGGGTAATATAATGTTTTGCTCATTTTATCTACATTTTCATTGGCTTAGAGATGCACTTACACTACACCCCTCATCACCACTTGGTCTACCATGCTTATGTAGTTATCCAACCTAGATATATATTTATGAATTTCTTGTTTCACCAAGACCAATGACAAGGAAAGGATGAAAACCATCCTCAAAATTTTGTGAATTTCTTGTATCACTTGACTAATTTTTTTGCATAGGAGGTGCCAAAATTTTCACCATTTACTATCATCACCAATCTAGACCAACTTTGAATATTTTATGATAGGACCAAAATATTTGGTTGGTCAATACCACAATTCAATAGAATTCATCACCTTGTTTGGTTCATGATATGCATACCTAAGTATGAAGCATTTTATTCTATCAAAAATGGGGCATATTAACTCAATCCACTTATAAATATTGAAACTAAAAGTCAAATAAGAGGAGATCAAATTGGTACAAACATGTGAATCCCCTTTTTCTATCAAATTTAATTTCTTTTTCACACAAAATTTAGACCCTCTATTTCATTATGTGTTCCCTCTATAAGTTTCATTGTGAAGGACCACCTAAGGAATCCCACCTCATTTCTAATAATGCATCTTGCACTTGAGTCCCCATGTAAAATAAAAAAATCCTAAGTAAACTAGCCCTAAAATCACTTGTGCCAAACTAAAAAAAAATGTGGCCCATTTTCAAATGTCTCATTTTAACAATCAATTGTGAAGCTATTTTTCGAATGCACAATATATTAATCAAATGTTCCAAACTAATTGTGAACCCTAAAATCAAAAGTGAATTGGAAAATAAAATGTGCCAATGCACCATTCCATACTTTAGCACATGTGATTACCTAGTTTGACCTAGCATTTATTGAACCTGGACCTAAACCTAAGGAGCTAAGGGTTAGTTACATACCACCATGAATGCTCTAGATGGTTGTTGGTACTAACTAACTTTCTTTGCATAGTGATTGCTCCTTGAAATCCTAACCATCTCAATATATGCTTTGCACTCTAATCACTCTAGAAGCTTTAACAATCTAGAACATGGAGGATGCAAATGAATTGAAAGTGACCCGTCCATGCCTATATATAGGCATCCAAACCCTAATTCATTTCCTCTACCCTCCTCCAATCTATTTTCTTCATAAACCATATCCCTCAAACCCCGTTAATTAGCCAACCCAGCCCCATTTTTCACCATCTTCACTAACCTACCATGTTTACATATCACTTGAAATTTAAAATTTCTAGCCAATCTCTCGAGGAGGAAACCTACCATCCAACCTTCATCCCTCAGTCCAATAGGGCATGTTATGGCACATCATCACCTAAAATTTTCATACCAACATGTCTTTGAATCAACACAATAGAGCACATTGTCTCAAACAGGGGGAAATGTAGACACCTAAAAATGACTAACACATTTCATCTAAACCATCACCATTTCTCGACATCATCTCTTATCAACCCCTTCATCACTATTAATTAGATAATTTTAATTATTTAAGTAAGCTAACACATTTTCCACTTTAATTAAATAGTATTTAATTATTTCATCATGTTCCCTCATAAAAATATTAAATATTTTTTAATTATTTAATTATTTCTAATTTTCTTCCTTCCATATTAATTATTTAATTAGCTAATATTTCCTCTAAAATTAAATAAATTTAAATTATTTAATTTGATTTTTCTATCTTTAAATTCTTCTAAAAGTAAATAAAATAAATATTTTATTTATTTCCTTAATATATCATTCTATTTATATTCTTTCACCTCTAAATTTAGTGAGTTGTCTAAAAAAATTCTCAGTTCACTCTCACTCACTTCCACTTCATCCACCCATGCAACCAGTTGTTTGATCCATGCAACCACTTAACTCCTCACCTTAGCTCTTCATCTTGACACATTTTTCTTGCACATTCATTATGATCTCTCAACCAATCTCATCCATTGATCTCTCCAATCATCCTACATCATTGATTAGATATCAGTAAAAGCTATAAATACCCATCATTTAGCCATTCAATCTATTCATGAATTTTGATGAATCTTGCATCCATTTTGCATCCACTTTGGTAACAAGGCTATGCTAAGGTTATTGAGAGATCAACATACATTTAGCAAATGAGAATTAGCACACACAATGGAGTAAGACTAGGCATGTTTTTGTGGAGGTAAAATTTATGTTTATTTCATTTACTTTGCTTGTGCACATGCTTAATTGATGTAGGTTATTTGATTATTGAATTGGGTTTATTATTGATTTATTTAAATTTCATATTTATAATCATAATTTTCCTTTACTAGTAGAATGAATTCTCTATGCTTGCTATGCCACCACTCCACTAATGTTGTCATCATGGCTTGATGTGTTATGATCTCGGTCATGTATGTAATATGCCATAATCCCACTATGCCTAGAAACTCTTACTCTACATTGGTCAAATTAGGCCTTAGTGACATCATGGGAGGATGATACTCCTGAGACATAATTAAATCTAATATTTACAATAATAGCACACACATCACCAACCATTTTCTTAAAAATCCCTAAGACCTAATCAATTGTGCTAAAGTAACAATCATTTGTGGCTTAACTTTTCAATTACACCATTCTTCTTTTCATTTACATAACTCTATCTCAAAATTTCCCATCTACCCATCAAATGCCCAATTTTTTCATTAGTGCCAAACAACTAATCATTTGTAAACCCTAGATCAAATGTGTCATTATGCTAATCAAAATTATAATTTCATATTATTAGTATCAAACTACTAATCAAAAGCACCAAACTAAGTTGATGGTGCATATGATTGAACCAACTTCTACTCACCATAAATACCACTAAACCTGCCTCAATGAACCTAAAAGTTATACACATATTATTGGGGGTGACTCGGCCAACCGCCGGTAGATTCGTACATGCTTCTCTTGATGACTCGCCACTGGAATACATGCCATCTCTACAACTGCTTCACACTCTAAAGGCTATGAGTCTATAACTAGGGAGAGTGAAAATGAATATAAATAAACCCCCTACACCTATTTATAGCCCCCAAAACATCAATTTCCCCCTTACAACTTTAATTTTCCTCATATTCTTCATCACATCCCCTTTTTTCCCATTTTTCATCTCAAATCCATTAGACCTAGCCTATCCTTCCTATCAATAGTTTGACCATAATTTTTTTTAGACAATCTCTCGAGGGGGCATCCTACCTCCATACTTGATTCACTAGGGCACATTAGGTCATGCCACCAGCCAATTTTTTTGTACCAATTTAAACGATACAATAAATACATTTTCTCAAAGAGGGGCAAAATGTAGACACCAAAAAATTACTAACACATTCCATCTCATCACCTGATCATTTCTCATTGATTTCTCTATCAATATCAACTAAACAAATTTAAGAATTTAATTAAGCTAACCCACCATTCATATTAATTTCTCTTATCCACATTAATAAAATAATTTTTAATTATTTAATTAATTTATTATTTTTCTCATCCATGCTAATTAAATAATTTGTTATTATTTAATTAATTCATCAATATCTCTTTTCCACATTAATTTAGTTCTTCTCATCCATATTAATTAAATATATTTTTTAATTATTTATTCATTAATTCTTCTTATCCACTATAATTTTTTTAATTATTTAGTTAGCTAACATTTCCTTTATAATTAAATAAATTAACATAATTTATTTTCTATTTTACTTCCTCTAAATAAATAAGATTATTTTTATTTATGTTCTATTCTTCCCATCACGCACATGAATTAAATTATTTATTTATTTAATTCTTATAATATGTTCTCATGCATATGAATTATATAATGTATTTATTTTTCTATAATTATTCTTCTCAAATCCATCAATTAAGTGAGTTAACTGAAAAACACATCAATTCACTCAGACACACTCTCAATCCCATTCATCAATCAAGTGCACTTCACTCATTCATACAATTATCTAACTTATCCATGCAATCAATTAACTCATCAATCAACCCCTTCAAAAGGACACATGTTACATGAATATTCCTCATGTCCTCACAATCAACCTCATCCATAAATTCCCTTGATCATTCTCCACCATTGATCAACATCATGAAAAAGTATAAAACTTCCACCTTTTAAGCCATCAAAGATACATAATTATATAAGAAAATTCATGTTATCATTGTTGGACTCAAGGGAACACTGAGAGGGGGGGGGGTGAATCATTGTTCTACAAATCTTAGCTTTATTAATCTGATATTAAAACCATTTAAACATTCAACCAAAGGAAAGATACAAACACATAAAGAAATCATCCACAACACCATAACACGAGGATTTTTGTGTGGAAACCCTATTAGGGGAACAACCACGGTGGAGGTTAATCCACAATTTGAGTACTCAAATACAAGTTTTATAAAAGAGAATGCACTTGCATTCAAGCACACTTCCTAGAGCTCACCGCTCAAAAGGGAAGGCTCACTGCCTTACAAAAGTTCAAATTAAAACCATCTAAAGGATGAACTGAGATAGTAGCATCTATTCATGCTAGGTTACAGTTATAATGAAGCTCAAGGATTAGATTATGGATCCTCTGTCACATTCTGCACTTCGCTCTGCTATGCTCTGCACTTTTCTTCTCTTTGCATCACACATAGATAAATTCACACTATTACTCTGCGGAATTTCTCACCACACACTAATATAATTCACATTCCACACATTCACTATGTTTTCTATTATTTTTCTATGTCAAAATAATAAAAACGATCTCATATATATATCTGCTATCAAGGATTTGATCATTCATATGTTGGCTTCATAAAACATTAAGTGTTTTTCAACTGTCAGCTAGATCCTTAATTCAATCTTTATGTGTATCCTCAAAAGTCAGTTAATACATAGAGAGGACCCAAACAAACATAATCGAGCATGAAAACATTTAATTAATTACTCCTTATACATCCGCAATTACTATATTTGACAAGTCGACTTGCTAGCACAAATAACCAAAAGATTAGTGCACCAGATCTCCTAGATCAGATACCAGTGAATGCACATCAATATACTTCTTGAATAAGGTATTATAAACATTAAAAAAAAACTTTCTCTGAGATCCACAACCCAAAATAATAATTCGATGAGGTATTTAAATCAACTTTTATGCCTTTAATCAGATGCCTTGTTCTTCACTCTGTTATGTCGGTGAAAACCAAAAATAGACTATAGATCGGATGCATGACTTAGGTTTTCATCAATGACAACACTTACAATCCATATGCCAACAATCTCCCCACTTTGGCATTGATGGAAACACTTAGTGAAAAATGACTAAGTGTCAGAATCATTATAAGTACGATGCCAGACTTTACTGCTCTCTCTCCCTTATGCTTCAAAAAAAATTCAAAACATAGCTCCCCCTAAGATTGATGAGACATTTTTCACTGCACTCTCTCCCCCTTTGACATCAATGACAAAGCATGGAATCCATATGCCAAAAGTGACAAAACATGTGTTCAAAATCTCCAAAACTACCAAACTGATTCAAAACTTTTGAAAAAGAGTTAGAAAATTATCTTATGATTTTCCTTCATCTCTAGAAGGAACTTCTTCCAAGCATCTATTGTGATCCCAATGATAATAATCATGTTTTTGTTCTTGGATGTCTTGTTGAAAATTTCAGTTAGGGATTTTAGAATTGTAATTTCTTTCTCTAGATTCTCACATGTCCTTAGTATTTCCACCATTTGTTACAATCTGCATTCGGTTAGATCCTTCACCTTCCAAAAAGTATCCACAAGTGTGTTCTTGGTGAATTAAACTTTGGTGTGTTCAGACTGTAGCTCTCAAATTATTTTCCTAATTGTACCGTCTTGATCTTGTAACATGTCAAATCTTTTTCCAATCCCATTCAACTTTGTTTCAATCTGCTCCAATTTCTCTTTGTATTTTCCAACTGCATGAGGCCAACGGATGCAATAGTTGTAGATGTTATTAGCTACACTTATGTATTGCCTCAACTCATTCATTTTATTCTTCAATTTGGTGAGTGATAGCCTGAACTGCTCCTTAAAATGAGAGATAACTTCACCTTCTTCTTTATCTTTATCCTCAAAGTTCATTGTTTCTTTATTGCATTCAATCATTTCTTTAGGTAGGATGTTATGCAAACTTTCCAATTTGATCTTGCAGTGCTCAAAATGAGCATTTAGTATTCTCAAAATCATATCTTAATCGTATGATGGTATGAAAAACCAGAACTTGGCAATTTTCTGCATTCCACTTTCTTCCTGAATAAGTTGTTGTAGCTTCTCCTTTGTCAGGTCATCTTCTTCCTCACTAGCTTTTTCTATTTTTGATTCAGCTAGTTTTTGTTCATTTCCCTATGGATCCTCAGTTTCTTCATCAAATTCTTCATTTGGAATATCCACAATTTCCTTTTCCTTCAATTTTGGGAATTTTGCATTCCAAAGGGTTTTATTCAATAGTTTATTTTTCTCTTTTTATATTTTTCTCCATGCCACCGGAAGAGGAACCAACTTCAATTGTTCTTACCAGAAGGGAAATTCGAACTAAACCACACTTTCCAAGCACATTCTTAAAGAAATTTTCAAATTCTTGATCACAATTAGCCAAGCTTCTAGAATATGAGTATATTTGTTTGCATACTGGTTTGTTTTCTTTCCACACCACATTGTCAATCTTTGGAAAACAATTCAAGAAATACATTACTAAACATATAATCAGAGTATCAAACCTAAAAGGGTAGCCTATATCTTTTTTTAGTTGCACATTCTCCATTAGTTGATCCTTTATCAATCCACACAAGTCAAAGTTCTAACCTTCAATTATCATCTTGTGAAAAATATAGATTGCGCTAGCTAAGGTCACTCCTTCTCAGTTTAAAAAAAAGACTTTATATGAAATTTTGTGTGCAATGTACTTTGTAACAACAATTCTTGATTGTCACAATTATCAATTCCCTCTGATCTCCAATTATTTTGGTTGGGGTTTCAACTTCTTTGTTCCGGATGGATTTCTTCCTCGGTATGTCTCTGAATTTGCATAATCCAGTCAAATTTTCAATTACCTCCTTCAAAATGATGTAGGGTTTGTTCATAATCAAAGTGTCATCATGCAATCTCCTCAAGATGAATTTAACTAATTCCTCATTTTCAAAGTATGAAAACTCATTCCAAACATCCAAATTCTTGTGTTTGGCTTCTCTTAATTGCATCAATTCGTTGGGTAACAACAAATTTCTCATGGACCTAATCTTTCCACTGTTGTATTTGTCCAAAATGATTGACCCTTTTATTTTTTCCATTTTCCTTTTCGCACTTAGGTTTAACAACCGCACACCAAATCATATGAAAATTTCGAAAACAATTGAAATACCTAATAGATTTCAAGTTTCGTCGGTGAATCAACTTCTTTGCTTCAAAATTCTGCTACTGAGTGCTCTCCTTCTCTTCTTCGATGCAAAGTGACAAATGACAGTTTCAACTTGAATTTTATAGCTCACACACTTGTGATAAATGTGTTTGCCCTAAGATTTTTGGGTGCTCTATTTTCTTAGACAGCGATAGAAAAATTCTTCTGCGGACCTATGAATTCTCTGAATTTTCTTGTGAAAGTTTTCTAGAACCTTTGCATATCATTAATACACCTTTTTGACCATTCTTCATGTTCTGATACCATCTATGGATAGGGGAGGAAATATTTTCTTGAAAAACTCCCCTAGGCCAGTGGCCTGAAATCAATTACCAGAATAATTTCCAGAAGTAGGTTCCGGTGCAGAGCCATTTCCAGCATCAAACTCATCCTTCCTTACCCATGTATTCTTCGTCCAATCTCTTATCTCATCTTCAGTCACTTTTTCTTTTCCTTTGTCATCTTCCTGTATATTTTTGCCTCTGTATACCAGACCTCTTCTATCCACATTTTTGTTTCTACAGAATCTTGCAATGTGACCATATCTATTGCAATTGTAACACACCATATTTCCTTGTCTAGACCAATCATTCCATTGATTTCTTCTTGATCTGCATTGATTAGCAATATGTCCAAATCTTCCACATGTGTAACATTCAACATTCTTTCTATTGACAGAGTAGTTTGACACATTTTTGCATTTGAAACACTGACCAGAAAATGACGAATCTCTTCTACACTGAGTAGCCATATGGACAAATTTATTGCAAGAAAAATAGTATCCATTAAATTTTTAAGCATTAGGTTTTCTTACCAAATACCTTCCACCTTTGTTCATCTAGTTTCCTTGTCTGAAATTATTTTGTCTAAATCTGGAACATTCTCCTTTTTCATATCCAAGACCTCTGTCGTCATTTCCACTCTTTTGTCCTTGAGTCAACTCATTAAGCTTCAGTGAACTGATCTTAAACTTCTCCTTGTATTCATTTGCAGTAGTAAGTTCATTTTCGAGAACAACAATCTGTTTTTCAAGTTCTTCTCCATTATTTCTAAATTATAGCAGTTCACTTTCCATCTGAATGAATTATCCATTTACTCTTATGCATTCATCAAATTTCTCCTTTAGTGACTGACCAAGGTTCTCCTCATTCTTCTTCCTTTCTTCAATCTCTTTAGTCAGCTTCATCACCACAGATTCCATTTCATGTTTTAGGGTAGCATTATCTCTTGAAATATTTTCACATTCTTTAGTTATTTCCCTCAAGGTCTAATTCAGGTGAGCATCATCCATGTTTTCACTCTCTTGTTGCTTAATTTGATCACAAAGATCTTTTCTCTTCTCCCTGGATTTAACAATCTAATCCTTTAATGTCTGAAACATCCCTAATATTTTCTTTCAATTCTTGGACTTCTTCTTTAGACTGATCAAGGTCATCAAGTTCCACCAAAAGGTGTTGCTAAAGACTACCAGAGTCCATCACATTCCAAGATTCACCCCAAGCTGGTAAACTTCTTCCAAGGAACCATATGCTCTGATACCAATTTTTGGACTCAAGGGAACAATGAGAGGGGGGGTGAATCAGTGTTCTGCAAATCTTAGCTTTATTAATATGATATTAAAACCATTTGAACATTCAACCAAAGGAAATATACAAACACATAAATAAATAATCCACAACACCATAACACAAGGATTTTTGCATGGAAACCCTGTTAGGGGAAAAACCATGGTGGAGGTTAATCCACAATTCGAGTACTCAAATTAAAGTTTTGCAAAAGAGAATGCACTTGCATACAGGCACACTACCTAGAGCTCACTACTCAAAAGGGAAGGCTCATTGCCTTACAAAAGTTCAAATTAAAACCATCTAAAGGATGAACTGAGATAGTAGCATCTATTCATGCTAGGTTATAGTTCCGGTGAAGCTCATGGATTAGATTTTGGATCCTCTATCACATTCTACACTTCGCTTCGCTCTGCTCTACACTGCACTTTTCTGCTCTTCACATCACACAGATAAATTTGCACTATTTGTTGAATTTTGCACTACACACTGATATAGTTTGCATTCCACACATTCACTATGTTTTCTATTCTTTTTCTATGTCAAAATGATAAAACCGATCTCATATATATATCCGATATCAAGGATTTGATCATTCATATGTCGACTTCATAAAACATTAAGTGCTTTTCAACTGTCGGCTAGATCCTTAATTAAATTTTTATGTGTATCCTCCAAATTCAGTTAAGATATAGAGAGGACCCAAACAAACATAATCAAGCACAAAAAAATTTAATTAATTACTCCTTATACATCCACAATTACTATATTTGAAGTCAACTTGTTAGCACATATAGCCAAAATATTAGTGCACCAAATCTCCTAGATCGCATACCAGTGAATGTGCATCAATATACTTCTCGAATAAGGTATTACAAACATCAAAAAAACCTTTCTCTGAGATCCACAACCCAAAATAATAATCCGGTGAGGTATTTAGATCAACTTTTATGCCTATAATCGAATGCCTTGTTCTTCACTCTATTCTAACAGCGTAAACCAAAACTAGATTGTAGATCAGATGCATGACTTAGGTTGCCCTCAATGACAACACTTACAAGCCATATTACAACAATCATCCAATCCATTTTATATCAAAGGTTATGCTAGTAAGAAGAGAAATCCACATATCAAATCATGGAAGCATATCCAAGGTCAATAGAGAAAGATGAGGTTTTGTGGTGATAATATTGCTTATTATTTCATTTGATTTATTTCTCTCATGCTCTATCGTAAGTGAATTTTTAATGTGAAACAGGTACCATTATAGTATTGTCCTTATTTTACAATTTCACATTTGATTACACACAATCCCAAAAGGGATGGTGAACCTCGAAAGTATCTTTGATTATGACTCTAGAGCTAACAAGATGGTTCCTTCTAACTCAAAAGGGCTGAAATGTGAAGCATACAACTTATGGGTGATGAATAAAACACTAAGAATGCATTCATTGGAAAAGAATGCACTATGAAATAAAAAGAAGACATCATAGTTGTACTTAATATTTTTAAAGAATTCATTTCTTGGGGATATGAAGATCTGAACATATTTGACACTTCCATAATCATGCATAATATCCCACTAAAGTATGATGTAAAACATTTTCAACAAAAGAAACATCCAATTAATGCTTTGTTGGAACTACTTATACTTAAGGAAGTGCATAAACTACTCACATCAAAAATTATTTTCCTTGTAAGACATTCTATGTGGGTTGAAGTTGTACTTAAATTTTTTAAAGAATTCATTTCTTGGGGATATGAAGATCTGAACATATTTGATACTTCCATAATCATGCATAATATCCCACTAAAGTATGACGTAAAACATTTTCAACAAAAGAAACATCCAATTAATGCTTTGTTGGAACTACTTATACTTAAGGGAATGCATAAACTACTCACATCAAAAATTATTTTCCTTGTAAGACATTCTGTGTGGGTTGATAATTTGGCTCCATTAGGAAGAAGAATGGAGAACCCAAAATTTATGTCAATTTTAGAAATTTGAATAAGGCATTTGAGAAAGAAAACTATCCTCTATTGTCTCTAGATGAGGTGCTTCAAATTGTTAGTGGGTCTTAGATGATGTCCTTCTTAGATTAATATTTTGAGTACAACTAGGTCTTGGTGAATCATGAAGGTAGATTGAATATTCCATTCAAAAACAATTGAGCACATTATCTTACATAATAATTTTGTTCAGGCTTATCAATGTAGAAGTGACCTTCCAAAGAGACATGGATGTAGGATTCAAATTTTTGGTTGAAAAATGCATAATCATTTACATGGATGATTTGATTTTTTTTCTCAAAAAATAGAGGTGATCATGTTATTGATCTACACAAGATATTACAACACTGTAAAGACCATGGTATATCACTCAATTTGAAGAAGTGTATGTTTGAAGTAATCAAAGGGAAGGTTTTAGGACATGTAATCTCTAAAAATGGAATCTCACTTATACAAATAGGGATGAGTCTATTTTGAAACTAAATATGCTAGGTAGTAAAAAGAAAATGAAATATTTCTTTGGAAAAAATAATTTTATCAATTTAAGTTCATCACTGGTTTCACAAAAAATATGAATCCCCTAAATGATACATTAAAAAAGGATGCTAAGATCAAGTGGACAGAAAAGACAAAAAAATATTTCTAAGAGATCAAAAGCTACATCACAAAACCCCTTATTCTGATCAACCTTGACTATACTAGACCATTCTACATTTACTCCTTTGCATCTAAACATACATGTTGCACAGTCTTGGTGTAGAGAGAGGATACAATTGATGAGAAAAAAATATCATTTATAAGTTTCCCGTTCAAAAACATAAAATTATTGAGTACCCCTATATAGAGAAACAATATATTGCATTGGTCAAAGATTAAAAATAGGAGTTATCCTACAGAGAAAAGTTTTCACTGTTGTACCCGATGTTGTAATTAAACCCCTACTAATGCAAAGTGAACTTGGAGAATGACATGGGAAGTGAATGTATAATTAACAAGAATTAGATTTGGAAATAAATCCCATGAAACTAGTAAGAGAAAAAGGGCTATCACAAACACTAACATAGCTGGATGAAAAAATTAATTATCAACAATATATAATGAGCTCCATAACAAGCAATGATTGGTATAAGAGATACTGTTTATTATTTAATGAATAATCAATGCCTTTATAATTTGAATTATACTTAGAGAAGATCCTTAAGGATGAAATTAATACAATATATGTATAAATTAGGCATATTGTATGATTTTTTTTTGAAGGAATTTACTTGCAATAGCTGAATCGTGATGAAGCGCAAGTTATAGAAGATTTTCATGAGAAATGTGATATAAGGCACAACTTCAAAAATACCATAGCTCATCGGATCTCATAGGATAGTTATTATTGGCACCATATCTTTTTTAATTCTCACCAACATGTTTGAATGTGTCACACATTCCAAACTATTGCAACAACGGAAAGAAATTCTACCTTTCCACTCTAGCCCATTTATGAGGTAAGACCATTTTCTTAGTTGGGCCTAGCTTTCGTTAGAGTGATTAACCCCAATCCTTTTGCAAGACATGTTATGCCCTGCATACACGCCCCAAATTTTTCTTGGCAAAGTTGGGGACCCCCTTTTATTTTTCTTCTTTTCTTTTTCTTTGTCTTTGATGGATTCGGATATCAGGACCAGGAACAAAAACTTTTCCAAGGTTCCTATTCCTGGTCTCATCCCGATCCCGATTTCTCTGCCCCCCGCTTTGCCTTTGAGTATCATTCGGGTTCTCATCTCATCTCATCTTGTTCTCTGACCTGTTTTTGCTTCGTCTAGTTTTTCGTCGTTGTGTTGCTCATTGGTTTTGTTTGTTTCGTTCGTCTTGGACCTCGTTTTTTCATTTCGTCTTCATCCTTGTCTCATTGTGTCATTTGTTCGTCTGATTTCATTTGTTTTTTTTCGTCTTCTTTGTTTCTTCGGTCTGGTTTCGTGTCGTTTCACCTTGGAGTCAAACTGAAAAAACACAAAAAAAAATTATAAACTTTGAAAAAATACAAAAAACTAATAAAACCAAAAAAATACATAAAACATTCAAAAATACAAAGAATTAAAACATCATGAAAATACAAAATTAACACATTAAAAATAAATTAATTTTAAAATTTAAATGACATAAATCTTTTTATGATTTTATAAGATTTATAAAGTTTAAATTAAAAGGTAAAGATTTTTAAATGTAAAAAAGTAAAAAATAAATAAAAATTGAAAAACTTTGAAAAAGCAAAAAAATAAAAATGAATGAAAACAACATAAAAATTAAATAACCTAAAAATAAAAAAAATAAACAAAATTAGGGGAGAGGAGCCGATACGTAAGCACCCAAAACCGCACGGTCTAGTTGGCAGGCCACGTGGACCAATAGCATTTAAAAAAAAAAACCCATTATAGAAAAAGGCTAATTAAACAATAAATTATTATTTTAATTTTTTTTTTTTAAAAATTGCCACGTGAAAGGTCCAATTTTGTCCACACGTAAAAAAAATGAAAAAAAGACCCGTCGACCGATACAGACGCACCTCGGGTGCCACTACCTGTGTGGCTCGGCGTCCGAAGGTGACAGCCTTGCCACGTCAACTCCTCCCAGTCTGCCATCATAACAATCCACTACTAAGCATTTATCACTCGCTGCCACTTCCTATTCCTATCTACAGTCTCAAATAAATGTTGCCACCTCTCGTAAGCTCCATGCCACCCCGCGTTTATTCTGAAGCGAACTGCATTGAACACTCCCAGTGCCTCGCTCTTCTCGCCATTCAACCAACCTTTCATTTTCCTGAGGAAACATTCCATCTTCACTTCTTCGCCGGTACCTGCTCGTTTCATCATCTGCAACCTTCGCACTCTCACCACAACCTACAATGCTTGGAGACCATATACTGTTTGAGTAGAAGTCGATACGGAGACGGGTAGATGCCACTTACCTAACGTCACCAGTAGCTCCACTTCTGCCATGCAAGCAACGAACGGGTTCCTCGCTGCCATGAACGGGTTCCTCGCCGCCATGCAAGTAACGAACGGGTTCCTCGCTGCCATGAAGGTCACCGCAAGCAACGAAGGGGTTCGTCGCGTGTTCAACCCAGGTGAGCTTGCTCACTAAGGCTAGCCATTGTTCTTCTGTTTGTGCTTGGTTTGCAATTTCGCTTTGTTTTATATGTTTTTTGGTGTTGCAGATTTCGTTTATTTTGTTGAAGTTGAGTGTTTATGAACACTGCATTATTTGTGTTCATAAACACACTAAATCTTTGGAAATTAATCTTTTGTTCAAGCATCTCTCTATTTATATTAAATATATTAATGCAGTTGGTTGTTTTCTTCTTTCGACATGTAATAATTCAAGTTGTTTATATGGGTTTATATTGCAAATATTACGCTCATATTTACCTCATTTCTCTTTCAGTAGGGTTTATTTTGAGAATATAGCATGCATAGTTTACCATTTATGTTTCGGTAGGGTTTATTTTGCAAGTTTTACAGTCATAGTTTTGGGTTATCCTATTCTCATAGGATTTGCATTAACATTGACTTTGCAAATCGTATTCTCACAGGTTTTGCATTATCATTCACTCTGCTTAGCATAATCTCACAGGTTCTGCATTATCATTCACTCTACTTGTCATTTTCTCATAGGTTTTGCATTATGATTCACTCCGCTTCTCGTATTCTCATACGTTCTGCATTATCATTGACTCTGCTTAGCATAATCTCACAGGTTCTGCATTATCATTCACTATGCTTATCATTTTCTCATAGGTTCTGCATTATCATTCACTTTGCTTCTCGTATTCTCATACGTTCTGCCTTATCAGTGACTCTGCTTAGCATAATCTCATAGGTTCTGCATTATCATTCACTCTGCTTATCGTTTTCTCATAGGTTTTGCATTATCATTCACTCTACTTCTCGTATTCTCATACGTTCTGCTTGTGATCTAGGTGTATGTTTATGTGTATGTGACTAGGTGTATGTCTATGTCTTTGTGTATGTGACTATGTGTATGTGTATGTGACTATGTGTATGTGTATGTCTATTTGTATGTGTATGTCTATGTGTATGTCTATGTGTATGTGTATGTGTATGTGTATGTCTATGTGTATGTGTATGTGACTATGTGTATGTCTATGTGTATGTTTATGTGTATGTGACTATGTGTACGTCTATGTCTATGTGTATGTGTATGTCTATGTGTATGTTTGTGTATGTGTATGTGACTATGTGTATGTGTATGTGTATGTTTATGTGTATGTGACTATGTGTATGTGTATGTCTATGTGTATGACTATGTGTATGTGCATGTGTATGTGTATGTCTATGTCTATGTCTATGTGTATGTTTATGTGTATGTGACTATGTCTATGTGTATGTGTCTATGTCTATGTCTATGTCTATGTCTATGTGTATGTGTCTATGTCTATGTGTATGTTTATGTGTATGTGACTATGTGTATGTGTATGTCTTTGTGTATGTGACTATGTGTATGTTTATGTGTATGTCTATGTCTATGTCTATGTCATTGCTATTTACACCTTTGTCAAACCTCCACCATATGCAATACCTGCAATGGAACACTTCAAGAACTCCATTGAATTGCAAGTCAATGTCCTTTTAGTATCCATTCCATTTTTCCTCTTTAGTGCAACTATTGTTCCCCCATCTATGTTTGTTTAACATTCTTATTATTCAAATTGATAGGAAGAATGAACATCATTTATACATGATCGAAGTATATTTTATCCATTGAATCAGACTCGTCCTTATTCAATCTGTTCTTCTTGATAGCTCTTACTCTTACAAGTATAACATTGTTGTTTCAGTTTGTATCATTCAATTATTTCTAAGAGTATGATTTCTTGATGTCATACTATAACATGCAATTTCTGTTTCCTTGCAAACCTGCCCTTTATCACCTCAGGATATAAGATTTACAATTGTGGACTTATGGTGAAATAAGTCTAATTTTCCTAAGATATACCAAACTACTATTCATGATGGCATTAATGGTTTCTTTGTTCATCAGTTACACTCAATCTTACATGTATGATTTTGTTCTTACACTTTTTATCAATATTTGATATGTATATGTATATGCATATGCAGTATATGCATATGTATGTGCATACATATACATATGCAATTGTATATACATATATGCATATGTACATGTATATGTATATATGCATATGCAAACAAAAAATGAAGTTTTAAATGTAGAGTGTAGCAAATGGATGGAACATGCATAATTTGAAAGAAGAACACCATTACACTCTCCCTTAAGCTATGCATTGTACCTTCCATTCCTTACACTCTCCATTCAAAATGCATTGCATACGTTTACATATACATATGCATATATGTATACGTGTATATATACAACCTAATTGGATGTACGTTTTGTTTGTTGTTCAATTAAAGTGACTGTAAATATCGGCCCCTCTCCCTTACAGCTAACTATGATGATGGTTGACTCTTACTTATGCTATAACCATTTCTCATATAGATACTGAAATATAATTTCATACAACATTATCAAATGTATATATAACTTCGAACAATGCTATGGTATAGATGGATGGTTAGTTTGTCCATCCATTAGAATCAATCTTACATGTCTCAATTTTCTATTACACTTTGTATCATTGTTTGATTTGTTTCAATTATAATTAGGGATGTGATAGTATAACATGAATAGGACCACAAAGCCCCAATAAACCACAAGGGCCACTAGAGATTCATTAAAGAAGGATATGGTCCCATAGCATATAGGTCTCAATTCTCATATGTGATAGAAATAAAAGCTATGAAGAGAATCCTATCTATAGTTTTTTTCCTTAAAATATTATTTCTACGTTGTCCTTTTAGTATCCATTTCGTTTTTCCTCTTTAGTGCAACTATTGTTCTCCCATTTATGTTTGTTTAACATTCTTATAATTCAAATTGATAGCAAGAATGAACATCATTTATACATGATTGAAGTATATTTAATCCATTGAATCAAACTCATCCTTATTCATGCCTTGGGTATCCCAATTTAGATTAAATATTATAACATGTGTTAATGATAGTCTCATCCAATCTCTTATTCTCACCCAAAATTCATTATCACAATCAACCAACTAATCCTCTACCTCAGGTACATAGTGAAAACAATATCCTAACTACAAAAAATAAGAAACTATTTGATGTCAAAGGGGAAGCAAAACTCAAATAATTGTCTAGCTTATATTACATCATACCTCTTTTCAATATGTTTTGCATTATCATTCACTCTGCTTATCGTAATCTCACAGGTTATGCATTATCATTCACTCTCCTTATTGTTTTCTCATAGGTTTTGCATTATCATTTATTCTGATTTTGGGTAATGCTCCATCAATTTTATATCTGATTTATGTTTGATGTGATCAAGCCTATCTATGGATGAAATTAACCTTACGTTGTGGAGGACCAGCGTATAGGTGTGGGCCCCAATGAGCGCATGTCCCATTGCACATTATGGCCCCCGCTTATGTATTAGGGGAGAGGAGCCGATACGTATGCACCCAAAATCACACTGTCCACATGGCAGGCCACGTGGACCAATAACATTTAAATGAAAAAAAAAACCCATATCCTTCAATAAGTCTGTAATGCAAATGTTTCTATCTTTTCTTAGGTGCCATTGGTTATTTTGGGGGTGTTATCTTTTGCATAGGTTATTTTCCATCATATTAGTCATCCAATTATCGTACCTAAATTTTGTGTCTTGGAAATATATGGGGGTTGTTCTATTTTTTTTAGGTTTTGCTTCATCAACATAGACAAAGACAAATACATAGGCATAGACATATACATAGACAGATAGATAGACATATACATACACATATACATAGACATATGGATATGTATATCATATATAAAATGCACACATAATTGTAATTATTTTGAAACAAAACAATTACACGCTGGTAGCCAAACATGATGAAGTGTATCCAACTTGTATATGCTTAAGGTCTTTGCATCTTACTTATATATATATGCATATGTATAGACTAATTCATATACATATACATATACATATGTTTATGTTTATGTATATGTTTATAGATTACCATAGCTTTGTATTTGAATCTGTATATGTTTATGTCTATGTATGTGTGTATGTAAATCTATGTATATGTGTAAATAAATCTATGAATATGTATATGTTTATGTCTATGTATATGTCTATGTAAATCTGTATGGATATGTAAATATGTATATGTGTATGTGTATGTGTATGTGTATGTGTATGTGTATTTCTATGACTATGTGTATGTCTATTTCTATGTGTATGTCTATGTTTATGTGTATGTGTATGTGTATGTCTATATTTATGTCTATATGTAAATATGTATTTGTATATGTAAATGTGTATGTGTGAATGTGTATGTCTATATGTAAATGTGTGTGTGTATAGATGTGTGAAGAGGTCTTAAGTGGACAACCTTGCCACATCTACTTCTCTCAGTTAACCACCCTAACAATCCACTGCATCGCATTTATCACTCGCTGCCTCTTCCTATACTTCTCTACAGTCGTGTTTAATTCACTTATGTGTATGTGTATGTGTATGTATATGTCTATATTCATAAATTCAGACCTGCAACAATTGTATCTTTTATATGTGCCATTTATTAATTTGGGGGTGTCAACTTTATATGGTGTGCACCTATACGCCGGTCCTCCACAACGTCAAAAAAAATTCATCCATAGATAGGCTTGATCACATCAAACATATCTCAGATATAAAATGCACACAAGTTAGCATTAATTTAAACAAGGTGCCAACTCAACAACTTTGAAACCTATCCGACCTATCTTTGACCGACTGGCGAACCCATTACAAGATTGTTTCCCATCGTAGCATAACCAAACCAACACGCAAATGCATTCGCCTGTCCCGTCTACCATGAGATATACAACACGTATCAGCTTCAATCTGTCCCATCTTGCCAAGTAGGGTGCGCACTTATTGGAGCCAAACGCAAATATCCCACCGACATCCATTTAACACTCCTATAAGGCCGCCATTATTCAAAACAAAAGCATGGAAACAATTTCAAAGAATCCACCAAACCAATCAAGTCAAAAAGTAAAGGCTGAAATCAATCAAATCTCCAATTCATACGAAAAAAAACTCAAATTCAAAAGAGGACAGCAAGTTATTTCACCACACCAAACAACCATCAATCAAATTCAAATAGCCATGAAAACCTTCAAGTATTCACATGTATTACCATAGATCAATATTGAGCACTAAAGCTTTCTTACAACATGTATTTAGGGGACCTGGTTTTCCCAAGGCCTTTCATGCTTGCCTATGTAGCACTTCACATAGATTACCATAGCTTTGCATTTGAATGACTTAAGGGACTTGGTTTTTTGAAGGCTCGTCATGGTTCCCTATGCAACACTTCACAATTCGAATGGAGTTGTGGATCTGTGCAGCATAGGTTGCCATCAAACGAGCGTTCATAAAATCAAGTCTCCCTAAAACATGTTTCTATTGCTTAGTTGATTGAAATGATGAAGCATAACCTATATGTATATTTGTATGTCTATGTTTTATGTATATACATGTGTGGCCTATGTAGCACTTCACATAGGTGTCCATAGCTTTGTATTTAAATGACTTAGGGGACTTGGTTTTGTGAAGGCTTCTCATGGTTACCTATGCAACACTTCACAATTCGAATGGAGTTGTGGACCTGTGCAGCATAGGTTGCCATCACCTATGAAAAATTTAACACCCCCAAATTCATCAATGGCACCTGAAAAAGATAGAATAGTTGCATGACTTAATTGTATACAAATATGTATATGTGTATATAGATATGTATATGTATGCATATACATATACATATCTATATACATATGCATATGTATATACATATGTAATTGTATGTGTATGTATGCATATATATATACATATACAATATATGTATATGGATGTATGCATATATATATATATATGTATATATGTATATGTATATGGAACCCGTTCATGGCGGCGAGGAACCTGTTCGTTGCTTGCATGGCGGAAGTGGAGCTGCTGGTGACGTTCGGTAATTGGTGTCTACCCATCTCCGTATAGGCTTCTACCCAAACAAGATATGGTCTTCGAGCATTGCAGGTTGTCGTGAGACGGTGAAGGTTGTAGACGACGAAACAAGCAGGTACCGGTGAGCAAGTGAAGACGGAATGTTTACTCAGGAAAATGAAAGGTTGGTTGAATGGCGAGAAGAGCGAGGCACTGGGAGCATTCAATACAGTTCGCTTCAGAATAAACGCATATGTATGTAGATATGTATTTGCATATGCATATGTATATGTATATAGATATGTATATGCATACATATACATATGTATATGTATGCATATACATATCTATATACATATACATATGCATATGCAAATACATATCTACATACATATACATATAAGTATGTATATGTATGCATATACATATCTATATACATATACATATGCATATGCAAATACATATCTACATACATATACATATAAGTATGTATATGCATATGCATATGTCTAATATGTATATGTATATGTATATGCATATGCATATGTATATGCAGTATATACATATGTATATGCATATGCATATACATATGTATATACTACATATGTATATGCATATGCATATACATATGTATATACTACATATGTACATATGCATATGCATATACATATATATATACTACATATGTACATATGCATATGTATATGTATAGGTTGGTTGGAATAAAATTGTGGGGTGGTGTGGAGCTTAGGAGAGGTGACAACATTTATTTTAGATAGTGGATAGGAATAGGAAGTGGCGACGAGTGATAAATGCTCAGTAGTGGATTGTTATGGTGGCGGACTGGGAGGAGTTGACGTGGCAAGGCTGTCACCTTCGGACATCGAGCCACACAGGTAGTGGCACCCGAGGTGCGTCTGTATCGGTCGACGGGTCTTTTTTCCATTTTTTTTAACGCGTGGACAAAGTTGGACCTTCCACGTGGCAAAATATTTGGAAAAAGGAATAGAAAATGACAAAATGTCAATGAAGAAGCAAACATTTGAAACATAAACAATGACACATTGCAAATTACATAGAACACACATTGCAATATGATCCTAATACATTGCAAATCAAAACAAAAACGATGCATCTATAATTCTCATATATTTAAAAATGTCAACGAAGAAGCATGCATTGCAAATTAAATACAACACTTTTTTGAATCTGATCAGATTACTTCACAAAACAAAACAATAACGGTCAATCTGTACTTATCAAAAAATTACAACTGTCCACAATTTCGGTGTATTTGTAAATATCAATACTTCTAAAGTCTATGAAACTAGCATTTGTAATCTAGTTGCTGCTGTTGTGAAAAGGATCTTGGCTGGTTGGGGTGCCAATTGCCATGTTCTCGTCCCCTTCCAGTCGACGGGGATTGCTGCATACATGAGTGGGACTTGGAGTGGTAAATTGGGTGCAAGTGACATGTGTTGGGGGCGGTGGTGAAGACATTTGTACATCTCGAGTGCCAAATTGATATGGATATTGACTACCCCTAAAGTCAGATTAGGAGAGGCTTGAATAATTCATTGTTGTGGAGAACTGAGGGATATTAATGTTGAGAATATCATGGAAGACTCCATTACTTTGAGACAACGGATTAGAAGTGTTCCTTAATCGCCTCTCTCTCTGTAAAGCCCTCTGTGCCTCCTCAATCTCTTTTTCCTTTCGGTCCTGTTCCTTGTGAAGCCTCTCTTGCTCCTTTTTTGCATCTCTATCCTTTTTTTGTTGTAATTTTTGCTGCTCTTTTTCTTTTCGCAGTATGTCCTTCTCAATTCCGGCATTCTCCTTCAACTCCGCTGCCACAATTCTTGCTTCCCTTTACTCTGCATTATGTTGTCTCTTTCTTGCTTTTATCTCCTCCACCTCTTTCTTCCTTTGCTCTTGCTCCATTAACAACCTCATGTAGTCATCTGTTGTCAACAATTGAGACTGTCTACTGATTCGAATTGCACCTGCTTTGGATTTCATTTGACGGATAGTGTGCACAGGCAACTTGAGGAACTTGCTGATGTGCGGAATTGTTTGTGTTTCTTGTGTCCCATCTGACTGTGTGCCAATGACCTCCTCGACTACCTATGAGCCCTGTGGTACATCTTCATTGGCTTGTAAATATGAATTGCAAGAAGGAGCATAGTAATGGACAACTTGAGAAAGGTCAATTTCTGGTGGTGGTGATGGAAAAGTATAGGTATCCTCTTGTTCTGGGACTTCCAAATGAATGCCCAAGTTCATTGCTCCCTCAACCAACCAGGATGGTTGGCTTCATTGTGATGGAAGATCTAAACTTTCGCTGAATTGATCAATGGTCCTGTCCGCCATGGGAGGGGTGTGTTCATTAACCACCACTTGTGCAACTGATTCAGCAGAACATGTATGAGGTGAGTGTTGTGTTTTTGTTGCAGTCTGCATGTGTCCATCTAGAAGAGTGGACTGCAGTACTGTGACATCATCACTTGACACACCAAGTCTAGAAAGGCTGAGAATGTTTTCAACTGTGTCAGCATCCTCGCTGACCACAAATGTCTCACTTGGATGCATGTCATTGACAAGTGCATCGGGATTCAGCGGCCATATACCAGTCCTTCTAAACCCAACCTTGATGTTGTCAACTGTCAAAGCTCTTTGCATTGCTTTGCTTCCTAACATTGCAAGTTCTCTCCTCCTCACTTCAATGTTTGGAAACCTGGACAAAAATTCTACATGTTCTGATTTGAAGTAAGCTTTGAAAGGTGCAAACACACTCACATCCAACAGTTGTAGCTTATGTGATGTGTGTGATGGCAATGTTAACAAATCTATACCGATATCTCTTGCTTCTTGGATGGTTTTGAGCACTACGTGGCTTCCATGGCCATCAAAGATTAGCAAGACCCTGTTCGTGGGCGAGACACCGCCTGGAATGGAGGTTTTGAAGTGGGTCAACCAATCTATGAACAAGTCTTTGGTCATCCATGCATGTGGCTGGGCTACCATGCAAGCACTTGGTTCACAATCTACGATGTAATTATCTATGTTCGCACTCCCCTTGAACAAGTAGAATCCTGGAATGCTCTGCCCGGCAGCATTGACACAACATAGAATGGTTATCCATTCACGACTCTTTGGGATAATGTAAGAGACATTCCTGCTACCTTTTCTTGCGAGCACCTTCATGGACCCATTTTTGCCTGCTTGAATGCCAGTTTCATCGCAATTCTATATGCGATCAGGACCATATGGCATGGCTTTGTATGCTGTAGACAGTGTTTTGTAGAATGCATCTACAACATCAGGTCTAAGATTGAATGCCCTATCTTTGTCTAGGCCTTCAACAGTTCGTAATGAGAGTTGAGGATGTCTGTGCTTGAAGCCTGTCCACCAGGACTTCCCTGGGAAGCCATTGGTGAAAGGGTTTGGCCTATTTTGACATATTTGAGCAACCTTAGACTTAAGATTGACTATCTCAAGACCATGACCAATATCAGCCATTTGCTTGCACCATTCCACAATGCGATTTTCTTCCTCTTTTGTGAGGACTGTTAGCGGACCTTTCTTGGAAGTTGTTGTTAGACCCCCTAGCCATTTGGATAGTGTGGCTATTGGGATTGACCACTTTTTGGAAGCCCCCCTTATCGACATGTCATTCTCTTCAACGTCATAGAGTGCCCTTTTCATGTCATCCTCAGACCACAACTTTTGTATTTGTTTTACCTTCTACAGTATTTGAGGTTTAGTAACCTCAATCTGCGGTATTTGAGGAGTAGAAACCTCATCTACTTGTGCAACATGATCTATTTCAGGGGGGAATCTGCATCCTCGTTTCTCAGCAGGCAGCCTTGTCGTGGCTCTTTTCTTTTTTTTGTTCCCAGTACAGGTCACCACTGCATTGCCCTTGGCCATCTACACAGAATAATTAGAATCAAAACAGTGATGCTTGAACAAAAAAACAATCACTTTGTAATGTAGAACATATGAGAATATGATAAGGAGAGTCAATGATAATGCATAACCTATGAAACATAAATGGTAAACTATGAAATACATCTATGTGTATGTATGAAGAGAGTGTAAACTATGTGTAAACTATGAAATACATCTATGTACCTATGATGCTTGAATAGAAGAATAATTAGTTTGTGATGCAGAACATATGAGCATATGATAACCAGAGTAAATGATAATGCAGAACTTAGGAAAGATAAATGGTAAACTATGAAACACAAATGCTTTAACAGTTATCTTTATATGTATGAAGAGAGTGATGTTTGAACAAAAGATTATTTAGTTTGTGTATGTGTTATATTTTTAGTTTCTTGCATTTCAATTGAGATTATCTTCTGTAACAAGAGTTTGTTATCTTGAGTCATCTATTCTGGAGTGAGCGACATAAGGAAGTAGAGAAGTAAGAAGCACAAAATTACAAGCTATGCAAGGGAGTTAGAGTTTAAGAACATCTCATAACCTTTTAAGCGTTTACAACATTAACATTCTCATGCACAGGAAAGTGAAAACCACACTCATGTTTGAACAACAGAAACTTTAGAGATTGATAATGCAGAAGATATGAGAATAAGATATCCAGAGTGAATGACAATGTAGAACTGAAAGAAGAATAAGATAAGCAGAGTGAATGATAATGCAAAACCTGTGAGATTATGCTAAGCAGAGTCAATGATAATGCAGAACCTATGAGAATAATATAACTAGAGTGAATGATAATGCAGAACCTATGAGAATAAGATAATCAGAGTGAATGATAATGCAGGACCATTGAAACAGAAATGGTAAACCATGACCAATATGTAACATATAAACGATAATGCAAAACCTATGAGACTACGATGTGAGACTACGATAAGCAGAGTGAATGATAATGCAGAACCTATGTAACATAAATGTTAAACTATGAGTGTAATATTTGCAATATAAACCCTATTGAAACAGAAAGGGTAAACTATGACTGTAATATTTTCAATATAAACCCTAGGGAAACAGAGATGGTAAACTATGACTGTAATATTTGCAATATAAACCCTAGGGAAAGCCTTATATGGTAAACCATGACTGTAATATATGCATTATAAACCCTATGGAACACTATGCTAATCTATGACTACAATATTTGCAATATAAACCCTACCGATACATAAAGAAACATGTAATATGACTGTAATGGGTGTAATGAAGATCAATATGGATGATGTTAATGGCTGCAATGAAGAACAAGTGTGAAAAGGAAAACCTGGTACAATATGGATGCTGGTGCACTGGAATCTGAGCTGTTGCCTCCCCTTGATGTTAACTCGTTCAATTTTGTGCTTGTCACTCCTCCTTTTCTTATGTCGCTCACTGCAGAATAACTAAATACTTGTTGGTTTTCACGGCTATTTGAATTGGGAATTATTTGAATTTGATTGATGGTTGTTTGGTGTGGTGAAATAACTTGTTGTCCTCTTTTGAATTTGAGTTCTGTTTCGTATGAATTGAAGATTTGATTAATTTCAGCCTTTAATTCTTGACTTGATTGGTTTGGTGGATTCTTTGAAATTGTTTCCATGCTTTTGTTTTGAATAATGGCGGCCTTACAGGAGTGTTAAATGGATGCAGGTGGGATATTTGCGTTTGGTTGCAGTATGTGCGCACCCTACTTGGCAAGATGGGACAGATTGAAGTTGATACGTGTTGTAGATCTCATGGTAGACGGGACAGGCGAATGCATTTACGTGTTGGTTTGGTTATGCTACGATGGGAAACAATCTTGTAATGGGTTCGCCAGTCGGTCAAAAATGGGTTGGATGGGTTTCAAAGTTGTTGAGTTGGCATCTTGTTTATTCTCTGTAGTTGTGACTAATGTGAAAGTGACGTTTGTATTGGTGCGAAAGTTGGGTTTAATAGTTTACGGGAAAGGGTGCATGTCTTAGTGTTTGGGATGTTTTAATTCCATGTCGGAATGATACTTGTTCAATGTCAAATACAAGTTGGATACACTTCATCATGTTTGGCTGCCACCGTGTACTTGTTAAGTTTTTAAATTCATGCTAACTTGTGTGCATTTTATATCTGATTTATGTTTGATGTGATCAAGCCTATCTATGGATGAAATTAAGCTTATCTTGTGGAGGACCAGCGTATAGGTGTGGGCCCTAACGAGCGCATGTCCCATCGCACGTTCGGGCCCCCGCCTATGTATCGACTCCTCTCCCCTATGTAAAAGTGAAAAAGATGAAAAAAATTGAAATTTTGGAAAAAAAACTTTGCAAAAGTTTACAATAAATGAAGTGCAGGTTTGATCCGCTCTCGAGCACAAAGGGGGTAAGGACCAAAGTAAAAATATAAATGAAGGCTCACGTTGGAAAGTCCCGACCCCGCCACTCACAAAATGATTTTTTTTTGTCAGAACCGGAATCAGATAAAATATGGAAACCAATGGAAAATAAATAAAATATTTGATGCTTTGTTTCATCTCGCTCTTGTTCCGCTCCCGCACAGCTAATCGGACGCAGAACTGGGAGGAATATTGCTCTGGGCACCAAAAATTCTCGTTCTAGTTTCGTTCCAACCCCGCCCGAAACTGGTTCAGACCCGGGGAGAAACTTGAATCGGACACATTAAAAGATTAAATGTATAGGTGCCAGATTTTTTCTGACTTTGACCCAACACAAGCATCGAGGGGAAAGTTAATAGGAGCGTCGGGACTTTTTCGAAAGGTTAACACATTAAACCCGCTCCGATCCTGCCAAAGAGAGAATGGAAGCAGAGACATCTTGCGAACTACTTGACAAAAACACCTTGAGGGATAGACGTGTCCCATGGAATGCATGATTGCAGGAGCTGCACAAAATGAATTCAGTTAAAGACAAGTTCTTAGAAACTTTCAAACAAATGTTAATTCGCAGGTGTAAAGTCGAATTCCACAACCTTTGCCGGCATCTTCGAAAGCATGAAAGGTATGCAAAATGTTTGGCAGTCCGCCTTAAAAGGAAAACGTGATCTCAGGGAATGCCATGATCGCAGATGTGGAGGCCTAGAAAGGCATGCGAACGGTTGGGCAGTTTGCCTTCTCTGAGCAAATGCATGCAAAATGTGAGAGCATAGGCAATGCACATTCACTATTTGTCAAAAAATTCAGAAAATGCTTTCTCCAAGAATATAATGGTTGCACGATCTGTGTAGTATGAATGCATTAAAAGGCTTTAGGAACTTCTAGGTGAACGCAAATGGCAATGGTAAGTTTATGATGAAACACCATAATGGTAGGGCATGAACATAGATGTGGATGCATAGAGAGGGCAAGTGAGCCATTTGGTAGAATGCCAGGGAGATGTCTCATGAAATGCGATGAGGGCAGGATCTGAAAATGGATCTTCCTGATGAAGTAGATACAAAATGTAGAAGCTACAACTGTCCTAATAAAACATCACCGCGGGCATATGAACTGATTTACAGAATACCTCAGAGAAATGGAATCTCATGAAAATGTATTCAAATATGTTTGGAAGCACAACAAGGCGTGGGAAGCCGTTTGATAGAACGATTCAAAGTGGAATGTAATTGTTTGAAAAGGATTTTGAAACCTGTAAGAAAAAGAAATCGGTTGGTACAAAGAAGAACTCTGCAACTTTTCCAAATCAAAATTATTAACACAATGAACACCATTCCAGAGCATAATTTAAAGAAAGCTTAAATCTGGTTGCTCCTACTGTCAATGAAACAGATAAGAATCATTTACAAATCTGGCAAGATCACCAGTGTATAGAAACCTATGTCTTCAAATTACCCCAGCTAAACTAAGAATTACAGAAAACTCCATCAACTATCCTATTGTTAACTCTAATCAAGCAAGCTGTAAAACTCCTAAGTAATTTTCCTAAGTCCCTAACTTCTAAGTCTCTAACCCTTACAAATGAGCAGATTCAACAATTAATAGCTCAAAACTACATAATTTCCTCTAGAACTCAGACATCAAAAGCTGTAGTATTTTGTGTCTACAATCACTCCTCAAAGATAGCTTTTTGTTTGCAGCCTTCTATTTGACTTTAGCTGACTCCAGTTCACAATGATAACTTTTAGTGTCAACTTTGAGTTTCCCATTTTGCACAATGTAGAGAAATATCTCTTTTTCCCAGAAATTACGTCTCCAATGGGCCCATCAAGTCTTCAGTTCACTTTCAGCTGATTGATTCTTTCAACAAATCTTTCCTTTGCACGTTCAGTTTTGTAAATCATCTCCTTTGTGAGGATCTATTCCAATCTTTGAAAAGTACCTGCAAAAATCAAAATGTATTAATTAAATTAATAACATTTAATTAATTCAAAAAATTTAATCAATTCCGAAAATTAATCAGTATCCAAAACATCTCAATTAAATGTGAAGAAACTTTAAGTTTCATAATTGAAATAAAAAACCAAATCCCCTTTTCAATAATGTTATTTTAAATCATAAAAATAAAATAAAACAAAAATAGACATCATTTCTCGAATGGATTTATAATCCTCACAGTATTTCTAAATCTGGGCAGTATCCAATGCATTTGTAAATGAACTGTTTATCAGTGAAAATATAAATCTATACCATCTCGTTATTATCTGGCTTTACAATAGCAATAATTTTCCCTTTGGTAATTCAAATTATGTATTTTCTCTATATTTAATATGTCAATAAATGTTGGAGCCTTAAGCCTCCTTCACTCAATCCATTCCATCCTTGTTTCTTTATCCACAACCAAACAATTTCAAGGCGACATCAAAACTTAGAGCAAAATATTTGGGAATTCCATGTTCAACGTTTCCATCTCTATTGTTGAATACTAATCTACCCTCACCATATTCAGCACATTCCAGGAAGCAAATTTACTACATCTCTAATCCTGTATCTCATGCAAAAAACTTTTATGGGTGGAGTGCAACCCATATCCTTATACAAGCCTAAGACCTCCTGCATAAGCCCCTTTTTCAATACCCATATTGCCTACATGTTGGATTCCTTGAGGAAACATTTTCCTTTTGAAGCCTTTTATTGAAGCATTCGCAACTTTTCACACTTTGTATTTGTTTCTACCACGGCAATTGCAATGACAATATTTGACATAAATCATTACACCCAACTATTTGCGACAAGGAGGATGCTTTTCCATGAGGACATAGATTGCATGAAAGTCCCTTGTGTCTTCTCAATAAAATCCAATACGCATATATTGCAATCATTGCGCAACAGGGAGGATGCTCAAAACGCTATCCAAAGATCCCGCTTACCCACAGACAAAAACAATGCTAGAAAAGTTGCAGAGTTCTTCTTTGTACCAACCGATTTCTTTTGCTTACAGGTTTCGAAATCTTTTTCAAACAATCACATTCCACTTTGAGTCGTTCTGTCAAACGGATTCCCACACCTTGTTGTGCTTCCACACATATTTGCATACATTTTCATGAGATTCCATTTCTATGAGGCATTCTGTAAATCAGTTCATATGCCCATGGTGATGTTTTACTAGGGCAGCTGCAGCTTCTACATTTTGTATCTACTTCATCAGGTAGATCCATTTTTAGATCCTTCCCTCATCACATTTCATGAGACATATCCCTGGCATTCTACCAAACGGTTCACTTTCCCTCTCTATGCATCCACATCTACGTTCATGCCCTACCATTATGGTGTTTCATCATAAACTTACCATTGCCATTTGCATTCACCTAGAAGTTCCTAAAGCCTTTTAAAGCATTCATACTGCGTAGATCGTGCAACCATTATATTCTTGGAGAAAGCATTTTCTGAAACATTTTGACAAATAGTGAATGTGCATCGCCTATGCTCTCACATTTTGCATGCATTTGCTCAAAGAAGGAAAATTGCCCAACCGTTCGCATGCCTTCTAGGCCTCCACATTTGCGATCATGGCATTCCCTGAGACCACGTTTTCCTTTTAAGGCAGACTATCAAACATTTCACATGCCTTTCATGCTTTCGAAGATGCCGGCAAAGGTTGTGGAATTCGGCTTTACACTTGCGAATTAACATTTGTTTGAAAGTTCCTAAAAACTTTCTTTAACCATATTTATTTTGTGCAGCTCCCACAATCATGCATTCCATGGGACACGTCTATCCCTCAAGGCATTTTTTTCAAGCAGTTCGCAAGCTGTCTCTGCTTCCATTCTCTCTTTGGCGGGATCGAAGCTGGTTTAATGTGTTAAATTTTCGAAAAGTCTCGACGCTGTGTTAAATTTTCGAAAAGTCTCGACGCTCCTATTAAATTTCCCCTAGATGCCTGTGTGGGGTCGGAGTCAGAACAAATCCGACACCTATACATTTAAACTTTTTCTGTGTCCGGTTCAAGTTTCTTCCCGGGTCCGAGTAGCTGTGCGGGAGCGTAACCAATTTCGGGCGGGGTCGAAACGTAACTAGAACGTGAACTTTTGGTGCCCAGAGAAATATTCCTCCCGGTTCCGCGTCCGACTAGCTGTGTGGGAGCGGAAAGGGAGCAGGATGAAACAAAAGCATCAGATATTTTATTTATTTTCCATATTTTATCCGATTCCGGTTCCAACAAAAAAAATCATTTTGTGAGTGGTGGGGTCGGGACATTTTCCAACATGAGCCTTCATTATATTTTTACTTTGGTCCTTACCCCCTTTGTGCTCGGGAGCAGATCAAACCTGCACTTCATTTATTCTAAACTCTTGCAAAGTTTTTTTTTTCAAAATTTCATGATTTTTTCATCTTTTTTACTTTTATATTATTTTTTTATTTTTTATATTTTTTTAGGTTATTTAATTTTTATGTTGTTTTCATTCATTTTTTATTTTATTTTCAAAGTTTTTCAATTTTATTTGTTTTTTACTTTTTAACATTTATAAATCTTTACCTTTTAATTTAAACTTTATAAATCTTTTAAAATCATAAAAAGATTTATATCATTTAAATTTTAAAATAAATTTATTTTTAATGTGTTAATTTTGTATTTTCATGATGTTTTAATTCTTTGTATTTTTGAATGTTTTATGTATTTTTTTGGTTTTATTTTTTATTTTTGTATTTTTTCAAAGTTTACAATTTTTTTGTGTTTTTTCAGTTTGACTCCAAGGTGAAATGATGCGAAAAAATAAAGAAGACAAAAACAAAAAAATGAAATCAGATGAACAAATGACACAATGAGACGAGGACTAAGACGAAACAAAAAGACGAAGACCAAGACGAACGAAACAAACAAAACCAACGAGCAACGTAATGACGAAAAATGAGATGAAGCAAAAACGGGCCAGGGAACAAGACGGGATGAGACGAGAACCCAAAGGATACTCAAAGGCGAAGCGGGGGGAGGGGGGGAACTGGGATCGGGACGAGACCAGGAACAAGAACCTTGGAAAAGTTTATGTTCCTGGTCCCGATATCTGAATCTATCAAAGACAAAGAAAATGAAAAGAAGAAAAAGAAAAGGGGGTCCCCAACTTTGCCAAGCAAAATTTGGGGCATGTATGCAGGGCATAACAAATGGAGACTCGGCTAAGAAAATTCTCTAAGCATTTTAAAATGAGTAACCCTCCAAAAACCAAAAATATCTCAATTACACTCATTCAAGGCAATCTAATAAGTGCAAACACAATCAAAACTGAGACATGACATAGGTTTGAGATGAAAC
Organism: Sequoiadendron giganteum; assembly: GCA_007115665.2. Classification (NCBI taxonomy): domain Eukaryota; kingdom Viridiplantae; phylum Streptophyta; class Pinopsida; order Cupressales; family Cupressaceae; genus Sequoiadendron; species Sequoiadendron giganteum. The sequence goes on along the minus strand of CM021109.1, from coordinate 385,373,217 downwards.
TAAAATCTGTTTGTGTGTGCAAATGATTCATTTCCCTCCATAAGAATTGTCATGATCAAAGTGGAGCAGACTCTACCCAAGCTATGTAGTTGTGAGTTACCTTTCTAATGTGCAATGACATCCTGGGCATAGCTTTACTGCTAGACAAGTATGTATAGCCCCGACAGAGATACCACTGCTTCACTTTAAGCATCACTCTATTGCGAGACAAGTGTCTATAGCCCCATTAGAGATACTCAAATCGCCCTTGCTGATTGAGCTCATTTTTAAATTTCTTTTCTTTTCTCTTTTTCTCAGGTGTTGATTCCTTCAAAATAATTTCTTGTTTCTCTCAATCTTTAACCAATGAAACCTAAGTAGCGGGTTGAGAACCACAGTGGACATCGTGAAGGAAATGTAACCCTTTAGATTTTTCACTTGGAATAGAGCTACTCCACCCGATGTAAACTAACTATTGGATTTCTTAAGGTGTGCAGATCGTGATAGACTTTAAAAAACTCCCAAAAATTGTATAATGTACCAAGTTATAATCCATGCTAAAATTTCCCAATTTGAAATGGATGAAGGTAAATCAAAGTTTTCAAAGCTACTAATTGATCAAGTGTTTGAAAATACAGATAGAAAAATCTCAATAGATTCATCTTCTGGCATAACTTGCATACAATAACTTAGCTTCTACTGTCAACGAGAGGAACCCCCAACATAAAGACAAAAGAAACAGACAAAAAGAGAAGAGCGGAAGAAAAGAACACACTGACAGACACGACGAACCAGAAAAAACCAAAACAAAAAAAGAGAACAAAAAACAACAAACAAAACAACAAAAGATAACAAAACAATAGACAAACCCAGAAATGAACCAAACACCAGAAGACACAAAAAAAGAAAAACAAAAGAACAAAAGAAAAAAAACCAAAACAAACAACAAAAAACAAAACCAAAAGAAAACTAACTAAACCAAAAACTAATACTAATCAAACCTAATCCTAAACTAACTCAAAAACTGAGCTTTACAAACACAAAACTGTGAAAATTTGTACAGCCACTTGACTGATTTTTCATTATGTGCAGAAATCTTAACTTACTAGGTATGGTTCTGAACCTAGCAAATTTGTCTTTATACTCAGAAATGTAAAGTTTATGTAAATTAAATTCACTCCGAGTGTATAAAGTTTGAAATATTAATAGTTGTGGGTTTTCAGTCTTGTCATGATTTACCCACAAACACATTTTACTATCCCCAATGTCATAATCAAACTAAAAATCATCAAAACACAGAGGGTAATGAAAATACACCACCTGATTTAAAAAATCTTCAGTTGTTGGTGTAGACTTGTGTTGTACGAATTCCTCCTCTCGAGGTCTCAACTCATGAAATACTATTCCATTTCACTCTAGTACATGCATGGCAGCATAAAAGACATCCATTAGCAATTTATCCTTAGCATTCAAGACATGCAAACTTGGTTTAAAAATTCCATGCATATCCTTATCATAATCAACACTAATTCTGAACAACAAACTAGCGTGCTTGACTTCACAGGGATTATCAATCTCAATGATGTTTCCCAAAGTACATGAATCATCAGTTAAATCTTTACCTTCATCAACCTCTAAAGAAATTTGTTGAACATCTTCCTTACCTGACTCAACAACCCTTTTAGACAACAAGAAATCAAAACAACTTACCTCAGGATGTGAACCAAAAAGAAGAAACCCACATGGATCACCTGAAGTGAGATTCATTTTGCAGATTGAATATCTGTTTACCAACATTTTTGTATTCATCTCGGGCATGGAGTCACTAATTTTCTTGATCTCCCTAGAAGAATTTAGCAACAAATCACCCATGTCGTGAACTTGTGAGGTCTGCAAACCCACATCTTCTTGAGACAAATCATTGTTATGAACATTCTCTTCAAATATGTCACCCACAAGAGTTTGAAAATCAGCATCCAATTCATCATCATTAATAGCAGAGATGGTTGAATGAGGATCTTCTTCGAACAACTCATTTGAATACACAGAGTCAAATCTAGGAAAACACTTCTTGAGTTCATGTTTTTGCATATCCTCAACAAGAATGTACAAGTCAGCATCAAGCTCATTACTATTAAGATAAAATTCATTAGTGTATGCGAAGCAAGGATTTTCTTCAGAAATCAAATTTGAATAAACATAATCAAAACCAAGAAAATGCTCCCTCATTTCATTCTCTTCATCATGTTGAAGGGATTCAAATTTCAGAGTAGCCTCTTGACAGTCTTCCGATATTCTTCAGAGTCGCCATTGGTTCACTCCTTGTTGTAACCAACCACTAATTTCATCAATGTCAATATTTTGATTAGCATTGAGATCCAATTTATTTTCCAAACAAGGGTAAGTCTGATCTAAATGATTATCAGGCATCCTTTGAATAACTTGAATATCCATTTTATCTTTCTCTTTTGAAGAATCGACTGGGCCTTCAACTTTGTGTCCTTCACCACGAGATTCATTTTCAGCCTCATTCATAGTCATGTCATTCTCAGTTTCTATATGTTCATTATTCAAATCAGCAGAGCCGTTTTCTTGTGTTAACTCATCATAGGATGCTTCTTCCTTGTCTACCATCATGAAAGAATCTATGAATGCATTAATAAACTCATCTTTTGTGTTAAGTAGATCTATACAAGGTAGACAATCTTCATCAATTGTTGAATCCATCTCGATGCAAGGACCACAGTCATCAAATGATGAGGAGGAGCTCAACATATTCTCATAGTTACTCTCATCATCTCGAATGGAGTCATTATCATTTTCATGTATGTTAGTCGTTTCATCTTCCTCATTGAGGGGATACGTACTCCAGGGATCTTCCATAAGTATTCCTTCAATAGTAATCAGTCGTTTGAAGTATAATTCCATCCTACCAAGAAAAACATGACAGTCCATCTGAGAATGTTGATTTTTTTTATGTATCCTACATTCAGTTGGTCTAACGAGTTCTGATAACTTCAGATCTCCTAATTCTTCAAATTTCTCCCTTACTCGATTTTGCATACATGGGATATCTATCCAACATGAACCATGCTCCTTTGTCCATCCCTCATCTTGTTGTTCATCTTGCTCAGAAGAAATATTCAAAGCATTGGAAGGAGATTCTTTAGTTGCTGATTTTTCATGACAACAATCTTGTGTTGACACCTCATCTCTTTCAATATTGTCATTAGTATTAACATTTCCAACGAAATCAGCTTCTAATATGGGATTTTCATCATGCTCCGAATTTAAATCCGTTTCATGTTCTTTATCAAACAAAACATCAAAATGATATATCTGCTCATCAAATCTTTCACTTATAACTTCATTATGATGTAATGGATTATGTGTTGGAGTATGACCGAAAAGAGATGATATAGTCACAACTTCATTAACAAGTGGAATACTTATCTTTGTGGTTGGATTTTGCAAAGCTTGAATTTTCATGTGGGTAAACCAGTGCAAAGATGCGAAGGATGGCAGTTTTCAAGCACAAGAGGATTATAAACCTGATTTTGGTTGCCTGAATTTCTCGTGTCATGTCTAGATTATGCCAATAAGAGAGGTTTATTCAATGCATCATGTAGGGATGTAGCCTCACCACAACATCTCTTTTTTGTTGTAAATAAAGGGTTCAAACCCCAATAGTAATGTTCTATCAGGATATGATCATCAATAAAAAAAATTTAAATCTAGAACCCTTTGATATATAAACATGAACCTGTGATTGAATTGGTAAATGGGTTCTAGTGGTATCCTTTTCGTAGCTACAAATTCCTGTGATGGGTGTGGTGCATGTGCATAAGGATCAAACTAACCCAGGAATAAGATTTCTAATTCTATCCATGAACAAATAGAGTCTGGTGATAGATTAACATACCATTGCTTCATTGTACCTTGAAGTGTTTTGACAAACAATTGACAGACGATATCCTTATACTGAATTTGGAGAAAAATGACTAAATCCTTGCAAATATTGACATGTTTAGAAGCATTTTGTCCATTGTGAGGGAAAAATAAAGGAAGCCTATCATACATGTGTTCGGGGATTTCATGAATAAATCCAGGTATACACATAGGGCTACCCATCAGAGCTAGGTTTTCCAAGATCTAACCCACTCCCATAAAACAAACCAAAATTTATCAAGTGGCCCTCCTTCTAGCGCCAATCCTATTGATGGCCAAATTGACAAAACAACATTTAAACAAAATATCTCTATCCTATTTCTCCTGAATAAGAAAGATAACATATAGTAATCTAACTCCCAAGGTTCTGGTAGTTGGTTCTCAACTATGTTGTTTTGTTGAGTGGTCAATGAGGTTGTAATGTTCAAGGGGCCTGCTAGTTATTGAGCTTTCTTGATTGTTATAAGATCAAACTTTAACTAAACCTACTCTAATAGGGGGTATAAAAAAGGAGAAAAAGATAGATCAAGGACACAAGAGATAAAATAATGTTGATTCATCCAGTTAACCAGACATGTTACTCTTCAAGGAATTCTTGGAACCAAACTGTGGAACAAACCAACTCGTAATCAATACAAAGCTGAACATTCATTCAAAGTGCAAATTTCAACAGCAGATCACAAATCATAATTCGAACAAAAGAAAAGATAAAACTTTATTCCTTAAATATTCCAAATCAAAATGATTAACACAACAAACGTCATTCCAGAGCATAACTTAAAGCAAGTTTAAATCTGGCTGCTCCTATTGTCAATGAAACAGATAAACAACATTTACAAATCTAGCAAGATCACCAGTGTACAAAAACCTATGTCTTCAAATTACCTCAACTAAACTAAGAATTACAAAAAACTCCATCAACTATCCTACTGTTAACTCTAATCAGCTAAGCTGTAAAACTCCTAAGTAATTTTCCTAAGTCCCTAACTTCTAAGTCTCTAACCCTTACAAATGAGTAGATTCAACAATTAATAGCTCAAAACTACATAATTTCCTCCATAACTCAGACATCAAAAGTTGTAGCTTTTTGTGTCTACAATCACTCCTCAAAGATAGCTTTTTGTTTGCAGCCTTTTGTTTGACTTTAGCTGACTCCAGTTCACAATGATAACTTCGGGTTTCAACTTTGAGTTTTCCATTTTGCACAATGTAGAGAAATATCTCTTTTTCCCAGAAATTACATCTCCAATGGGCCCATCAAGTCTTCAATTCACTTTCAGTTGATTGATTCTTTCAACAAATCTTTCCTTTGCATGTTCAGTTTTGTAAATCATCTCCTTTGTGAGGATCTATTCCAATCTTTGAAAAGTACCTGCAAGAATCAAAGTGTATTAATTAAATTAATAACATTTGATCAATTCCAAAAATTAATCAATATCCAAAACATCTCAATTAAATGTGAAGAAACTTTAAGTTTCATAATTGAAATAAAAAACCAAATCCCCTTTTCAATAATGTCATTTTAAATCATAAAAATAAAATAAAACAACATTAGACATCATTTCTCGCATGGATTTATAATCCTCACAATATTTCTAAATCTGGGCAGTATCCAATGGATTTGTAATTGAACTGTTTATCAGTGAAAATGTAAATCTGTACCATCCCATTTTTATCTAGCTTTACAACAACAATAATTTTCCCTTTGGTAATTCAAATTATGTATTTTCTCTGTATTTAATATGTCAATAAATGGTGGAGCCTTAAGCCTCCTTCACTCAATCCATTCCATCCTTGTTTCTTTATCCACAACCAAACAATTTCAAGACGACATCAAAACTTAGAGCAAAAAGATTTGGGAATTCCATGTTCAACGTTTTCATCTCTATTGTTGAATACTAATCTGCCCTCACCATATTCAACACATTCTAGGAAGCAAATTTAATGCATCTTTAATCCTGTATCTCATGCAAAAAAAATTATGGTTGGAGTGCAACCCATATCCTTATACAACCCTAAGACCTCCTGCATAATCCCCTTTCGCAACATGTTGGATTCCTCGAGGCAACATTTTCCTTTTGAAGCATTCACAGCTTTTCACACTTTGTATTTGTTTCTACCACAGCAATTGCAATGGCAATATTTGACATAAATCATTACTCCCAGCTATTTGCAACAAGGAGGATGCTTTTCCATGAGGATACAGATTGCATGAAAGTCCCTTGTGTCTTCTCAATAAAATCCAATACGCATATTTTGCAATCATTGCGCAACAGGGAGGATGCTCAAAACGCTATCCAAAGATCCTGCTTACCCACAGACAGAAACAATGCTAGAAAAGTTGCAAAGTTCTTCTTTGTACCAACCGATTTCTTTTGCTTACAAGTTTCGAAAGCCTTTTCAAACAATCACATTCCACTTTGAGCCATTCTATCAAACGGCTTCCCACACCTTGTTGTGCTTCCACACATATTTGCATACATTTTCATGATATTCCATTTCTCTGAGGCATTCTGTATCTACTTCTACATTTTGTATCTACTTCACCAGGGAGATCCATTTTCAGATCCCGCCCTCATCATATTTCATGAGACATCTCCTTGGCATTCTACCAAACGGTTCACTTGCCCTCTCTATGCATCCACATCTGTGTTCATGCCCTACCATTATGGCATTTCATCATAAACTTACCATTTCCATTTGCGTTCACCTAGAAGTTCCTAAAGCCTTTTAACGCATTCATATTGCACAGATCATGCAACCATTATATTCTTGGAGAAAGCATTTTCTGAAACATTTTGACAAATAGTGAATGTGCATCGCCTATGCTCTCACATTTTGCATGCATTTTCTCAGAGAAGGCAAACTGCCCAACCGTCTGCATGCCTTCTAGGCCTCCACATCTGCGATCATGGTGTTCCCTGAGACCACGTTTTACTTTTAAGGCGGACTATCAAACATTTTGCATGCCTTTCATGCTTTCGAAGATGCTCGTAAAGGTTGTGGAATTCGACCTTACACCTGCGAATTAAAATTTGTTTGAAAGTTTCTAAAAACTTGTCTTTAACCGAATTCATTTTGTGCATCTCCCGCAATCATGCATTCAATGGGACACGTCTATCCCTCAAGGCATTTTTTTTCAAGCAGTTCGCAAGCTGTCATTGCTTCCATTCTCTCTTTGGCAGGATCAGAGCGGGTTTAATGTGTTAACCTTTCGAAAAAGTCTTGACGCTCCTATTAACTTTCCCCTCGATGCCTATGCAGGCTCGAAGTCGGAACAAATCCGGCACCTATACATTTAAACTTTTTCTATGTCCGGTTCAAGTTTCTCCCCGGGTCTGAGTAGTTGTGCGGGAGCGGAACCAGTTTCAGGCGGGGTCAGAACGAAACTAGAACGAGAATTTTTGGTGCCCGGAGAAATATTCCTCCCAGTTCCGCGTCCGACTAGCTGTGTGGGATCGAAACAGGAGCGGGATGAAACAAAGCATTACATATTTTATTTATTTTCCATTGGTTTCCATATTTTATCCGATTCCGGTTCCGACAAAAAAATCATTTTGTGAATGGCGGGGTCGGGACATTTTCCAACATGAGCCTTCATTTATATTTTTACTTTGGTCCTTACCCCTTTTGCACTCGGGAGCGGATCAAACCTCCACTTCATTTATTCTAAACTTTTGTAAAGTTCTTTTTTTCAAAATTTCAAGATTTTTTCATCTTTTTTACTTTTATATAATTTTTTTTTTTTTAAGGTTATTTAATTTTTATGTTGTTTTCATTCATTTTTTAATTTTATTTATTTTCAATTATTTTCAATTTTTATTTATTTTTTACTTTTTTACATTTATAAATCTTTACCTTTTAATTTAAACTTTATAAATCTTTTAAAATCATAAAAATATTTATATCATTTAAATTTTAAAATAAATTTATTTTTAATGTGTTAATTTTGTATTTTCATGATGTTTTAATTCTTTGTATTTTTTAATGTTTTATGTATTTTTTGGTTTTATTATTTTTTTTTGTATTTTTTCAAAGTTTACAATTTTTTTTGTGTTTTTTCAGTTTGACTTCAAGGTGAAACGACGCGAAGAAACAAAGAAGACGAAAATAAATAAATGAAACCAGACGAACAAATGACACAACGAGACGAGGACCAAGACGAACGAAACAAACAAAACCAATGAGCAACGCAACAACAAAAATGAGACGAAGCAAAAATGGGTCAGGGAACAAGATGAGACAAGACGAGAACCCGAACGATACCCAAAGGCGAAGCGGGGGGGGAACCAAGATCGGGACAAGACCAGGAACAAGAACCTTGGAATTTTTTTGTCCCTGGTCCCGATATTTGAATCCATCAAAGACAAAGAAAAAGAAAAGGGGGTCCCCAACTTCACCAAGAATAATTTGGGATGTGTATGCAGGGCATAACAAGACACATATTCATTCTTACCACCACTAACTATTGCACTCAATTATCATAAATAATATCATGCAATAAGTGTACCATAGAAATGGTAATCAAATTTATCGAAGAAAATATCATGACTAGGCTTGGAACTCCATTTTATTTGGTATGTGATAATGAACCTATCTTTTCTTCCACAATTTTAATATAACGAGCTTATGAACATGGGGTTATTTTGAAATTTTATTCAAAATATTATCCGCAAGGGAATACGGTAGTAGAGTCAAAAAATAAAAAATCGCTAGATGTTATTAAGAAGCTATTAGATAAAAATCCTAGATATTAGCATACCAGGTTGAGATTTTTCTCATGGGCTAACAAAACTAGAGTCAAGTCATCCATAGGGACTTTCCCTTACCAGATTATGTATGGAATTACTCCTTTTATCTTGTCAATTTAAAAATCCATACCTTATAGTTTATGAAATAATATTTTTATTGAGATAACAAAATCGAAACCAGGATATTAAATCTTGTCAGTCTAGAAGAGAAAGAGATTTTTCCTTGCAACACTTTGTGAAGCATCGGTCTATTTTCAAGTGCTAGTTTGAAAAACTAGCTAAGTTTAAAGCATTTATGATCTTAGATTTATTACTCATTTGGGATAAAGTGCATGAGAATAAAGGACACCACAAAAAATATGAGAAACTTTGGCTTGGCCCTTACCAGATTACTGAAATCCTAGGGGAAAATATATCTAAGATAAGTTCTCTAATAGTTGAACCTCTCCCAAATTAATTGTCAATGTGTGGTTTTGAAAGAACTATTTCACATCTTAAAACACTCTCCACCATTTGTACCATAGTAGGATAAGTCTTCACTTTTTTTATATGTTTTATGCTTTTTTTCCTTCTTCTTTTCTCTTTGGTACTCCTTAGTTATTAAGTAAGTTGGTCCCTCTATGTATTGAGTTTATCCCATAATGGAATCCTTGGTTGAATTTTTTTTATGAGTATTTTTGAATCCTTGATCAATCAAATGATCTAAAAGTCTATGATTTAGTCTCACCCCTATGAAACTTGAAAGTGTTAGCATCATTAAGGTTTTGGTGAACTATGAAATCTTTATTTAGCTATCGGGAATCTAACACAACCTCACATCTTAAAGATCCATAGATTAGCTTACATCAAGTATAATATTCTTAATCCAAGAGAAATTTTAGAATTACATTTCTATCATGATGATTACCGTGGTTCCCAACCAATATTCAAGCTTCATCACTTGAGAATTGAGGAATTTAACATAAATAAAGAGCTTTAAAATAAAATAAGCATTATGAAAATGATGACATGTAGTGAACATTAAATAAAAAATCCTCATCTTCAATTTTCTTGAGTGATTCAGGTAACTCTACCAGGGCTATAGATGTCTAGCTAACAATAGATATATTCTAAGAGGAAACAAGAGGTAACTCTGTCAAGGTTATGTATACCTAACTAGCAACATATCTATTCCTAGAAAATAACTACACATAAAAAATGTAATCCCACTTATATATCTTGGTTTTAGTGAAGTTGATTGGAAATAAATTAATCATTTCACACACGCAGGGATTCCCCATTACCCGAATTACCCGAGTTATTTGTAGTTTCCATCTCCTAAATTTTTCGTGCATTCAAGTTGATTGGTTGGAATTAATTTAAACCATAAATTCTTGGAATTTGAAGGGTTAGAAGTTACAAATTTCTTAGAAATTTTTTCCCAATCGATTTGTCATTTGTTATGTCTTGCATACACACCCCACCTTCTTGCTAAAACGTTGAGGACCCCAATTTTTAATTTTGGTTTCCTTTCCATTTTCTCATTTTATTTTTTGCACTAGTAAGTTGTGGCCCCCCCTTTTAGGTTCTTATCCTTTAATTTTGATATCCTTTACTTGATTTCTAGGACTGTCACAATCTTTGGAACTCCTTTGGTTATTGTCAGGTTGTGAGCCCCACTCAAAACTTGGAACCTTGGTCCAAGTTTCAAGTTACTCTCGTGACCCAACTTCTACTCCTCTTACCCTTCTATTTTTGTTGTATCTTACCAGATAATGGGTCCCTAGATGGACTTAGAAATTAGTTCCAAGTCCTAGTTTCTCCCTACGACTTGATCCCTACTCTTATGTTTATTCCTTGTGATTTCCAATCAAGTTTCGAGTCTTGATCAAAACTTGGTTTAAATTTCTCTCCAATGTCTAACTCCCAATGCTCCCTCAACCTCCTCTGTGTATTTATGGTGAATACAAGGGCCTTCTTTATTAGTTTATAACTCCATATCCCTCCATTTTTCTCTTCATCTCACATTTTTGTGCACCCTAGCTTTGGCAATCTCCTCTGCCTCCTTGCCATCAAACTATCATGTGATCCCTCATTAATTGAGATAGATTTAGTGGATTCAATGTGCTTGAGATTCATTTCGTGTCATAGACCTTGTCAACTTGATCAAACACAAGCTATGAGATAGGTTTCTATTTTCATTCTCTTTTTTTCATTCCTTTCATATTTTGTTGATTTTATTTCCTCATATTAAGGTTTTGGGTTTTTCTCTGTTAACTTTCTCTTCCATAAACCCTAGTTTCATATCATTCCTTAGGGAATGATCATGAACCTAGGGTTTTTGTTTTGTTTGTGTGCAGGTTTTTTTATGTTTGATTTTGTTTTTCTTATTTTATTTCAACTTTCTCTTAGTTTTTTGGGTTAATTTATGGATTTGGCCCTATTTAGGGTGCATTTTTAGGCTTCAGTTTTTCTTTCCTCAACCCAAAAATATTTCATAGTAGCTTGATTTTTTTCTTAGATACAGGCACCCAAGATGAGGATAAGGCTATTTTTATTTAGCAGTTTGATTTTAAAGATTGAATTCTTTTTGAGATTTTGTAGTTCTTTGATTTGTAGAAGATTGAGGATGTTTTTTTATGCCTTTGTCTTGGTTCTCTATAAATATGAGATTTTTCTCAAGGATTTGAGAGGAGAAACTTTCATTATAGGGTTATGCTATAAGATTTCCTCCAAAGAAGAGAAAGATACAAATCTTCATGTTAGAGCCTACAATTGTATTGTAACAATGTTTGTTATAGATTAATACGTTGGTTTGATGATTTGGAGTGTGGGTTTTTGTACCTGAAAGGTTTTTCCCATGCATATTGATGTTTCTTCTCTTCTATTTTTTATTCTTCTATTCTTCTTCTTTCATGTTTTTAAAGTGTTAATTTACATGTTGTTATGATGCTGAAATTTACTTAGATGTGCAAACTACATTATCTTTCCTCTAAGGGTTAATGTGATGGAATTCAACTGTCTATTTATACTTTAATGGCATAGTAGCATGTGCTTGTATCAAGTATTTAAAATCTGATTAAAATAAACATAAGATATTGAAGGTGCATATTGGTCCTCGAAGGTCTTTCTCAGTTCATCTTTCCCTTTCACTCTCTAGTGCCCAGTGTTGATTTTGGCATGTGTAGCCCACTACAACCCAAACACAAAAAATTCAAGAGACTAGAATGGTAACATTGTTCTTGACATAAAATCAAACTTTATAATACACATGTTTGGCCTTCCTTTCAAGGCCTTACTAAAAACCAAGCTCTTAAGGCATTTGAAGAAAAATAAGAGAATAGTGTAAGGAATCTTAATGATTCATAGCTAGCAAAGCCAATTAAATCCTTCACTAAAGTTCCCAAGAACCTTACTAGAGTATATTTTCATGAGGACATAGGATATATCATTACTCTTGTAAGTAGAATGATGGAGAAGCCAAAGTTTTGATCATATCGCACTTGGATGTATGAATATATCTGTGTCATCTTGAAAGAAGTAATATTTTGATTAGACCCAAATAGTTAGTAACAACATTCAGGAGTAGCTCATTAATGTTCATACAGCAAATAAATTTTGCATGACATCCTATGTTGTTTATCTACTGGCTAGACAAGCCACCTTCCCAAGTTTGATGATATATGGACTTCTAGGGGAAGTTGATGGAGAGAAAAAGGTATTGGAGCATTATACCCAATTAAAAATCAAGGAGTTTAATTTTCATTTCAAGAGGATAAGATATTCTTTCATCTACCCAATTATTAATTATTTTTCAAGGGATGATTTTGTAATAAACTCTAACAAATAAAAACAACTAATATCAAGATGAGGACACTAGTTCATTCAATTCCTAAAGTCTACTTATATAATGATCATTGGATTTTTATGGGATCCATTTTTAATTATGATATTTTGCGGTGACAAGGTCATACTTTTTGAATTCACCAAGAATATTATAGAGATTCAGAAGAATTTCATAGAAAAACATAAGCTTTGGGTCCAATTTCCTTTTTCCTTGGGATTTTACACATGCCCAATTTTTTGTCCAGGGCAATTGAAGAGGAGTTCTCTTTTATGAACTTAATATTATATGACAAACGGATAGAGTATGAACCTAATGGAAAAGCTAAGAATTTTTTTGGACCAAAATATAGACATCAAGCTACTATGGGATATTTTGGGTTGATTTTCATTAAGACTTCAAGGTCAAAAAGAAGGGATTTTACTAACTTGCCATCAAGTAGATAAAGGACAAAATTTGTTAAAATGTGGAAAACTACATTCTTGTCTAGATGTATTTTTATAAATCCTAGAAGGAGAAAGTGAAAGGCATAAAGAGGAAGAAGATAAGTGAAAATTATTTTGTATACAATAATAATAAGGTTGATTCAACATAAAAGCTATTACATAAATTTTATAAAGCTTTTGAGAATGAAAGTAAAACAAAAGTAGAAGAGGTTGGAGTGATGGCAAGTTTTTGGGTAGATCCTCTACAAAAATCTCTTCTAGATCATCCCAAAGTCATGATAACACTCTCTTTGTTAACAAACCAACTAAGGAGATCATATTTTGATATCATGTCATCTCCAAAAATAACTCCTTAACCCCCTCCTATAGGTTCATCTTTTGGTATGTATACTACCACTATTCCTAGGACCTCATAGGACCAAGTAAAGGAACAAGTAAAAGAATAATTGTAACTTGGAGAAGGAATTTTGAAGACTCCCTCATCTCCTCCGAGAATGATTGGGCCTCAAGAAGGGAAAATTTATCATGAATCTAAAGAAAATATAGAAGGTGAAAAAGAAAAAGGGGATGTCATCAAAACCCCTTTAAATAGAGTCCATGGAGGATTCATCTACAATAGGCTCTTGTACATTATCCTCCTATTTCTTCACCCTTGTAGAAAGACCCTTAGAATTCACCAGTCTCATCTCCTCCTCATTATCATCCAAAATAATATTTTTTGTACAAATTCCTCCTCCTACCTCTACACTATCATAGAAAAAGGTACCATAAACATAGAATTATAGACTACTAGCCCAACTTGGCTCAAGTTGGTTTTGAAGCCAAGAAGAGAAATGCATATGTACAACCCTTGGACTTGACAAAAACTCAAGCAATAGTTGAGAAGGAAATAACGTAGAAGAATACTTAGGTCCTCTCAACAATAAGGATGAATCAAAAATAAGAAAAAGTTGTTGAGATTGCAACTCCTATTGTTGATATGGATTCTATTGACATGACTACTTCCAGGTTAATAAGATTATTTTGGAGAAGTAGACAAGAAAAGAGGAGGTAGTTTCATTGGATACAACTATAGAGGATTTAAAATTAAATATGGAAAAATATCAAGCCACCAAGAAAGAATTGAAGGAACAACTACAACAACTCCAAAATTTTGTATAAGGTTAAATAACTCCATGTCCTTCAATCCCAAGCCCTTCTACAAATGTCCCAATTTTGATGACAAAAATTAAGATGAAAAATTTACAAGCAATGAATCATAAGACTCAAACACTCAATAACTAGATTGATGTTTTGATACAATAGAGTGGTAAGAAACTAAAATATGGGTGCAAATTTCATCAATGAGTCATCTATTTAGTGAAAATAATGGATAAATTTGTAGAATTAATGAGATCTGAGGATGATATGTATGAGAATGAGCTACTATTAATCTAGAAAATGAGTAAAATATCCTTCAAATTTTTGGTAGATAATATATTACAAGCAGATGACATATTTTTATAGAAAATACTACTAGGGAAATCACTTTCAAAAGATATGTATTAGTATTTTATTTGTAAAAGGTCTTAGAGGAAAGAGATGAAAATTTTCAAAATTAGAAATACATTTGAATATTTTTTATTTTAAATAATAAGCCTTGGTCTGGTTAATATGAAGAACCATACAATAAGGTCAATACAAGAAATCCATCGGTCAATAAAGAACAAGGTTGAAGAGTATAGACATAAGATAGGTGTGGATTAGTGGGTGAGATAATGAAGTTGAGAGAATAGTTCAAGGCTCTTGATGGTACATTAAATGATATGAATAATTAGTTAGATTTCTCTAGCAAAGGTGTGTAAAGACTCAAAATTTAGAGTCAATTTTTTGAAGGGTCCTAACAACAAAAAATCTAAGTGTCTTAGTGATTACTTGGAGTTTAAGAGCAAGACTTTAAATTCTACTTTTTTTAGAATTTGAATTTCAAATATGTTTTGACACCAAGTCAAACTAGCAACTTAATCTTTTTGACAATTATTCTTATATTATTTATTTATTACAATATAACAAACAATAGTTAAAGTGAGTGTCACTCAATAAATAAAAGTGGACTCTATTTCTAAGTAGTTCATGGTATTTTTAGTTTCAATTTGAAGAACATGCAAAATAAATGCAAGCTCTTGCATACATCAGTTATTAGGACTTTAATTAAAAGTTATTTGTAGTTAAGTTTAGTTGTATGAAATTTTTGTAGTTGTTAATTTTAGTTAAACTTTAGTGAGAAACCTTTCATTTTATATATAAAATAAATCATTGAAGATTGTAAAAGGTTTACTTCTTTTGATAATAAATTTTGATATTGGTACAATATTTAATTTTCACAAGAATTTTTAAAAGGGGTGTTCAAGACTTTGGTATTATTTATTTTTTGGAGTTAATAAATATTTGAATTTGGTCATTTGTTTCTTTTCTCTAGAGTGATGAAGTGCAAATATAATTTCTATGTTATGATATTTGAAAGAAAATTAAGATCATTTATTGAAAATTTATTATTCATTTTGATGAATTGATTTGGGTAATTATTAAATATGCACGTAAAATACTATGGTTCAATCAATGAACCCTGGTCATTTCTAACATTTCTATAGAAGATTTCACCTATTTTGATTAATATTGAACATTTGTTAATCTTATTAAAGCAGGTTAAGATAAACATTTCAAATTTTGTGATTGGGAGATTAGAAACTATAAAAGAACAAATTATTCCTCTTTCTTTTTCATATGTTTCTTGTTAACCCTAATATTTTAATTTTTCTTTTAAATTTGTTAAAATAGATTATATTATAAAACAACAAAAAAGATATAAGGTAGAAAATCATTAAGAAAAATAGAATTCATTTTTTGAACATTAAGAAACTATAAAGACTCGTTGAACAAATAGTCTACATTGAACACTGAGTAGACCAACATGTTGTGACCCAACTAAAGAGATCTTGGAGACCACATATCCTAGATTTGTTGTTTTTAGGATAGATAGGACAAATTATTCTACCTATGTTGTTTTGTGTCATTTGGACCATCAAAATGAATATTTCTAGTTGTGATGATAAGAATAAGAGATATTTTGCACGTAATACTAGTTTTAATATTATGAAAATAATGAGATATTTTGCACGTAATACTAGTTGTACCAAGAGTGAGGCCAAAAAATGGAGGCCTTGGAAATGTTAGTGGAAAAATAAATAATAATGATGGTCTAGGCTCAAACAAATCAACTCAAGGAATGCAGTGTATGCAATGCTTTCATTGTAATTGAGAAGAACATAGAAAATTAATGTGGGGATATTCATCCTTATATCATTTGTGGATTAAGGAATCATTCTCAAAAGATGTGTTGGAAAAGAGTGGAAGAAAGAATATATAAGATTGTATGCAAATAAATTATGGCTAGATTGATGGATTGAATTGACATGTTACATGTATGTTTAGAAAATTGTATAGGCATAAGTTTTCACATGTTTAATAAAAGAGAATCAAAGAAAATTTGGATGTTTAGGATGTAAGATAATTTGGAAAAATCCATTTCAGGATTGGTAGATCTAAAGATTAAAGTTGACAAAGAAATTAATGAAGAAGAATAATTTATGGTCAAAATTAAGGGGGGGCGTTGATTAATTTCTCGCAACACATTATTAATTTATTGAAAAAGGAAAAAAGGAAAATGAAATGGTCTAAAACAAAGAGGAAAAATAATAAGTTTCTAGATGAGGATGACAATTGTAAGTTTCTAGAAAGAGGGGGTCTAAAATAGAGGTTAGAGAGTGGAAGCATCTAAAATGAAAAAGAATTAAATGGATTGTTCTAGAATCTCTTGATAATAACTTTGAAAAAGGTATGATGCAATAGTCTTGTGTGTATTTATATGATCAAATGATCATGTGATTAAAAAATAGAGTTTATTGAATGTTGTAGCATTCTAGATATTTGTAATGTTTGTATCAAGAAATGATCAATTAGAATCGGCTAAAGTTGAAGGGTTTCTACATTTGTGGATTTTTGTGTATATTCTGAGTTGTATTCATTTACCTCTAACCTCCAATATAGATTATGTGTGAGATTCGAATATCTTGAGGTTTTCTTTGGAATTTATTTTTTGGAGTATCTTTTGATTGAATTATGGTTCTTGTTTTTTTTAATTATTGAAGAAGACTAAATATTAGTTTACAAAAACCAAAGGAGAAGTTGAGATGTTTTTTGATCATAAATTTTGAAATAATTAAATAATATCCAAAATAAGTGGAGTTCTAGTGTTATAGGTTAATTAAAAGGGAAAATACTTGAAAAAATTGAACTTGTTGGTTTTCTAGTTTGATTCAAGAAAACAATCTCTATTATATAATATCATGCAACTATTTATATTTTATTTTTCAAAAAATTGCTACACAAAAGTGGAAGTATTTGAGAATTTTTGCCCATGTTGTGGCCATTTATCATCTTTATTTAGAATAACTAAAAATATAGGAAACTAAAGAGAATTTGTCTCTAAATTAGAAATCCATGTGACATGGTAATTGTGTTAAGTAGGTAGTTGTATAATTATTTTTAGTTGTTTGTCACTTGTTGATTAAGCTTCGAGAATGATGATGTTCAACAAGTCCATTTGTTTCCATCCCTAAATGTAATGGAAAGTAGCGATAATTTTAAGAAACTTCTCCTCAAGAAAAGATATATAATTTTGGCAATTTTTTCATTTTTTGGAAAAAATATTAATTTTTATTGGCGAATCTTTTCTTTTCTAAAAAAAATATTAATTTTATTGGTGATTTTTTTACATCACTAAAAAATTGTAGAATTTTTTAGCGAATATTGAATAATAATAGGAAAATGTATTATTTAAGATGGCAAATCTTTCCATTTAAAAAAAAAAATCTTATGGAAAAGTAGGGTCCCCATGATGGAATGATCAATGGGTTTAAAGGGTAGACTCTAATATTTAGTTGTCATCATTGATTAAAAATATAATCTAACAATCTTTGATGTATTTTGTGAGGTAAAATGTACCCATGATTTGCAATCCTCATGGTGCTCAAATTGCTTTTGGATTAGATTATATTTTAAATCAATGGTGGCAACTAAAGATTGAAAATATGACCCTAAAGAAACTAATAATTATGATATACTATCAGCAAATTAATTTAGATTTCTACTATAACTTATAAAATTTAAGTGAATCTAGTTTAATCATACATTGAATAAAGTGATAAATTTTTGAGTTTGGCTAATAGTGATCACAGATGTGCAATGAAGTCTCTAGATGAGATTCATTCATTCCCTTCTAAAGACCCCTTGCAGTCGAGCCTAAAGAATTATTCAATGACATGGATCATAGAAGTTTCAACAATGAGACTTTTGTAGAACCTCCTTCATATGTAGATCTTTTCTTTAAACCTTTTAAAAGAGAGTTTGTTATTGCAAATCTCAATGGTATAAGAGAAACAAAGGACTCTTTTTCCTCACAGGTAGACTCATCAAGTTCAAGTATTTTACAATAACAGTATCTCAACCTCAGAAGGAGAAATAAACTACACATATGTGACTTATTTGATTGTAACTCGTACTAATATGTCTGAGTTTGGTGAAGCAATATTTTTCATTCCTTCCCATCTTGATAAGAGTGTAGTTGAAATCCAGGTAATGCAGAAGCAGAAATTCATTAAGCAAATAATATTAGCATGTGAAAACAATTGTAATCTGATATGGTTATCCGCATGAATAATAAAAGAATAAGATAGAAATCCAAGGAGTACAGGAGATGAACAGTTCTATCCGTCTCTGTAATGGGTTTTGAGTATTACCCCAATGTAGTTATAAATATCTATCACCCATTCTATATTTAGGTGAAAAAAGATAAAAGAATTGTCACTTGTAGTTAATGCAAAACACTATAACCACCACCTGACCTTCGTTTAACCCGTCACATATATAAATGTTGGTGTTTAATTTTCTTATCTTTGAATTCGGTGCCACTCTGCAAATTTTCAGTTAATTGGCTTAATTTTTTTTCCTCGTAATTATATTGTTTTGTCATTTGGGTGTGATTTATTATCCTCATAATCAGTTTGAGCTAATTCATAGGGATGTAAAACATAATTGTATGACTGATAAGTTTTTTATAGGAGGAACTTAAAATCATATTTGCCTCCTATTATTTTGGATCATGAGATAATAATAGTAATTCCTTTTGTAATGATAATAGTTCCTTCAGATATTAGTAATTTCCATGTCACTTGATATTATTTCAAGTGGGTTTTTGACGTAGAATATTTGGTTTTGAATTTAGTCAAATCAGGAGAAAACTTAGTTTTAGCTATTTCTAATGAGTTAACGAGAGTGGAAGGCTTTAGAGGTGAGATAAAGAAAAAATATTGTACCTTTGTTTTATTTTTGTGATGTTCTCTATTCTAATCCATTCCAATTTTTTTCCTGACATCTAATATCTATAATTTGTCTTAGAATCCATTTCTATCAATTGTCACATTATATGTACTAGGTTTTGTTTATATACTTTATTTTCAAGCACTTTTTTCAATTACGTGTATAAATGAGATGTATGTAGGTTATGTTGATTGTTTCACTTATTTTTTGTGTGATTTTTTCACCATTGTGATCATGATTGGTGTAGTGTTTATTATTCAATATATCATATTAAGGGCAAAGGATTAACTTTTGGTCAAGACAAGAAAAAAATAAGGCTGCAAACCACAAAGATTCAAATGCAATAAATGTATCTTTATACCTTTTTTTCTTTTTTATCTTCTCCTTCAATTGAGCTAAATTGAACTGCACTCAATGCTCCACTTGATGTGTTCTTTATATGACATATGATGGTGGAATGTGGTTGCTTAATAAACTAGCAATATGAATTTAGGATTAGGGGGATGATCGGCTAAGAAAATGGTAGTATGATGATAGCATATGGATGGATGATAAATGGACAACATGTATTTAGCATGGAAGTATATGATGAAAATGGAAGAGGATATCTCCAATTTATAGGTTTTCCATGAGGAAAATTAAGGGTCAAGATGCAGTGTTTAATGGAGGGCTAGGATTTGAAGAAGATGGAGGTATGGATTGATGAAACTAGCTTTGTGACATGTGTCATATGAGATATAAAAATTAGGGATGCTCACACATGTTGAGCATGATGGCATGTGTGGGAGATATACTCACACATCTATGAGAAAATGAGTGAGGATAAGTCAAAATGTCAAGGGGGGAGGTGGAGGCTTAGCATGCCTCTAAGATAACATGCTCACATGTGGGAGCATGGAAGGGTTGAGGTGGAAGTCAAAGATGCTTCTAATAGT
This sequence comes from Sequoiadendron giganteum, assembly GCA_007115665.2. Classification (NCBI taxonomy): domain Eukaryota; kingdom Viridiplantae; phylum Streptophyta; class Pinopsida; order Cupressales; family Cupressaceae; genus Sequoiadendron; species Sequoiadendron giganteum. Next base: position 385,352,918 of record CM021109.1, on the reverse strand, counting down.
GCATGGTCACACATGTGTGAGCAAGGAGTGGGATAAGATGGCATGCTCGAGAGAGGGGACACATGGTAGATAATGACATGTTTAAATTTTAATCCATGTAGATGGATTTAATAGCTAAGATTAAATGGACAAGGATCAAGGAGGGTGTTGATTTAAATATTAGAGGAAATGGTGATAGCAATCAATTAGTCTTTATTTTTTTATTTTTTTAGACTGTAGGAATCGGTCAGGTATCCGTCCCCCTATAAACTGCAGTGCACCTGGTAAAATTTTTGCATGTGATCGGTGGTGTCGGCATGACATGCCCTCTGGTGCCATGGGGACAGTGGGGAGACTAGACCTCGTGACCTCTTGCCTACAACAAGATGCTTTAGCCAATCGAGCTAGGCCCACCACCCCAATCAATTAGTCTTAATTAACTAGCTAATCAAGGATTAATTAATTAATTAAGTTGAAGGAATTTGCGACTAAGGATAATTGATCTAATTAATCAACCTTAGGGAATAATTAATTAATGATAAATTATGAAGGAAATTAATTATATAATTATTTATTTAATTAATTTATGTGAAAGTTAATATGAAAAATTGGTGGTGAATTTTGAATATCTATATTTGACACTTAAAAAATTGTAATATATGTGTACTTTAGACTTAAGATATGCCCCTAAATTCGTGTGTAGCTGAATACGCTCTTCTATTCATTAGAATGGATCCAACTTTTTGTGGCAAGCTTTTTGAACAACAATTTATGCCACAACAACTAATATTTGAACATTTCTTACTCTTATTAAAATGAGGTTTGAGAAACAAAAAATATTTGATCTTATGAAACTCTCATTCCAATCTAAAAATCTTATGGGAGAAATTAAAAATATAAGAAAAATCTAATGTGTTATGGGAAGGTGTGTAGTTGAATTTATGTTGACTATCTAATCTATCAATTTCATTATGAAAAATACAAAGCTAGTATAATAATATGCAACCAAATGGTAGGGATGACTTGGGATTTGTATCTTCGAGAAGTTGGGCACTATTACTATTACAATAGAAGCACATTTTTTCCCTTGGTCAAAATTTTGTTTTTCATTTCCTTTTAGACCCACATTGACAACACAAATGAGTTGAATATGTCCATGGATTTTTTTATGTTTCATGGTTTTAACTTATTTTACCATGATGCACATTAAATCAATTATATATTAATTAAAAATAAATTACACCTAAAGCCCCATTCCTTCAGAGTCTTAAACCATTCAATAGTCCCACAATGAATCTCATATGCTCCATCACCAATGTGCCTTAGAGTTTTGCACAAAGTAGGCATAAAATTGATATCATACAACAAGTTGGACATAAGAACATAATCCACATGTCATGATAGGCCTAAATCTGAAAAAGAACAATCTTAAATATAATAAAAAAATATGAAAAATGTAAATGTTGCACAACCAATATAAAAAGGTAAAATTTTATATGATAAAGAAAATAAAAACATATATAAAAGTCAAAAAATGAACTTACAATTCTAGAAAGATTAAAATCTCTTAGTAACCAAATACAAAATGATTTAGGAACAAATTTGTACTAGCTCAACATGTTCAATTGGCATTGATACAATCAAAATAATATTTTTTTAAACTGTATTGCATTAAGAACAACATTGAATATACATAGAACAACACTAAATATACATAACATTATACATACTTGAATCTAAAAGTTGGATTAGACTTATCTAAGCATCATATGATTAAAATTAATTTCAAAGTATGACTAGACAAAATATTAAAAAAATTAATCATTTAGAAACAAATAAAAAAGATGTACTTAATATCAAAATATTTAGAATAATAATTTTTAAAAATTATGTTGGTCTTCTCTAATTGTCACATACTTAAAAATCAATTTCAATCATCTTTCTTGAAAATGTTTTAATAAAATTATATAAATAGTTTATGATCTTCATCTCATCATTCTTTTTTTTTTTATCACACAAACAATTGAACAAAATGTGAAGAAAAATGGCAACAAAGAAATACTTATGAACTCCCTATGTTTCAAAAAGTAAATTAAGAGTTTAACTAAAAAAGAATAGGAATTATTGCTTATTAAGAAAGATTAATTTTTAAGGCCAACACAAAAATGGATAGTTTAAGAAAACTCTAGATTGAAGAAGATGCTCATATTATACTCAGAGTGGTGCATGAAAGTCTTTTTTCTTAATAAAACTATGCATGATCTATCAAATAGGTAGGTAAAAGCAACATTTAATTTAGTCTTTGTACCATTGGACACAACAATGGTGGTCTTTTCATTCTTATTGTATAGGAGCGAATTTTTACCCCTTACGCAAATTTCCCTTTTACACATCCTCACCTTAGAAAACCAAATCCGAAGGAAAAATTCCACATAAGCTCATTGCCTTCATTCCACTTGGCATCTATTTTGTGTGTCGACAGAGGAATAACTATCGAGGACGCTTGCGTGGCACGTAAATGTCCACACGACGCACTTACGTCCCTGGAAAATTCCCATGTCTGGAGCCTCCAGAGGCATTACACTTCCCATTGCAAGTCGAATTGTAATGCCCTCTTCAATGAACCAACCCGAATATGGCCTTCTTTTTCATTCTTTCCTTCAAATTCACTATTCATTCCTTCATTTAGGGCTTCCACAATCTCTCTTAGCAATCTAGATTTTCTACACATATCTCCAAGCATTGAATTCACTCTCCAACAATATTTTTGTGCTCCATAGCAGCAACATCAACACTCTGTCAACTCCATAGACAACGTGTGGAACAAACACCTTTACAACAAAGGCTTGAGTCCTCTCATTTTCTCCCCCATTAGCTAGTGAGCTCTTGGTGGAGGTGGTAAGCTTTCTACTCCTCTCTACGATTTGGTTGAGTAGCATAACACTGTTTTGTAAGTGCTTTAGTGCTCTTTACTCCATTTCTTGTTTTAGCATAATTTTCCCCATTATCATCATCTTGGCTATCTGTGGAGGTGGAAACACCAAAATGGGGGTCTAATTGAGGAAGACCCCTATATAGACCCCAAAATTTTTCCTCTGTCTTGTGTGTCAGTAGAATTATTCTTGGAGCTAGCTGGCGAACGAGCACCTTTGTGAGATCATCCTTGCCATCCTTACTCTTTTTTATTTGTTCTATCATATTTGTACATACTTTATCTATGTCCTATTGTTTTTTTGGCCATTTGAAAGTAACTAGCTAGGTCGTTAGTTCATTTTCTTGCATCTAACCTTGTCTCCCTAGTCCTTTGGTCGTACGGACACTAGTGCGTCGCGTTGTCATCTTGAAGCCGCACTTTCATCCTCGGGCAGAGAGCTCCTTGAGACACAATGTTGATCTTGAAAACTGACTTGCCTAGCCACATTTCAAGTCTCGGGTGTGCAGAGTGATCGAAGGACCTTATAGTCCTCATCATTCTTGTCCCGCATTTCCTAACTCTCCCTTAAGATGAGGTAAGTTAGGGAAGCCTTCTGCTCTCGACCCTCCGTGACCTGGGGCCTTGATGTGGTTGGTTCCCCTCTCTTACATTTTTGGTGAACCCAACATGAACCAACGTCTGCTCATTTGTTGGTGTTTAAGCTTTTCCTTTGTACCCTCTAATTGTTATACCCCTGAGTGTTGTGAAGGTTTATGAGCATCACAACCCAGTCCATGACCTCTTGGTATATTTTTAGAAGAAGTATACGACACCTTCCAATGGAGAAGATGAAGGTCACTTCTAGTTTCTCTACAGGTCTTTTCTTCGATTCTGTAGTTGGCCTTACTACTCAGGGGCAGGTGTCATGGGGCAAGTCAAGATTATTCAATGAAACTGACCACGTCGCTATGCCTCCTACGTCTCCTACATCATCATCCATAGACGAGCATGAAGTTGTCCATATCCCTTTTGATTATGTCACTAGTCTTAGCAAAGGGTTGGGTACTTTGGATAATCTCCTCAAGAAAAACCCGAAGCTAGCTAGGGCCGCTAAGGTTATTAGTGAAATAAAGAATATGGTAGGAAAAGACCAAACAGGTGTAGAACTCTTGGCTAGTCTCACTAGTTTGACCGAAGCGTGCGCCCCTTCGAACTATAGTAACATTATACAAGGTGGCCCTTTCGAAGAACATGAGAGATAGTTAGGAGTGTCGATGCCTACCACGTCTGTATACATGGCCGACACGGTCCCTTCAATCAGTATCCCCGCTACTTCTGAAAGTTTTGAAACTATCAAAGTAAACAAAACCCCTCTAGATTTTCCCTTCACACCTCTTGTCACCTCCAGCAATGGAGGATTTGGTAGGATGATTAGTGGAGGATTTGGTGGTAGTGGTATCTTCGGTGGTGGAAGTGGTCTCGGTGGAGGTCATGGTGGTGGCTTTGGAAGTGGCGGTGGCTCCGACGGAGGTCACGCTGGTGGCGTGGCTCCGGTGGTGATTCCACTGGTCCTATATCTTCTAATGACCCGATTCTGAACACTCTTCTTCAAAATATGGGGAAGATGCAAGACCAGTTTGTGAACCTCTCCCAAGCTACTGCCTAGCCTATCTTCCAGCCCTTCTTCCAACATAGCCCATTGTCAGTGGCCATCCTAAACACTCCTTTCCCGCAAGGGATGGAGATTCCTAAATTCTAGAAATATGGTGGCAAAGGGGACCCACAAACACATGTGTCTACATTTAATTCCTTATGTATAGACTTCTTCCATCACGATGCATTGATGGAAAAACTATTCCCCCGATCTCTCAAGGATACAACACTCAAGTGGTACTATTACCCGATAATTCCATCTTCACATTTGATCAACTTGTGAACCAATTTCTACGATAGTTCCAAGCCAACTTTAGACCCAAGATGACCTTCTCTGATCTTGTCCAATGTAAGCAAGGAGATCATGAGAAGATTACCAATTTTATAGCGTAATATCAAATGCTCTTTTTATAAATCTCATACCTGTTACCTAATTCTGATGTACAAAAGGTATTCATAGGGAACTTATAGAGGACTTGGAAAGATAATTTTTCCCTTACGAAATACCCTTCTTTCGCGCATTTGTGTTTATCCCTATGGGAGAATCAACAGACAATGGATTGGTTTGAGGGACCTTCCTCATGCTCCTGTCCTGAAGGGAAGTCCATTGTGTCGATCTCTAGAAAAGGAAAAGTTGTTGTGAATGTAGTAGTCATTGTGGATGACAACGGTTTCAAATGCAACCAAAAGTTCACAAAGTTATCAAAATATTATTCCTCCATCTTGTAAAATTTGTTGAAGGATAAGATCATAACCTTGCCAAACGCTAAACTAGTCAAGGAACCTTACCCTAGTTTGTACGAAGTGAATACCTATTGTCAATACCATCGAGTAAACGGACAAGATACCGAACATTGCATGCACCTGCATCATTAGATACAGGATCACATCGAGGATGGTACTATTTATCTCGATGGAAGCAAAAAAATGTGAAAAAATCAGCGACGAAAGTTAATAGTGAATTGCAAATATATAAAGACCTATTTTCGTCGCATTTTGCTAACATGATTATTGATCCCTTTGATTCTGCTACTCAGCCTGAAACATATGTTAACATGGTTATGATTACTCCTTCCCCTTGTCCTGCGAATGGTTTTTCAGATGTAACATTCACTTCACAGGATTTACCAGTGAACAATAAACCTTCTCCTCTTTACATTCTCACTCGCCTCAATGGAAACATTGTGATAGGAGTCTTGGTTGACCTCGTGAGTAGAGTGAATGTCATTACGAAGGAGACTTTATTGTTGAGCTCCCTGTAAAGGGAGGAATATGAAAAAATAAAGTCCATCATCCGTATGCATGATGGCCTTGCTCTCGAACCCTATGGATCGATAACTCTATCAGCCCTGGTTGGCCCTAGGAATGTAGACATAATTTTTGATGTTATTCCTGAGTCAAATATATTCAGGGTGAAGCTAGGTATACCTTGGCTAGCTTTCATGAATGGGATCCCCTCTGTTATCCACAAATGTTTAAAGTTATCCCACGAAGGTGTTGTGCATATGGTACATGACATCGGCTATCATTCTTTGGCATCTCATGGGGGATATTCATTGGATCACTTTTGGCCAATCCCAGTTCATCGGCTTCCTCCAAGAATGGACCTACTTTACAAGAATTGTGTGAAGTATAAAACTGGGGGCAAGGGACAGTCAAAATTGACCCTTCCCGTAGCACAACAGCCAGTTGCCTCCTCTTCCCAAAAGGGAAGGGAGAAGCTAGCCCCGTTTTGGGCTACTATGTCTACCCCCCTTTCTTGGGAGGAGTATTGGATGAGTAAGCCCAATCTTTATCCACTGAGTCCGATGGTGCTTTCTTGGCAAAGACCCAAGATCAAGATATCAAATCTTCCTACTAAGCCACCTGGACTCTGGTTCTACTTATACAGTAGGTAGAAAGCCCCCATGGGGAATCCTCTATGTCTCAGCCTCTGCAGCCTCCTACCACCTCTGCTCCTAAAGCAATGAACAGGAAAAGGCCCATCGTCGAGGTGTTAGAGCTGACTCCTCCTGTTATTTCTAAACTTTCTCCTCCTGCTCCCATTTAGGAGTCTGTCCCTCCATCAAAAATAGCTATAGAGGATACTCCCATGGCTAAGCAGGAGCCTTCCATTCCTTCACAAACTTCGGCCTCTAGTTCAAAGAGTCACAAAAATTGCCTTATGTGCAAGCGCAAGTGCCTACGAAAGGCTCTCCTAGCTAAGCATGATGCCTTATAGAGGAAGGAAGAGGAGATGACCACTCTTGTATTATGACCTCCTACCACATCCTTCTCTCTGCTCCCCTCTGTTTCTACTCAAACCATCTTTGTATCACTTCCAGTTTTTGTTATGAGTGCACATGCGCTTGACCCTAAAAAGGTGCGGGTGTTCATCACCCCTTTGGTAGAGCCACCTTTGTTGACATCCGTTCTGAATGTTTCACCCTTCCCAAGGCCCATAGATATGACTAACACCTATGTCATATCTATTGTGGTTCTTTCCTCCTCCTCTTCCTCTTCCCTTCTTGCCTCATCTATGGGGAGTTTGCCTCCCCCGATGAATAATAAGGTAGACAGTGGTCCTTCCAGCAATGGAGGATGTAGGAGGAGCCCACCTTCTTCAAAAGGTGGCCCCGCACTGACTTGTTATGTCCTAGTAATAGAACCAGTCTCGGCTTCTCTTGATTTCGTTATCGCTCCTGAATTGCTCAGTGAGCTCAGAGATAAGCCTTGAGCACAACCTCCTTCATCTGTCAAGGTGAAACATGGCACTCTTGTTAAGTGCATGTTTAACTCGATAGATGAAGTTTCAAACTTTTCAATGATCTTCATGAAGTTATTGACCTTAGACCCACAAGAGCTGAGTGGAGGAGACCTTGTGGGTCATTATTCCTTATCCCTTGTTGCAAGAGCGTCACAAGCTCCTCCCCTTAACATTCCACCACTATAGGTTGATCCTCCTTCCCCCTACGATGATCTAGAGTGGGAAGCAGATGATCTCCTGGTCGATCAATGTTAGGGGGAGCCCTCTTCTCTATCTTTAGATGTGGTGTGTGTATGTGTTGTGATGTGTTTCCCCTGTAATCGTGCTATGTGTGCCTAGATGACCCTTGTCACCCTTGTTGGTGCTTAGATATAGGCATGGTGTTTGTGTTCTAAACCTTCTTCTATTTGTATCATCATTCTTCCATGTTTGTGACTGACTTTCAAAAAATTAGGGATGATGCAAAGCGTTGGGGGAATTCAGGTTTCCCTTCCATGTTGACCCATTTTTTTTTTTTTACTTTGTCTTCTCCTACATTCTTCACATGGCCTGATGTAGTAGGGGTTGATGGAAATTCATTTATATACTATTATACTTATATATATTTATGAGCAGTTCTGACCCTGAAATATCAAGCTACCCCTGTGCCCTTTGTCCATGCTCTCTTTCCTTTTTTTATTTTCCTTTATCTTTCTCTCTTCTTTGCTTGAGTTGTCCCTCTCATATGTGACAACGCCACCTCTACATCACTTTGATCTTCAAAAAATGCATTTTTTGCCAACAAATCTTTTCTCTAGAGTCTTCACACACTTCTTTGTAAGAATTGCATTCTCAACTTGAAACCCTAACGAAACATGTTTCCTTCATCATGGGTTCGTAAAGAAAGAACTTGAGAACCTTCCTTTGAAGTGGGAACAACTTTGATCTTCCCCTCATGTGGGGGTATGTTCTTCCTTTCGAAGTCCTTGATGAAGTGAACATATTTTAGAAGGATTCCTTGATGATGAATCGATTCAAGAAAGAGAACACCAGCTTTCGAATAGTGTGTCCCTTAAGTGGAGCCCTTGCTATCAGGGATCCCCTTTGAATTTTTTTATCTCAAATGAATTTTATGGTGTCTAGCTTGGGGGCATCCTGACTAGACCTATTCCATATCTTTGAGTCTAGCTTGGGGGCAACCTAACTAGACCTCACTTTTTAAATAGTGTGTTCCTTGAGTGGACCCCTCCTTCTTTTGAAGGGTTCTCAAGAGACCCCTTTGAAAGTTTTCCAACTTGTTGATGGTCTATGTGATTGTCCACTTGCTTTCCTACATGGTCGCTTCCTGAAATGTTCTATCTATGGGTAAACATGTTGCTTTACGGGTGCGCCCATGAAGCCACTTTTTGACTCTATGGAGTCCGCTTTCCTAGGTCTCCTTCATGCAAGAGATCTTGGGATACACATTCCTTGTAGGCCTATGGGACTATAATGCACTTATTTCCTAGGTCTCCTTCATGCGAGAGATCTTTGGAAAAACCTTCCTTGTAGGTCTGTAAGAATGTAAGGTGCTTACTTCTTGGGGCTTCCTTCATCTGAGAGATCTTGGGGATTGCCTCCTTGTAGGTTCATGGTCCTGTAAGATGCTTTCTTTCATCGACTTCATAGTTCTGCGGGGCTATGAAGGTCTTTTCTTGTCCTGCACTCTTGGGTTCACCAGATCACTATCTACTTACCAAAGAACTCATCATTATTCGTGCTCGCTAAAGTGGGGGAAAAATTTATAGGAGTGAACTTGCACCCTTTACACAAATTCCCCTTTTACACATCCTCACCTTAGAAAACCAAACCCGAAGGTGAAATTCCACATAAGTTTGTTTCCTTCATTCCACTCGTAGTCCATTTTTTGTGTCGGTAGAGGAATAACTGTCAAGGACATCCACGTGATGTGCAGACGTTTGCACGGTGCACTTATGTCCCTGGAAAATTCTCACGTCTGGAGCCTGCAAAGGCATTACACTTCTCATTGGAAGTCAAATTGTAACACCCTCTTCGACAAACCGACCAGAATATGGTCATTTTCTTCATTCTTTCCTTCAAATTCACTTTTCATTCCTTCATTTGGGACTTCTACAATCTCTCTTAGAAATCAAAATTTTCTACACACAACTCCAAGAATTGAATTCACTCTCCAACATAATTTTTATGCTCCATAGCAACAACATCAAGACTTTGTCAACTCCGTAAGCACGTGTGGAACAAACACCATTGCAATAGAGGCTTGAGTCCGTTCATTTTCTCCCCCATTAGCTAGTGAGCTCTTGGTGGAGGTGGTAAGCTTTCTACTTCTCTCCTGTATGATTTGGTTGAGTAGCATAACACTGTTTTGTAAGTGCTTTAGTGCTCTTTACTCTATTTCTTTCTCTAGCATACTTTTCCCCATTATCATCATCTTGGTTGTCTGTGGAGGTGGAAACACCAAAATGGGGGTTTGACTGAGGCAGACCCCTATACAACCCCCCAATAATTTTCCTCTCTCTTATGTGCGGGTGGAAGTATTCTTGGAGCTAGCTGGAAAATGAGCACCTTTGTGAGATCATCCTTTCCATCCTTACTCTTGTTTATTTTCTCTATCATATTCGTACATACTTTATCTACATCCTATTGTTGTTTTGGCCTTTCAAAAGTAACTAGCTAGGTCATTAGTTCATTTTCTTGTGTCTAACCTTGTCTCCCTAGTCCTCTGGTCCTACGGACGCCAGCGCACCTAAGATGCCAGCACATCACGCTATCATCCCAAATCCACGCTTTTTTCCTTGAGTAGAGAGCTCCTTGAGACACAGGGTTGATCCCAAAAACTGACTTTCCTAGCCCCATTCCGAGTCTCAAGTGTGTAGAGTGATCAAAGGACCTTATAGTCTTCATCATTCTCATCCCGTATTTCCTAAGTCTCCCTTAAGTTGAGGTAAGTTAGGGAAGCTTGTTGCTCTCGGCCCTCTATGACTTGGGGCCTTGATGTGGTTGGTCCCCCTCTCTTACACTTATTAATTATATTAACTATAACATTATTTTCCTACCTTGAATAATAGTTTATATATTTTTTTAATTTTTTTTATGGAAGTTAAATCTATGCTTTGTGCTATCCCAAAATGACAACACCAATTTTCTACTTGTTATCTCCTCTCATTAACTATATTGTATATTTCTCACATTGACATTCTAGAAAGTGGTATCATATGTATGATGGAAGAAAACATATCATGTCTCTTATATGGTCCATATTGATAAAAGATAATACACATTCTCTTCCACGTACAACTTTAAATATTTTATTTTCTCTATTTTTAAATTTATAGTGAAAATGACTTTAGATTTCTCTTTTATTCTTTATGAGTTTGTTAAGCTACCTATAAAATTATTCTATTGGTACTACATATCTATTATCCCACTTGTATGTAGACCATACTTAAGTTTTTGAATACATGTACTAAGAGACACTTTCAAAATATCTATAAAATGTTTGTTTCAAAATATTTAAAAAGAGTTAATAGTTCTCTAATTATAATCTACACAACAATAATATAAATTGTTCTTTGACTAATTAGATCATTAAATTAATTGTAGTTTCCACAATATCAACAAACCCTAACACAATACATATCTTGTTTTTAATTTTTTTATTATTGATGTTCAAAGGGAGTGCAACCTCATTATAAAGGATGGCATGTCATTCAATACATTTGTGATGTGGCTCTTCTTGTCTTCTCCTTATTTTATTTTGATCCAACTTCATTTACATCAAAATAATTCCTTCACAATGAATGGTTTCTATACTCTTTCAAGTGTTTTTAGATTCTTTCTCCTTGGATTTTTGAGATATTCTCAAGATGTTGCACTTAGGATGGGATCCCCTTTGGAAGGGTGCTATATTAGACTCATCTCAAGGCTATATTCTTCCTCCTTAAAAAAATTGCATGCAAAGGACTAAGTAGGTCTTAGATCCAAATGGCTTAGCCAATAATGATAATTCTCATACTAAAATCTTATATACTTATAAGGACCTCGTGGCTAAACTAGGTATTTTGGTATTGAATTTGTTGATGTGTGAATGGATTATTTCAATAGTTTTTCCTATTTTAGTGGCTACAAATATGATCATGGATGATTTGATAGGGAGTTTGAGAGATTTTGAGTTGTTCTTATGTATTCATAAATCCATGTGTCACCTATGAAATAAAATTTAGATGTTTTATAGAAGGAGGATGATGAGACAACTCCCTATGCTAATATTTATCTTGTTAAAAACCAATACTCATAGGTAGGGAATTTTGATTCTTATGAGTCCTTGTTTCAACAATTTCTAGAAGGTGCGCTATATTGTTATATAAGAAAGGAGGAATGTTTCCTAATTATTTATTTTCCTTTGATTTAAGTAGTTGTGAAGTGGGAATTTTTTTATGGGGATGATGACTTGGATTGGTGTAATGTCGTAAAATTTCACCCACATGAAATTTCGCATTACATGGACCTCTCTTTAGCCTAATAAAGATGATAATGTTGTAAAAAATAAAAAAGGGGACCCTAATTTTTCATGTATAGAACACAGGGTTACTTTTTTGGTCCCTTTTTCAAAGGTGTGTTAGGATGTAAATCAACAAGGTCATAAGATTGACATTCAACCATGAAGGTGAGCCAATTGAACCTGGATCTACATCTATTGAGTCTTGGAATGGATTGGAATTGACTGAAATTGATTAACCTAATTAGACTATATGGCCAAATATGCAAAATGCAAGATACTAACAATTAACAAACTAAAACAAAGAATTGCAGGAAGATTTGGGAAGGGCAGAGTGTTGTGTACCTATCCAAAAAAATTGGTTCTGATCACTATAAGAGGACAAAGTTATCCAAGGGTATTTGAGTCCTTGTAGGGGTGTTCTACTTTATTTTTCCAATCCTCTAATGATAGATTTGAGACCTCTATTTCTGGTTGCAGACTTATCGGATCATTGTCGAATAATTTTGTAGGTAAGTTTCCATGAGTTGACAAGATGTAGGTCTTCAAATGCAACAATGAATGAATGATATTCAATCTTCCTTCAATATTCTCTAAACCTAAAATCTAATCATTCACAAAGAGAAGAAATGTTGTGTCATTTAGGGGTTTGCCTTGGTCAAACCTCGTGTTAGTGTTTCCACTTCCATAATGGAAATGTTAATGATAAAATGGATAAATGATAGGAAGTAATTATGAATTAACAAAATGCTACAACTCAACACCCTCCAATGGCTTCCTTGAAGGATTGAAGTCATACACATCACCTCAAGTTCCTAGATCTTTCTTACTTGATTGACTTGAATTGCTTGGAGACCTACAACAAGGGTTAGCCTTCACAAACAATAATAACATAAACATTCATAAACTCACATTGGATTTGATATGATGTTAGGATCTTGAAAAGCTGCAATAAATCCCTAAAATGTTGCTCTTGACTTGCTTATAGTTCTCTCAATGTTAACTTATTGCTAGATAATTTCACTTAGATTTCAAATGATGCAATAACTAGGTATTGATAAGCATTTCTCTAATTTCTCAAAAAATTAAATCCCAATCCGATATTTACAATTTAAATTTTGAATGTTAAGATGTCAACGCCGACATATTCAAAATTGGTCCCCCAAAAAATAGGAGACCCAGGGGTGTATGGGTCCTAGCCTTATTTTTCAAGACATTAAGTGTCGAGCTATGGGTCCTAGCCTTATTTTTTAGGACATTAAGTGTTAGGGGAAAAATATCAATTGGATGCATTTTTTCAATGCTTACAATTTCTTAGAAAATTGTACAAATGGGCCTTGGAATGCATAATTTAGGAAATTAGGGACTCAATTAGGCTTAATAATTTAGTGAGGACAAACCATAGTATGAAATTTTCAAGGGTGAAAATTTGTGATGCTATAAATACAAATCCCCTTTTTACTAGCCTTCAAATGCATCCTTAAACCCTTTGTATTCGATCTCTAAGTGAATTCTTGTCACGAATGCCTCTGCAACACACAAACGTCTACCCATCACACAAATGTCTTGAAAATATTCCTAGGTCTATGGTTGTTGGGATGTTACACTTCTACCTGCTCGCAAAGTGTAATGCCTCTATGGTTGTAGACATGCCCGAAAATAGCCCTTTCGCATGTATTTCTTCATTCAAACTCATTCATTCACTATTCTATTCATTCTATCACTCAATATTTCATTCTCTCATTCTCATTCTCTCAAGACCTTCTACACCATTTTTCTCAAGCTCTCTTGCAATTTCTTGGCTCCTACATCGTTGTCTCGGTTATCTCAAAGTGTTGCACTCTCTTTCAACTCTACAAGCTTGCTGAAGGGAGGGTAAACACTTTCTTTGTATTGCATTATCATATTTTTTTAGTAGCATATTTTCATTCTAATGTATTGTCTTCTTTATCTTGTTACTCCTTATTTTCTATCATCTATTTGTCTTCTTGGTTGTGGAGGTGGAAACATCAAAATGAGGGTTTGACTGAGGCAAACCCTAAAACAGTCCTAATAATTTTCATTGTCTTCATGTGTGTAGGTTGTTTAGGTGGAGCTTTGTGGAAGGTTGCATAACGCTAGACCTCCCATGAGTTTGTTTCTCTTTTACCTCTTGTCATCTTGTTTCATTTAGTTTAGATTCTTGCATGTTTAGTATTCTTCTTGTTATACTTTCTATCATTTCTAGCATTTTGTTAGCTTAGTTAAATAGTCAGATTTTAGTCCTTGAGTTGTCAATAATCTTTGTGTGTTTGGGTAAGCTTACTCTATTTTCGGTCCATACAATACCATAGTGCATCATGGGGATGTATGCACACTGCATTTTTGTCCTTTGGTCGAGAGCTAGTCATCTTGCTCCTAAGACCTCTAACACCTACTCTTTCGACTTTTGAAGTCCTCTTTCTAAAATCATCTATAAAACATAAAACATTGCAAAAAACTCTCTTTTACCCAGCTTTGTCACTTGAGTTTTTCCTTCGAGGTAGTTGAGGATAATTTTCTCTTTGTAGACTCTTCTCTATCCTATAGACTCGGGAGTAGAAAATCTCATCCTCCACATTTTGGTGAACCTGACATGAACCTTCTTCCCTTTGTCTTTGTGTCAAAAATTTTCTTCTCTTGTCATGATGCATATTGGGTAGCGTGTTGTGACACTTTTATGAGTGTATAAGCGTGAATTTTCACCCCTAACACAAAATCCCTTTTACCACCTTGCACTTTAGAAAACCTAAGGCGGAGGCTTAATTCCACTTAAGCCTATTATCCACATCATACGCGGCGCCTGTTTTGAGTGTCGGTGGGGGTGTTTCTGTCGGGGACGCCCACATGGCGTGCAAACGTCTGCATGGCGTGCTTACGTCCCTAGCAGATTCCTACGGTTGGAAACTACAAAGAAGTTACACTTTCTATTGGAAGTCGAAGTGTACACCCCTCTTCGGTTGGCCGACCCGAATATGGTTGTTTTTCATCCTCTTCCTTCATATTCTTCATCTCTTCTTCCATTTTCAAAGTTAGTTGATCTTCTTCACAAGCTTAGAAAATATCTCCATGCTTTGACCATCCATCCACAAGCTTTGTAGCAGCACTTCACACACCATTGCAGCAATCTACCACTCCAAGTGCAAGCATAGGCACACACCATTGCAATAGAGGCTTGCGTTCCTCTCATTTTCTCCTCCACAAGCCTTGAGTGCTTTAGACGAAGGTGGTAAGCTCCTCTCATCTTCTCTATCGTCTTGATTGAGTAAGCACGTATTGTATTGTAGTGGCTTCTTTTTACGTAGCTTGTATTCCTTTCTTTATCTTTATTCCTATCATCACAAACTTGGTTGTCCGTGGAGGTGAAAATGCCAAAGCGGGGGTCTAACTAAGGCAAGCCCCTAAATAGCCTCAACACTTCCCCTTTTTTCTGTGTGTAGATGGAGAGAGCTTAGAGCAAGTTGGCGAGAAGATTGGTCTACGAAATTATCTTCATCACCCTTACGATAATATACTTCTTTTATCATATCAGTATTTACATTTCACTCTTCTTAATCTCATCCTATCACTTCAGAAACCTCTAAACTACGTTGCTAGTCTCTCCTTTAGAGTTTGAATCTCGTCTTTTTGGTTCTTTGGCCGTACAGACACCAGTGCACTTGTGAGACACCAACGCGTCGCATTGTCGTCCTAGAACCGTGCTTCTATCCTCAGACATAGAGCTACTTGAGACACGGATTTGACTCTAAAGGCCAACTTGTCTAGTCTCTTTCTAGTTCTCAAGATTGTAGAGTGATCGAAGGACTTCATAGTCTTCATCATTCTCATCCCTTCTATCCTAACCTTCCTTTTAACTGAGGTAAGTTAGGGAAACCTTTCCGCTCTTGGCCTTTCGTGACCTAGGCCCTTGCAGTGGTTGGTCTCCCTCTCTTACAATGAGCTTCACAACCCAATCCACTACCTTTGAGCACATAGTCAGAAGAAGTTGCTGAAATTTTGATATGGGGTCTACAAGGTTCAGTCATCCCCATCAAGTTCCAAAGATTGAGTACTCTATAGGACTCACTACTGAATTATCCCCTCCTCATGTTGAAGTTGAAACGCATACCCCACCAACCTCTCCCTCTAAATCTTCCTCTTCCTTAGTTGAGGAAGCTTCTCTTAGGGTTTCTACTAAGTATATTCATTCCTTGGAAGTGAAACTAGAAGAGTTTGAAGATTTCCTAAATAAAGAAAATTCATACTCTCAAGTCACTCCTCTCCTCGATGGTCTGAATAATTTTCTCATGATCGATCATAGAGGTTTGGAGTTGCCTCGAGGTATTTTAAATATAGTGGAAACCCATGTCCTATCATACACTTTCATCTTGGGAAACCCCCAAGATTTTCAATTGGAAATCACTAGCCACTAGTTGCATTCTTTGATGCTAGGATTATTTGTGCATATGTTTGACATGGGTCCTTCAATTACTATTTCTGCTAATAATGATACCACCACATCTCAAGATATTCCTACTATCAGAGTGAATCGTATTCCTTTTGGATTCAGAGCCTCTAGATCTAGAAACCTGATCCCCACCTCTGGTGCTTCAGCTAGTCAACCTCCATCAATAGATCATGCCCTCTTTTCTCTTTTACAGAACATGGGGCAGATGCAATCTCAATTGGTGAGCTTGGATATTCTAGTTATCAACCCATGTTTTAGTCGTATTATTGTTTTAGCCCTTTATATTTCTTTATTTTGAGCACCCCTATTCCTCCAGGGGTGAGATTCCTAAATTTGAAAAGTATAATGGCAGAGGAGATCTGTAGACACACGTCTCGTATTTCAATTCCATGTGTACCAATTTCTTCCAAATGATGCTATGTTTGAAAAATTATTTCCGCGTTCTATCAAGGATGCTACCTTGGAATGGTATTGCTCACTACCTGATAATTCTAGTTTTTTTTTACCAGTTAGTAAATCATTTTTTATAGCAATTCCAAGCAAACATTGGATTGAAGGTTGCCAAGTTACAGATCTCCTCTAATGCAAGTAGGGGGCTCATGAAAAATTTATTGATTGTATTGCTTGTGACCAAGCTCTCTTTTCCCAAATCTCCTACACCCTTTTGGATTTTGACGTATAGCGTGTGTTCATCGGGAACTTGTTGTCAACATTATGAGATAAGTTCCTTCTAATGAAGTATCCCTCTTTCACTCATCTATGTGATGCGTCATGTGAGTATCAACAAACAGTTTCTCAATATAGGGATTCCTCCTCATATTCCATTCAGATGGTCGGTTATTCATGTTTGTCTTTGGAGAGTCAAGGAAAAATAAAGCAGTAGAAAACATGGTGTTTGTTCCTACTAATAAAAGTTTTGCAGGCTAAAATAGAATTTTTACAAAATTGTCTTAACCTTATACAAATGTCCTACAGAGGTTGTTAAAAGATGGTGTAATTTATCTTACCAGAGATAGAACCACTTTCTAAGCCCTATCCTCAATGCTATGACGTGAAAAAGTTTTTCCAATACTATCAAGTGTCAAGTCATGATACTGAGCAATGTGTGTGTGTCTTTGTCATTTATACAAGACCACATCGACAATGATACCATCCGACTTGATGGTAAGAAGAAAAAATCTAATAAATCTATAGAAAAACCCAATAGTCAGTTGTAGATTTACAAAGATGCATTTCTATCCATTTTTTCTAACTTGATCACAACTGCTTCTTCTTTAGTTGCTAACCCCATCCCGTCTGAGTATGTTAACATGGTTTCATTTACTTGTTTTCCTCCTCTAGGCCACATGGATAAAACACTTGATATAATATTCACAATGTGTGACCTACCTGTCAATAAGGATCCTCTCAATTGTATATACTAGCTTGCATCAATGATAATGTCGTAACTAGCATTATGGTTGGCCCTACAAGTTGGGTCGATATTATCAAAGAGGAGACTCTTTTCATTAATAATTTGCACAAGGAGAAATAGAAGGAGTCACAGACCATGCTCTATACCCATGATGGACTTTATGTCCCACCCATTGGTTTCATTTCTTTGTCAATCCTTGTTGGACCCAGGTTTTTGGAAGTCCCATTTGTCAGGTTACCAGAGTATAACCTCTTCAAATTTAGACTAGGCATCCCATGGCTAGTCTCTATGAACACAGTTACCTATGTTATCCATAAATGTTTAAAGTTTTAGGTCATGAGGGAACAATGTATACTATCCAAGATATTGGGTACAAACCACTTGTGTTGCATAGGGGCTTCTCCCTAGACCATTTTTGGCCTGCTCCATTTGGACCCTTTCCACCTAGAGGGGACTTTCTTTATAAGGCCTACTTTAGGCACAAAACTAGAGGTTTGGTTTCTAATGGTTCTTTCCCACCTTATGCTCAAGTTATTTCTTTGAAGGCTTTCATGCATGTGTAATAGCATGCTTCATCCTCTACCGCTCCAAAGGATAAGGAAGAGTAGGCTCTCGCCCATGGGCCTTCCCCTTCTTCTTCATCTTCTATTATGGGTTCACAACCCTCGGTGGTGTCCTCAATTCCTTATATTGTGTCTGGAACAAGAAAGAGGAAGGCACCCACATTGTGGAGGTCTAAATCATAGGTGTTTCAACTTCCTATCTTACCCATTGTACCCCGATCCACCCTCTATGGCAAGGGGAAGCATTTACGTGGGTTGTTCTTGGTTCTTGACCTCCAAGGCCTCCTACAATTCCCCCACCTACCTCTAAGGTAGACAAGGCAAAGAAGCATGTTGTCGAGACCCCTGTCTATTTCTATTCCTCCTCATGTTCCTCCTTACGAGCCTACTCTTCTAGAAAAAATGCCTATGGATAACATCCCTCTGATGGAATAGGTCCTTCAGTAGTTCACACTCCCACCGAAAATGGTCATGGATACTACTCCCTCAATGGAACAAGATCCTTCAAAATCTTCTCATGTTGTACCTCCTCATGCCCATAGTCGTCACAATCGTCTTGCATGTGAGCGTCCAACAAGCCTTTGCTTAGGAACGTGAAACCTTGCAGAAGACCAAGAGGGATCCTCCTATTCGTCCTCCTACTTTTTATCTTGTCTTCGCTTCTACTTTTGTTTCTACTTTTATTCCCATTTCCTCTTTTTTACTTATAGCTTCCTCAACGGATCACGATGAGCATACCCCAAAAAGGTGCAAGTGTTCATCACTCCTTCTACAAAGTCGCCTCTAATTACTTCTCTTCTAGATCTTCTTCCTTTCCCTAAGCCCATTGACATTACTCACATGAAGGTTATGCCTATTGTGGCTTCAACTCCTTTTTCTTTTTCTATGAGGACATCCCATCCTTCGCTTAAGCATAAGTCAGAGCATGACCTCATCTCAAATGATGGTTGTAAAAATTATTCTTTTCCTTCTTCCTCTCATTTTTCTTTGTCTTGTGTTTTCATCATGATAAATGCATCACCTTCTTCTCTAGAGTTTGTCACTACCCTTCTTTCAAAGGTTGGCAATAACTCTCCAGTTCATCCTCCTCCTGTTGAGTCGCAAAAATTCACTCCGAAGAAGTGTATGTTTGATAATTTTGTGACATTAACCTGATAGGACCTTGTTGATGAGGATGTTGAGGCAGACTCCTCCTTGGCCCTTTCTATGGGTGAGTCAGCAGGCACCACCCTTGCTATCCCCCCTATAAGCTCATCTTCCCCCCCTATGATGATCTAGACTAAGAGCAAAACGACTTGTTGGAGGTGTCGGAATAGAGTGTTACCTCTTTTTTATCTTTATCTTAGGTTTGTGTGTGTGTTTTAGTTCCCTCTATAGACACTTAAAATTGTCCTAAATGATATTACACACTTGAATCTGATTACTAACGCCATTTAGTCCTAAATTCATCTTCTTTTTTACTGTTTAATTAAATAATCCTAGTTATTTAATTAAATGCATTATTTTCATCTATTAATCTAATTAATTTCATTAGGTTAATTCACCCCCTTTCACATTAGCATTTCATCTTGTTTAATTGCATAATGCAAATTATTGAATTAAACACCTTGTGTCCTCTTATTTCATTAAATAATCTTAATTATTTAATTAAATGTCATCTTAATGCCTTTCATTAAATAAACTAATTATTTAATGACAATCTTGAAATTCCTCAAGTTGCACAATTAAAACTTTATTTTAATTAACTAATTACTAATTTTCCTCACCCATCCACTTGCATGGGAATATTCTTCCATTTTGGCTTCAAAGAGGGAATATTATTTCCTAACAAACTTTCTAACTTTAAAATTGTGTTTGTTTGAATCACTGTGAGCCATTGATTGATTCTTTGATCCACGTAACCTTTCATTCTCATCCATTGATGAGAATCCTTGATCCATGTCTTCACCCCTGATTGCACCTTGACCATTGATTGATCCATTTGATCTTGACCCTTGATTCATCATTTTCTCTCATAAATATTTCACATTTTGGAGAGAAATGGATCCACTTCCATCAAAGAAAATTTATAATGCACATTTGAATACTATCTTTATTCATCCTTGCATCCATTATCAATATTTTTCATCTTTTTCATCCACCCTTAGCATAGTTTCATCCATTTTAGCTTAAGCTTTCATCAATGGAGTTCAATTATATGCTCATTTTATCCAAGCGATTGGGAAAGGGTCATCATTCCATATCAATATGACACCAATCCCCCAATGGGATGAGGTTTGGAGTTCTAGATTAGGTTTCTTTTATGCTTTCATGTTTTATTTCATGCTTAGTTTAATGGTTGCTTGGTTTTTAAGCTTTTGAACATTTAATTGGGATTGTAGCTTAGTTAGTTAAATATAGCTTCAATTCAAATGGATCTGGTGTATTTGGATACAGGAGAGAAAATTTGACATAAAACATCTTATGGTTGTCTCATCATTCTTCTATGTCGTACATTTTGGCTTTCACATCAAGAAATATGAAAATCATGGGGGCATTTAGGCCTCTTCCATGTTGACTTAACTTTTTATTTTTATTTTATTTCCATGTGATCTTCCCATTCTGATCTATTTAGGGGGTGATGATAGTTCATACATATTATATTATATCTATCTATATCTATTATCAGTTATAACCTTGAATAATTGGATCCCCATGTGCTATTGATTTATTTGTCTCTACTTTTCTTGATGTTGTGGATTCTATGTGTTGTCCCTCATGTGTGACAACATATCATGAATACATCTCACTATGTATGGTGTGCCACAATGTATCTTTATCTTTCTCTTCCCCTTAGAATGGAATGTGCTCCTTTGTGTACCACAAATCATTTGAAGTGGGGGATATCATATATGCTTATTCTTAATTTATCTTAAAAATATTTGTCTTGATTTATTATAATCTTGTCATCTAGATTGGGGCAACCTGACTAGACTTATCTTTTGTCTCTTTTGTGACTATCCTACAATGTAGTTTGTAGTAGCCACGTGCCTATTCACTTTTCGTGTGATCTTTATTCTTGCTAACCATACCTATCAATGATGTCTTTTATCTAATAAGATTATGTCATGCCATGTCTATGAAATTGTGTCATGTCTATTTTTTTTCTTTTTTTTCTAACATGTTAGTCTATAGTTAACATGTTTGTGGTGAGATTACAGTCATCTTTACAGGATGGAAGACATGTGTCCTCTTTATGTCCTAGCTTAGCTTCTCTACATTGCATATATCGGATTGAAGATCTATGTCCACTTCGTCCTGGGTATATTCTCTTCAACCTCTTTCTATTTTAGATCATATATTTTCAGAATATATATGATTACTAAAGTGGGGGAAAAACAAAATGTCATAAAATTGCACCCCCGTGTAATTTCACATTACATAGCCCTCTTTAGCCTAATAATTACGATAATGCAAATCCCCTTTTTTTAGCCTTCAAATGCATCCTTAAACCCTTTATTTTCAGTCTCTAAGTGAGTTCTTGTTGGGGACACTTCTACGACATGCAAACATCTACGTGCCACGCAAATTCCCTAACAACATTCTTGGGTATGTTCCCATTGGGATGTTACCCTTCCACCTACCTGTGAATTGTAATGCCTCTGTAATCATAGACATACCCAAAAATGGCCCTTTTGCATGCATTTCTTCATTCAAGCTCATTCATTCACTATTCCATTCATTCTATCACTCAGTATTTCATTCTCTCATTCTCCTTCTTGCATTCTCATTCTCTCAAGCTCTTCTTTACCATTTTTCTCAAGCTCTCTTGCAAGTTCTTGGCTCCTACATTGTTGTCTCGACTCTCTCAAAGTTATGCACTTTCTTTCAACTCTACAAGCTTGTTGAAGTGAGGGTAAACACTTTCCTTTAATAGCACTTTTATAATTTTTTAGCAACATATTTATATTCTAATGTGTTTTCTTCTTTATCTTGTCACTCTTTATTGTCTATCATCTATCTCTTTATCTATTTGTCTTCTTGGTTGTCTATGGAGGGGGAAACACCAAAATGGGGGTTTGATTGAGGTAAAACCCGAAACAACCCCAACAATTTTATTTGTCTTTGTGTGTGCAAGTTATTCGTGTGGATATTTGTGGAAGGCTTCATAGCATTGGACCTCCCGTGAGTCCTTTTCTCTTTTACCTCTTTTCATCTCATTTCATTTAGTTTAGATTCTTGCATGTGTAGTATTCTTATTGTTGTACTTTCTGTCATTTCTAGCATTATGTTAGGTTAGTTAAACAATTAGATTTCAGTCCCCGAGTTGCTAGTTTTGATAAGCTTGCTCTATTTTTGGTTTGTATGAGACAACAATATGTCGTAGAGACGTTTGCATGCCATGTTGTTGTCCTTTGGTCGAGATCTAGTTAGCTTGCTCTTGAGACCTCTGAGGCCTGCTCTTCTAGCTTCTAAATTCATCTTTCCAAAAATCAGCCATAAAACATAAAACATTGCAAAAAACTCTCTTTTACCCGTCTTTGTCACTTGAGCTTTTCCTTTGAGGTAGTTGAGGATAAATTTCTCCTTGTAGACTCTTCTTCATCCTAGAGACTCGAGAGTAGAAAATCTCCTTCTCCACAATTGGTTATGAGAGTTTTTGGGAACGTGTATGGTTTGGGAATTGGGGTCCTATTTCCTAACATGGACCCTATTGTGGCCTCATTAACATACCCCATTCTATCAATCCAAGATTCCTTTTACTATTTTTTATACTTGTCCTAAATAATTACAAAGAAAATTTCTAGTTGCCTATTTGGTCATCTACTCATTTTTTGGACATGTTTGTCTTTAAGATCATCCCATTCCCTTAGTTTATTTTTGGCTATAACATCTTAAAACATGAGTGCAAAATAAAAAAATTAGAAATATTAGGAAATAAATGGTTTTGCATCTTATAAATATTTAGAACAATGAGTCATCGAAGAGTAGTCAACTTAAGAAATTCTAATTGTAATGAATATTGAAGGCTTTTATGATTGGAAAATGATAATATCATCTATTTAGAGTTTACAAATATAAATTTGATGCCAAAAAATCTTTCAAATATGAAAATACTTTGAAACAAAATACGATTTCATATTTGATTTGTTGTGTGGGTTTAGTAAATATATGTAGGAAAAATGAAAATTAAACTAGATAGATTACATTGTTGAAATTGATGATTATAGAATTGACTTCATTGAATAGCATGTAAAAACACCATAATCATCTCCATATTTTTTAGTATCGCCAACATCTAATTGAAAACATAGATCTAGAAATATTTGTATTATAATTTATGTCAAAAGATTATAATGGTAGTGAGAAAGATAAGATGTTGAAACAACTAGAAAATATGGACTCAT
Source organism: Sequoiadendron giganteum (assembly GCA_007115665.2). NCBI lineage: Eukaryota > Viridiplantae > Streptophyta > Pinopsida > Cupressales > Cupressaceae > Sequoiadendron > Sequoiadendron giganteum. The sequence continues at coordinate 385,329,299 of CM021109.1, read as the reverse complement.
AAGAAAATCTCAAGTTATGCCCATAAAAAAAACACTTATTTGATAGACATAAAACTTGTGTAATTTTTGTATGGTTTTCTTGGAGGCTACTCTTATGATTTTCTTTAATTAAGTAAATAACCATCTTAGCATTGAAACAATGGTTTCACATGTTGAAGCATTGAATGACTGGGATGGGGGACTTGTTTAGCTAGCCTTGAATTTTAACTCGTAAAATATATCGTTAAATAAATATAGACATATGAAAAAAAGGTATATCACTAGATGGCAAGGTGATAATATAAAATTCAAGCAATATTTTAAGAGTGGGGTTACTCTATGAATGTATTTTTCATCTATTCTTTTGTGCTACAACATAAGAAAACATTGAAAATAAAACATAATTAGAAAGAGGCAAAGTTAAACTTAAAAGTCAAAAGTAGTGTTTTATTAAAAAATATATATAAAATAAAAGGAAAATAAAGAAAGTATGTGAAATGAGAATGTTTAGAATCAAAAATATTTTTAAGCAATTATACAAAATAATTTTAGGCCTATTGTACCCCAGGGTTTCTCATACCTCTTGCACACTCTTAATATTTTAGAATCAAAATAACTTTGTACATTTGAATAGCAAGTAGTTTGGTCTACAGATTTTTAATATTTGTGAGGTAAAAGATAGTCTATGAGACATCACGTTCTATCATTTTTTTTTGAACTATTGATCTTCTTGTTGGGAAATTGGGTGTCTCAATCTTGAAAATTTTGTATGGTTCATTTATTTATTATTTAACATTTTCCCATAATTATTTGACATAATTTATAATGCAAATTATTGAATAAGTATGCTCCACCAAAAAGGGATGTGAGATTTTGAGTTTGCAATTTTACCACATGTTGATGCCTTGAAAATTGGTTTATTAGTTTTCAAAGGATGCCCTCTTAGGGCTATATTATGGAAAGACTATTTTTATGGATGTTATGGCAAACTCTATGATTGTTGTAAGGGCTAAATCTAGGAGAGATTAATTTGGACATGAGAATCATATTGGATGGATTATTTATTATGAACTATGACAAGGTGGGAGTTACATACCATTCCTAGAGATTCCACATGTGTGAGGGGCATGGGAATTTGTGCCTCCATTTTTAGGAGCTATTTTTGGATTTGTATGGCCATTTCTGGCACCTAGTTTTGACCTTTGGTATAAGCACTTGGTTTATAATACCATTTATAATTTCTGCATTACATTTTCTATATTTTGAATTTGTGGGATAGTATTTTATTATGTTGAATTTGCAAGTCCCCAAATGCTACCAAAATATTGCCATAATTATTCCTTAAAAATTATTGAGATCATACTCTTATGAAGACTTATATTGCAAGTGTGTTGTAATTATTTATCATATTCAAAATACATTATGTATGTTTTAGAGTGTGTTATTTTTCTCTTGAAATGATTTTCCCATGTAAATATATATTTTATGGTTTCATGATTATCTTAGTTTCATATGTGTTTCTCTACTTACTATAATAAGTTAGATCAAATTTGAAGTTTTTTGCATAATCTTCCCCTTAAGATTAGTGTAGGAAGCATATTCTAAACACATTTCTTCCTTACACTTTTTCTATTTAATTTGATAATGAACTCTCCTAGTCTCACAACCATCTCTTTTCTAAGTAAATATATAATGTCACACATTCCACAAGAACACAAAAGAGACAACAATAAATAAATAAATTATTGATACAAAGAACCCCCTAACAAAAAGAGTTTGGAGTACATGGTCATCGCCTTGTGCAAGAGTTCTTTGAGTTGTTTGGGTAAATTATTTACATTAATTTCCTAAACAAGAAATGCTAATCAATTAATTTCCTAAACAAGAAATGCTAATCAAAAGGTATTATTTGTACAGAGATTATTTATCGCTTGTAGCACATATGTAAATTTATTATTTGTTGGATAATAACTGAAGATTCAAGAAGGAATACATAACTAATTTTTAAATGTTTTTAGTTTCTCTCTTTAAAATTATCAATACATGTAATTTGGTAACTGTATTTCATGTTTATTTATTATTTCAATATATTTATCTTTGGGTATCCTTAAATTGAATGTTAATTCATTTACTTAGAAGTATTAGTAGAAGAGAATAAGTCTAGAGTGTTGAGATTATTTTTTCTATAAATTAGTGGTGCATGTCAGGAATATACCCAATGGTTAAGAGAATAGGAATTCAATTCTACAAAGGAGCCAATGAAAGATAATGATCAAGAAAGGGAAGTGATTCATCCAGTTTCAAGTGGTTTCAATGAAGGTCAATGTAGATTATAAAAGAGTAATTAAATTTATTTATGAGAAGTTGTGTGGCCCTTGTTCCTTCACTTATTCCTATTGATCTCATGATAAATACTCTACACAATTTACATGTTTGTTCTTCCCTCTCTTTTTCACTATCATGATAGCTTTCAATGTGTAGTTCTATGTAGTAGCTTTGCAACTTGTTTGTGAATGAATATTAGCATCTCTATTGTAGGTTGTTCAAGTTTTCCTATAATTTTGTTTTGCAGTTATTTATTTGTATCATGGTTAGATTAAGTAGAAAATGTGTGGTATTTAATTTTACATAAGAAGGGATCATTGCAAATCAAGAAAGAGCTAATATTATCTTTGAATAATAGATGGTGGTATATTCACTCAATGCCAATATACCATAAATTAGTTTTCTACTTTAAAAATATGATACTTGAGATGCCTTTCAACATATCGGATCTTTCTAAATGTGATTAAAATCAAAATTTCCACCTAAATTCTTAAAACATGTATACACTAACTTTAATGTTATAAGATGTGGGATTAAAACATATATGAAGGAATTGAATGAATCAAAGGAAATATGGTACAAAGTATTTAAAACTATAAAAACTATTTCAAAGTAGAGACATTAAAAAAACCCAATTAAGTATAATTTGGTTTTCTTGAAAATCATTATCATCATACCTAATAAAACTCAAAAATCCTCAGGGGTTGTCATTATCCAAATTCCTAGGCTCGTATTTCCCCCACTAGAACCAACCAAATTAATATTGGGAAATATATCATAAAATATAATATTTGACTACTCAAACTTTGACACCCTAATTTATCTTCATTTTTCTATTCAAATATTCTACATAGTAAGTGTCCAAACCTATCATAGTGCTAGACATAATTCCAATGTAGCCTCCCTTTTACATGCTCTTACATTTCATAAGTAACTCTTGTTATGATGACTAAAGATTCTTTCACACACCTTCCAAGATCTTAACACATGGCCAAGAATTCCACCTAAATGTGGGATGCCTACTTCCTCATATGAGGACAAAATCACTAAATATGAACAATAATGGCACCTCAAAATAGGATTCAACTTATCATATCTAGACAATTGAATTAAATAGTAAATATTAAATATAAAATATCAAATATAAACATTAGGAATGCAAAGTTGAGACATATTTTTCCTAACATTCTCCCACGTATCAAACATCTTGCAAGATAAAAAGAAAAGAAAAGAAAAGAAGGAAAACCTCTAACACTTAGATATAACTACTAGGGGTTATGAGGCTCATAGACTCACTTCACAAATCAAAATTCTCTATTCTCATGCTATTTGTCAAAGAATATAAAATATTCTTCAAAGTATCAACCTTCTCTAGCATCAAGATGTCATGAACAACTTTTCCAAACATGGCATTTTGATTGACACATATAAGTGTAATAGCACTTGGATATAGCTAAATATCTTAAAATAAATTCTTAAGCCAAATGTCTTTCCTAGAAGCATAATTAGATATTATGTACTTATATAGTACACACCTCATCGAATTGATAGCATTACCAAATATAGTGAAAACATGTCCACTAGTGGATCTCCTATTGTAAACATCACCACCCTAATTTGAATCCATAAATCTATAAATAGTCATTGAATTTTGATCCCTTTTATGATAACCATGATAACACAAAGTAATTGAAGGTACCTCATGAATATTTAAAGACCCTCTTAATTGCATTCCAACACACTCATCTAGGATTGACCATGAAATGGCCAAGGACTCCCACTACATGTTAAATGTTTGGTATAGCACAAACTATAGCATTTATTAAGCTCCCAACAACATGAGCATAAGTTACTTTAGCCATATCCATCATCTCACTAGAAGTCAAACACTATTTTACAAAATGTTGTACAAGTTGTCATGTTGAACCTCTCCAACATAGAGTTCACATGATTTTCTAGCTGAAACAAATATTTATACTATATCTATCTCTTCTTATATCCACACCCTCAATGAACATAGTTTTCTCTAAGTGTTTCATCTCAAACTATACTAAAAGATGAGACTTCAATTTATAAATCATACCCTTTCCATTACCAAAATATCATATCATTAATATATAATATACTAAAATGGAAATTATCATTTTCCATCTTATAGTAGATACAATGACTTAATCTAAATCTCAGAAACCCCAATCCCAACATAAAATAATTAAAAATATATATATATCATAGTATATTTCTTAAGACCATACAGATATTTATTCAACTTAAAAACCAAATTTTCTTATGACATGGCGAAAGCATTACATTAAAAATGTTAAAGAGGCCTATACAACCACCATAATACCTGTTGACCTCCTCGAATGGTTCAATAACTAATCCCTTAAAGCTATAACTTAGAGATTAGATATCTGCACCAAGTAGTTATCTTGCTCGTCGTAAAGGTTCATTTCATTATCAACCCAGGGACATGAACTTGAAATGGGTCAACATTGTATGTGCACTAGAACTCAATTGTAGTCATCCTTATCCTATAACTAGAGAGAAAATAGTACTAAAAGTGAAATGCTTGAAAGGAATTAGCATAAGTATTGAGCATAAATCAACAACTAAACTAAACTAAAATGAATTACAGAAACATAAGTCTCAGTAAATAGATAGTAAGTTACTATGTCTGCCTTGGCTACAAAATAGACATAACGAAGTTCCAATGGCTACAAGAATAGATAATTGTTAAGACTACAACTAATTGTTGAACAAAAAAGTAACTACATAACTGAATGGATGGAATTCTCACCAAGTGGGCCCCCTTGAATGAGTCTTCCCAAAACTAACTCAAATACATCAAATTAAAGTATCATTTTATTCATTAAAAATGTTGCTACATAATAACAACAACATGACTGTATTCCTTGAAATTGAAGATGAAAATACAATATCAAAACATCCAACCTTGTGAAGAGGAACATTTGATCATTATTTATAGAATGGAAGCTTCTAACTAACTAGGCAGTCGACTCCAACAGACTAGGAGGATGCCATTTATTGAAAGCATGAAAAAGAGGAAGGAGGTTATGCATGCACAAGATTTAGTCAAACCAGTCTTGCCTCAATGAGGATCCAGCATAACAACACCTCCTAAATCTACTCAAGTAATAGACATGGCCATTTAAATTTAAGTTATCACTTCCACAATAGCTGGAAGTTTCCAACCAATGACCTCTTCAATATCCATCTCTTTTTGACTTTTTCAACAACTAGACAGTTGGCATGAACTTCTTCCACCTTGTAAGCTCCATTTATATTTGCATCTTAATCTAAACTTGCATTCTGACATTAGCATGCACAAGACAATTGTATATCCATAATCACCTTAGAATAACATTCATTCAATCACATGCAAGATTAATATAGATATATCACATAGCAGGTTAATACCATCAAAAGTTGTAGGGATAAGTTCATGTTCAAAGTTCATAAGTTTAGGGAAATAACATAGAAAGTATTAGTAACTAGGTGCTAAAACCCCATAGTAATAATAAAAAACATATGATAAATCCTAACAAAAATGAGTCATTATTTGGACTCATCATCTCCCCCCAACCTAATGATTTGTTGGTTCTCCAACAGAGGGAACTCAATTCCTTTGCTTTACTAAAGCCTCGAAATCAACAATTTTTGTTTTCCCTTGATTAGTCCATGTAGTGTCTGAATTTTGATCCCAATAGAACCCCTGCTTGCTTTCCAGTCTGCCCCACCTTGGCCTCTCTACATCTACATCATACCAATAGATTTTGTGATCCGGTACTGTCCATAATAGAATAGGTGGATGAAATATTGACGGGAGCCAATATTGTTGCTTTGTTCTCCCAAGATGTATATACATGATGCTTTGTTTGCAAGTTGCATAATAATTTTGCAGGGAATGGGGTTCAACTTATTTTAACTGATTTGGCAAGTCATTCCATCTCTGTGATAAATATCCCAATATCGTCCTTCATGTAGTGGCAACTACTTGTTCATATTCTAGGTATTCTTCTTCCCTAAATTGCATGATCCTCTCTTTGTACTCTGGTTTGTAAAGAATTATGTGCCATGAGTAGTAGATATCTTCAGGATTGCTTGATTCAACTCTTAGATATAGGGGGTATGGAGCTCTTTTTCTCTGTATAATTTGAATTATTGCCCCCAACTGATTTGATTTTGAGTCCATGACATCAATGCCCTCAAGTGAACATCCTTAATATATAGTAATGGATTCCATTCATGGTCATTGGGAACATCATAGTTGTGAAAATACAACTCACACAGTAAATTCTTGACTTCAGGAGGAGAGGATTGGTACACTTGGAAAAATTCTTGTGGGGTTTCAATGGAAGAGCTTAGACCGGAAATGGCCCTTGACAACTTAAAAGTGAGATGACACTCCCTTAAATGCAATTTATACACCCTTGGGGGAGTCCTACATTCCATAATTTATGGTACTAGAGTCACCACATTCCTTACCTTATCTTTTAATGTAGTAATATTTGCATTCTTCCCCTAAATTTCTTCATTTTTCTTATTGATCTCTTCCTGTAGCCTGAGTTTTTCTCTATTCCATTCTTCTTCTTTCTCTTGCATTACTTTCCATAAATCTAGAGCTACTGATGCCCATGAAAAATTAGGAGATATGTGCTTTCCTACTATGATCTTCCCCTGCACTGGTTCTTGATATTCAACTTGCTCTGCAATAGTAGCGAGTTCTACCAATCCTATATTGTCTTGCTCCTCAATAATTTCCACCTTCTTTTTAGGTTTCTCTCTGAGTCTATGGCTCCTTCTTGGAGCCACAACAGTAGCAGACTAAGTCAATTTTGATTTCCTTGGAGGACTTTTATTTTTCCCAGCGGCTGCAAGATGCTCAGTTTCTTCAGTTTTTCGCTTCCTAGGGCTAGGGTTTACCTTTTCTGGTTTTTTCTTCTTAGCTTTCCCTTTGCTAATTTTTTCTTTTCTCATTTTTGCTTCCTCCTTTCGAATAGTAGCCCTAGTGTGAACTGTGGTTTTAGGGGAAACATCGACATTGGGGTCTAAAGATGATCTATCTTCATCTGCATGCTCAGATTTAGAGGAAATAGTTTCTACTATAGGTTCTGTTGTAGGAGGTTTTGTGCTAGGAATTACCCCAAAAGTTGAAGCTCTAGGAGTGAATTTAATAAACCCCCTTATCCCCACTAACCCTATGAGTTAGGGGTCAACCTCTAGGACCCACATTTTCTAATTTGAACTTCTTAATGCTGAAAAATTCATCCCATGACATATTGGACACATCTTGTAAAGACTTTTCTACCAGCAATTTAATCAAACAATGATGGGAAACATAGTTTTCCCTACCTTTGTGTGTCTCAACAGCCATGATTGTAAGAAGATTGTACATGACGTTTGGCACATTCATCCTCCTGCTATGTCTAGTGTGATTTAAAAGCTTGAAATTCACATAATGAAGACAGGATTGGCGACCCTAAGAGGTAATGTATTTGACAATATAAATAGCAACTTGCTTCCATGTCTCCGGCAAAGAAAGTCTTATTGTTACTTGTTTATCTATAACAAGTGAAGGATCACTAGGCTCAATGAATTTTGCTCTAGATGACCTAGCATCCTTAGAAATAGGGTAAGGTTTTCCTTCAGCAGGAAAACCTGTTACTTCAACAATCCTTTCTTCGGTGGCTATAAATTTTAATCCTTTCACCATTGCCTCACCATTATAAAATGTTTGTGCAAATTTTAAGGCAATGTCATTATTGAAACTATTTAGCTTCATTAAATAAAATAACCAACCACAATTCTTGAATTTAGGCTCATAGAGTGCATCATGTAGGATTACCTGGTGAACTGTTGGTTCACTTCTGATTAACTGACCTCCCATTTCCTCCACTCACACTCTAGAAAACACCTCTGCAAAGACTTCTTTCCTATAATCCTTCATCCAAAAACCCAATTTTTTTTTCGCTTCTTGAAATTCTCACCAATACTAACACCAATGTCGTATAACCTCTCATTTTTTCCTTTTTAGTGGCATTATGATTCCGACTAAGGAAGTAAAGAAGACATAAAGTAGAGGTATTATCAAAGAAAATGGTGGTGGCTTAAGGTCGCATCATGCATGCAAAACGCCACTTCAAAACATTATTTCAAATTTACTGCCATGTTGGCGCATGAAATGGCTTAATGACATGTATGATATGTAGGTTCACACCCCCCCAACCTAAATAAAATCATGTGTCTGCATAGGCTAGAATGGAAGTATGAAATCAAGGCATACTAACAAGATTAGCTATGTGAAATATCAATAGTAAAGTACAGTAATCAAACAAATGCATGTAAGGTAATTAATATACATTAAGTTTTTATGCACGTACTTGAAAAGATGGAATGTCTTTTCCGAAAAGTGTTTAAGGAAGTACCTGTCATCAGAAAAGTATGATTGAGCTATTAAATGAAGTGATAGTGGAGTGATGTGATGTGAAAGAGAGAGATGGTGGAGTTGAATGGGTAGGTAGTGATGATGGAGAAATTAATTCCCACAAAAAGTGGAAATTTTTATTATGATTGCATGCATACCTTTGACTAGCCAGAAATTTGAACACTAGGTCCACTTCCTTCGGCTACATGAACTCTGAAGTTCTAGTATTCAATGAAGTGTTGCATGAACTCTTGTTTTGAGGCAGGCTTATGGTATAGCCTGAGACGACGACCATTGACCAAGACCTTGACCCTGACAAGATCAATTGTTGTAAGTTGAAAAACACCATTGGGGAAGACCTATGCAATCTCATATGGTCCCAACCACCAAGCTTGAAGTTTTCCTAAGTTGTCTTTATACCTGGAATCATAAAGAAGTGCCTATTCACCTGGCTAGAACTTCTTTTCTTTGATGTATTTATCATGCCATCTAAATCTTTGGTTCTACACCATCTTAGTATGGTGGAGATTTGATTTTCTCATCTCATCTCAGGCATTTAGCTGCATAATCCTATCCTTTTGTGCCTCAGATATATCTATTCCAAGGTCTAGTGTTGTTCTAAGAGTTTTATGTTCAAATTCTATAGGCATCATTTCTATTTTTTCATATAATAATTCAAAGGGAGTAAAACCAGTGGTGATTTTCCAAGTGGTTCTGTAGGCCCAGATAGCTTCTGGCAACCTATTTGCCCAATCTTTTATGTGGATTGCTATTGTTTTGGTCAAAATAGATTCTATTTCCCTATTTGTTACCTCTAACTGGTCATTGGCTTGAGGGTGATAGAGTGTAGATTTCCTATGCCTGACATTATACTCATTCACCAATGTTGTGACAAGAGTGGATGTGAACTAATCCCCTTGATTTGTGACTATCTCTCTAGGAACTCCATAGTGTGTGAAGATTTCTTCATAGAGGAATTCTACAACTTTATTGTCCCTAGCATGTTTCATGGATTTGACTTCAACCCATTTTGTCACATAATCAGTACAAACCAAGATGTAAGATTTTCCATTTGATGGTCGATCAATTGAACCTACAAAATCAAGTCCCTATTTATCAAATGGTGTGATAACTACTTGAGGGTATAGAGGCATCTCATCTGATTTAGTCAGTCATCCCATCCTTTGACACCTATCATATTTCCTAGTGTATGTTCTTACATCCTTGTGAAGTGTAGGCCAGTAATATCCTGTATTGAGAATCTCTATGGTTATTTTCTTAGTTGCAAAGTGTCCCCCACAGGGTTCATCATGGCATGCATGCAGTATATCATGAGTCTCATCCTCTCTTATACATCTTCTCATCACATGATCTAGTCCAGTATAGAATAAACAACCTGCCATCCATGAGAATGGAAAAAACATTTCAATAAGAACCCTTTGCTCTTTTGGAGAGAAATGAGGGGGAAATCTTCTTATAACCAAATAATTGACTATATATGCATACCAAGGTGTGTGCATGCTCATGGAGGAAAAAAAATCATTAGGAAAGGAGTCATCAATGACTTCAGTGTCCTCTGATGTGGTCAATCTGGAGAGAAAATCTTCCACAACATTTGCCTTGACTGGCTTGTCTATAATGATGATATCAAATTACTGCATTAACAACAACCACCTTGCTAACCTTCATGTAATCAATGGCTTGTTAATAAGGTATTTGATGGATGCATGGTTTGTATGGACAAATATTTGGTATCCTATGATATAATGCCTAAATTTGTTGAGAGCATAAATGACTACCAACATCTCCTTCTCTGTCACTGTGTAGTTAAACTCAACCCCTTGTAGGTTCTTGCTGACAAAGTATATTACATTCTCTATTGCTCCCTCCTTTTGTCCTAAGACAACCCCTATAGCATAATCAAATGCATCTATGTGAATATGGAAAGGGAGTTCCCAATTAGGGCCTTTGAGCACATGAGGATGGGTTAATATTGTTTTTAAACCAAAGAATGATTTATCACAATCCACTGTCCATTGGAACTCAACATCTTTAGTTACAAGATTATAAAGTGGTGTTTTCATCTTACAGAAATATTTTATAAAGCGCCTATAGAATCCTGCATGTCCCAAGAAACTTCTAACATATTTTTGCTTGACATGAATAGAAAGATTGGTAATTACCTCAATTTTGGTTGGGTCCACTTGAATTCCTTTCTGAGAGATATAATGGCCAAGGACCACTCCTTCCTGCATCATCATAAATCATTTCTCACTGTTCAAGGATATATTATGGTCCTCACATCTTTGCATAACCTTTTTGAAGTTTTCTAATGCTTCAACAAAATCAGTACCATAAGTAGTGAAATCATCCATGTAGATCTCCATACAATCATGTGAAATATATGAGAATATACTAATAATTGCTCTTTGGAAAGTTGCAGGTGCATTACATAGACCAAATGGGAGTACTAAATAGGCATAAGTCCCCCAAGGAAAGGTGAAAGTTGTCTTGTCCCGATCTTCAGGTGTAATTTGTATCTGATTATAATCACTGAATCCATCTAAGAAGGAAAAATACTGCTTACCTACAAGTGAATCCAATACTTGATCTATAAAAGGAAGGGGAAAGTGATCCTTTTTGGTGGTATATTTTAGTTCTCTATAGTCAACACAAAATCTCCATTTACCTCCCTTTTTAGGCACAATTACCAAAGGGGATACCCATTGTTTGTCTGAGATAGGGTAGATAAACCCTGCATCCAATAACTTATGTAGTTCTCCTTTCACAATCTCCGTCAATGTAGGGTTGCCTTACAGGTGTGCAATCATCTCTAATGTAGATCTTGTGAGTACAGAGTTTGGGATCCAATCCTTTCATGTCATGGTAATCCCATGCAAATGATTGTTGATGCAACTTTAACAGGTTTGTCAGAGATAACTGCTACTCTTGACTAATCTTGTTATTAATATTTAAATGTTTCCCCTTTGAAACTTGTACTTGTGTGATCAACTCAATCATGGTTATTTCATCGATGCTTGGCACTTTTAATTCTTGTGGGAACAATGTATGAAGCATATCTGTTGTTGTAGGAAATTTAATTATAGGAGAAGCTGGCAAACGTATCTATAATGGGCATGTAGAACTAGATTCATGAGTGGGCGGTTCTTCATGCACTTCACAATGGTTTTGAATTATATGAGATAATATTTCATCCTCTTCCTGAAGCTGCATAAAATGACTTTTGCCTATCATCATGAGTTGTGCCACTCAATTGACCTCCTCGGCCTCTTCTCCAACATTTGGCTAGATGGGGTGGTCCATATTATGGGATGGTTGAGCAGGAGGATAAAGGACAAGATTTTTATTGCTTCTCCCATCATAAATAGTCATGTCCCCTGACCAACATCCAATGTAAGCATTTGTTGTAGCTAACAACAACCTTACTAGAATAATGTGATACCCTCCTAATGTAGATTTTGGGGAAATGATCATGAAGTCAGCTAGATATTCCCAAGATTTTATATTAAAAACAAGTTCTTCTTTTATACCATCTAGTTTGATAGTGGGACTGTCAGCAAGCTGCAGGATAGTAGAAGTAGGTCTCAGATTCGTAACATTCAGTTGTTGTAAGATATCCTTACTCATCACATTTATAGCTGCTCCCAAGTCTATCAGAGCATTCTTTACTTGGATTCCATTTATAATGACTCCAATTATAGGACTACCTAGGTCAGTATATTTAGGAACAGTTACTTTCCCAAGCATGATATCTTCTAAAATATACTCTCAATTTTTTTGATTTTTTAAAGAACATTTACAATGTAACCAAGCACCCGTTAAGGTTAGCATAACTCGAAACGTGCATGAAAGAACTCTAACCAACAATGTGCCCTAAAACCACTTAAGGAGCAGGGGCGAGCATATGGTCAGAGGATCCCTACAATCTACTGAATCAAATATTACAATGATTGCACTGAAAGAGAGAGATTAAACTCGACACCAAGAATGTGCACTCAAGATCCTTTGACAGGCGAGGTGCTAACATATGGTGGAGTACTAATGCTGAAATTAAATGTAACAAAGGCGGATAACCAACCAAAGGAACTTTCCACGCTACCACTAAACAGTGGGGGGAAAAGATTACAATTAAAATACTTCTTCTACTGCGGCAGGCATCCACTGAAGAGTGGGAATTCACCACTTGAAAGTGGGTATGAAAAGATATTACAATTCAATTTATCCTCACTGGAAGTATACCATCCAGGGGTGCTTAATGTGATGTTAAATAAAGAATGGAGCAATGTTAAAACTGAAACAGTACTACTGTTAATAGTTTGTACAAATAGGAAAGCTGCAAATTACAATGTTGTTCACCATTTTTTAAAAGCACCAAGTCTTACAATGTTTCCATGTTAGAACATAATGAGAAATGAAGAAAGAAGATGGAAATAGAAAATGAATTAACTCTGTTTCAACAAACTGTAATTCTGGAAATGTCAAATCAGCAACTACAAAAAATTATCAAATGCTCATAACTCAATCGAATTACCTCTGAATTGCATGATTCCAAGTGCATTGATCAACTAGAAGATAGGCGCCCCTATTGAGATGAAGAAATAGCCTCAAAACACCACTATTTATTTATGGCACAACTCCCAATGCAAATTGAAATGTACAGCCTCCTTGCAAGGGCGATTTTAGTAAATAAAATCATAAACTTCAGATTTAAATCTACAACTCTCCAAGAAAGGTCGCCCCTGGTCTAGGAATGGAAAGAGAAAATACCCATAACAAAATAGAAATCACTCTCAAAGCTGTAAATAGAAATTCCTTCAGCCATGAAAGGACCAGCAACACAATTTCTGGAAATAACCTCAATTTATCCAACACTGAAGCTCAATATGTACTTCTGAATGAAGCACACTCTCAATCCATCATCTAGGGAACCATAGTTTCAGGCCCAAAGAGTGGAATAGAATTGCTAAGATTTCTCTTAGCCGGATTCTAGATTTCAAACCAGCAGCATAACTTTGCTTTCCAAAACATAACATAATCAGCTCTCTACAATGCAACAATATATAAGTTTCAATGGGAAAATGAAACACTTCGAATTCCAAGAAGTTGAATCACTTTAACTTCCCAAGGGACGCCACCTTCAACCATTCACTTTATTGTGAAATAATAAAACATTATTTTGCTTCCCTTTAGGCGTCCATTTCTATTTGCAACAATAAAGCATTTAATAAATCATTAAATGCTCAACATGACCCCTTAATGTCCCCTCTTTAAAACAACATGAAGTTATCACTCCTAGGCATGGGGGAACAACTTAAAAACATGAAATTAACTAAGTATAACACTTAGTCCAAGGAGATAACCAAAAACAATGCCAATACTGAAACTAAAGGATTACCACAAATAGCATGATGACCTAAGTTGAACTGCATATGATGATACTGCCAAAATTAGACTTACTAAAAATAGTCACTACCAAAAATAGTAAATTCACTTCAACTCAATAGAAAGCCAAACTGATCGGCCACACTAAACTGCAAAAGATTGAGTTGCTGCTAGAGTGATACTGCTATAAATATACTTACCAAAAATAGCATATTGCTATAAATAGTAAGTTTTCCAACACCACATATGTATGTCAATTGAGCAGTAACCTGACTTACTATAAATAGTAAGTGTTCCCAATCTGCTTAGCCTATGAGTTTCTGGAAATAGGCTAAAACCAATTGTAGAGCGTAGGGCTAAATTGGGGACATTACAGTCTGCCCTTCCCAAAATTGCTTGTCCTCAAGCAATGTCACCACATTCCAAGAAAACTATTTGATCCATACTATACCAAGTAGGATCCCGGGGTCCCAAATCCATCTCTGAGAGGACCCACCCTGTTGATGTTGCATCACTCTGAACACATGAGAATAACCAACACTCCAAATCTGCACTAACCCTCCTTATAACCCCAAAGAGTCGCCATATCTGAGACTCAAACTGATAGACCTGGAAGAATTGATGTAAAAAAAAACTTGCAGCATCTCATGTCCTGAAAACTCTAAGGAGTCAAAAACAACAATACCACGATCTAACACATTCCTGAGCAATAAGGAAAATAATTTCCTCAATTCAAAAGCATGCTCCATATCATAACTCCTCATAGCACCAAGCATAGTCACAACAACATATGTGACTCTTTCAACGCTTCTTGCAAAGGAAAGAGTAACTCCTTGCAAGAGATCCCCCATCACATCCTCAAAAATCTGTGAAGATGTATAATGCCTTTTTTGAAAAAAACTGATATAAATGAGATGACTCCATAAAAAACATACAAATTTCACCTCATGAGTCTCCAATTGGTGGACCAAATCAGTTTCTAACTTACTGCCCCAAACACTAGTATAGGAGAAAACACAGAGAAGGCCACTGTTGAACATTAGAGAACACCCCATACATGAATTATGGCTACATTGTAACAATCCTTTTCTCATTCAAGGCTCAAAATCAGTCCTAGTAGTAGACTAGAAGGTCAGAAAATGGAAATACCAACCAACCAATAGGTCTGATTTAGACGATTTGAAATCTGATTTATGAAAAATCAGCATCCCCAACAATATGCACCAGCTGCAGCAAAAGAATTTCTCATTAAAATTGGCATAGCTTCTCATGAACAAGGTTGGTGGCTTCTTCAATAAAGGTCCCAATGCCACCACAAACCATATTCCACTCATATTTCCATCCCAGAACACCAATTTATGATCAGAAATAAAAATTCAATAATAGGAAAAGAAGGTAGCAGCAATCATAGAATTGAAATTTTTACACTTATCTCTCCAACCAACCTTCTTTTTATGCTTACCATTCTTCATTAGAAAATACTTGGGATCCCAAATACTAACTTTCAATTGGAGACAAGTCCCAACATAAGAGCTGATGATCTCAACAACATTTTGAAAACAATGTGCCGGTTTATCCCTTTTAGAATTTTCAATATTATCATTTTGCCAAGTAATGCCAGGATCCCATACTATCAACAATGCAGTATCATTTCTCAAACGGAGAATTGTTCTCACATGAATCATCTAATTCTCTCGTTCCATCTGAATAAACACTTCTTGAAACTCCAGGAAGTAATCAACAAACTTATGTTCGTTGAAGAAATGGAACCCAAAATCTTATGTCATATATTGTTGGAAAGATTCCATCAACCCTTCATCAAATACAATACTGAAATCTATCACTCTAAGAGAAGATGGTGATGAACTAAAATCTGACAAGAGTCTCACAAGCATCCTCATCAAAAAATAAATAAAACCATCATCATGACCATCAACTCTTTGCTGATGAACAATAAGAATGTCTTCATTCCTTTGTGTTCCAAGAGTTACCAATTCTTGCTGAGTGGGTGCACCAGGAGCAACAATAGATTCAACTTCATGCAACTCTCGTATCAACTCTCCAACACTGGAAGACAAATTCAAATTTCCTCCTTCAGTAATCTTTGAAGCAATTCCTTCATCAATATCAAAAAGAGGATTTGCATAAACCTTATTAGCACCTTCTTCATACAACAAATTGTCAAAATCCTGAAAAACTTGTTGATGAGAATTTGAATACTTCAGTTTCTCAGGACAGCATTCCAAATCATATGTTTCTTGTATGAGAACAAGCTCATCAGGAATTACTTGAAGCTCCTCAACTCTTCTTTTGTTTTCTTGCTCCCATGAATAATGAATAGCAGAAATCTAATTCTCTGCTTCAATTAGAGTCGCATGCACTTCTTGCAACTTGGCTTTGGTGAGCTCGTTACACTCCAATGCCTTGTCGGAAATTTTAGCCACTTTGTCTTTAACACGAATGATGTGCAAAAGACTTGATTTGATTTCCTCCAAGGAAAACTTAATGAACTTCATATCAGCAATGGAAATGCAACATACATCTTCTCCTCTAGGCACAACATAAATCAAACTTTCAACATGTTGATGCAATTCATCAAGCTGTAACAAAACTTGAATTCCATTTTCAGCAGTTTGTGAGCTTGAACTGTAATCTTCATATGTTGGCTGAGATGTTGTGGGACAAATTTGATGGACAAAGATTTCAAAAATCATTTGAGCTACACATCCCAACTTGTCTTGCATGTGATGGACACTCTTCATCATTCCATCCATAGTGCCTTCCAATTCCTTAGCTTTTTGCCTTAGCTTGTTTTCAGGTGAAGAGAAATCTGCCTTATGACTACTAGAAACATCTATTTTCACATTATTTTCTACACATGATTCAAGGGAGTCGGTCAAATCAACTTTGTAGTGGGAAGAGACTTCAACTTCCTCTTTCTCTTGACTTTCAAAACAAGCATTCTCCCAAATTGTGGAAAGGCAATTTACTGGTTGAACACATATCTTCTACCAACCGAACTTCTCCTTCATTTGGATCTGCACTTATGATTTCATCATGCAAATCCATGTCAACTCTTGTTTCTAGAAGTTCTTCTCTTGGATTTTCAACTTGAGGCTCCTTAACACCCATTGACTCATTGTTCTCTACTATAGGATAGATGGAAACTCCTTGAACATTTCCTATGAATTCGAAGGGATTCCAACTTTCATCCTCCTCTTCAGCTTCAGAAATCTCTTCTTGTCCTCAATAGTCTTCTTGAAAAATGGCTTCAATTTTTCTTCACATTGACTGAAAATTCCTTTGACTAACAAATCAGTAGTTGGAGAAATCTGCTCTTCTCGTTCAAAGGCATTCTTGAGAAGGACTTGAACACTTTCGGGAAGAGTATCAGCTTTTTGATGGTATCAATTATAACATTTTTAACAGCTGCAAACACCACCTCTTCCTGTTCAATCCAAGTTGAAGTGAATAGATAATCAAACAAATGGTAAATCTAATTATCCATCTCTAATTTTATCAGAAGGGTACAAGTTCTTATTTCTGAAAATGTCTTCAAGACAACAACTCTTCTTGGAAAAAAAACACTCCCAATTTCATCCATATCTTGAAAACTCTCCACAATCATACTTAATATGGTCTTCATAGTTTCTTCATCATAGGGCAATTGTGGCTCCACAATTCTTATCACTTCCATGAAACAAGAAGAAATCAACAACTTAGTTTCATCATCCAGATGCCTCAACCAATAGGGATGATTCAAAACATTAACTGCAGGAGTTAATGCCAACTGCATTTCCTTTGAAAGTGATGGCTTCACTTGTCTCAAACATTGTTCTAACAAATGAAGAATATCCTCTTCATTTCTCCTTGACTGAAATTCTTTGCCAAGTCTCTTTCCAACCAAAAAAAGAGTCTTTGCCAACTTCCTCTCTTCTTCATTAGCCATACCTTAATCTGACAAGACAAGGTTTCGTAAACCTCTAAAAAGGTGTCAACTTCAAAAACTTCTGAAGCTGAAACTAAACTCTGTTGTTCTCTTTGATGTAGTATCGGTCTTCTCTAACTCTCATCTGATAACTGAAGCGCTGAAACTCACAAGATGGCGGGAAAACAGGCTCTGATACCACTGAAATATACTCTCTCAATTTTTTTGATTTTTTAAAGAACATTTACAATGTAACCAAGCACCCGTTAAGGTTAGCATAACTCAAAACGTGCATGAAAGAACTCTAACCAAGAATGTGCCCTAAAACCACTTAAGGAAGAGGGGCGTGCATATGGTCAGAGGATCCCTAGGATCTACTGAATCAAATATTACAATGATTACACTGAAAGAGAGAGATTAAACTCGACACCAAGAATGTGCACTCAAGATCCTTTGACAGGCGAGGTGCTAACATATGGTGGAGTACTAATGCTGAAATTGAATGTAACAAAGGCAGATAACTAGCCAAAGGAACTTTCCACGCTACCACCAAACAATGGAGGGGAAAGATTACAATTAAAATACTTCTTCTATTGCGGTAGGCATCCATTGAAGAGTGGGAATTCACCACTTGAAAGTGGGTATGAAAAGATATTACAATTCAATTTATCTTCACTGGTGGTATACCATCCAAGGGTGCTTAATGTGAAGTTAAATAAAGAATGCAGCAATGTTAAAACTGAAATAGTACTACTGTTAACAGTTTGTACAAATAGGAAAGCTGCAAATTACAATGTTGTTCACCATTTTTTAAAAGCACCAAGTCTTACAATGTTTCCATGTTAGAACATAATGAGAAATGAAGAAAGAAGATGGAAACAACAAATGAATTAACTCTGTTTTAGCAAACTGTAATTCTGGAAATGTCAAATCAGCAACTACAGAAAATTATTAAATGCTCATAACTCAATCGAATTACCTATGAATTGCATGATTCCAAGTGCATTGATCAACTAGAAGATAGGCGCCCCTACTGAGATGAAGAAACAGCCTCAAAACACCACTATTTATTTATGGCATAACTCCCAATGCAAGCTGGAATGTATGACCTCCTTGCAAGGGCAATTTTAGTAAATAAAATCATAAACTGTCCAAGAAAGGTCGCCCCTAGTCTAGGAATGGAAAGAGAAAATACGCATAACTAAATAGAAATCACTCTCAAAGCTGTAAATAGAAATTCCTTCAGCCATGAAAGGACCAACAACACAATTTCTGGAAATAACCTCAATTTCTCCAACACTAAAGCTCAATATGTACTTCTGAATGAAGCACACTCTCAATCCATCATCTAAGGAACCATAGTTTCAGGGCCGAAGAGTGGAATAGAATTGCTAAGCTTTCCCTTAGCCGGATTCTGGATTTCAAACCAGCAGTATAACTTTGCTTTCCAAAACATAACATAATTAGCTCTCTACAATGCAACAATATATAAGTTTCAATGGGCAAATGAAACACTTCGAATTCCAAGAAGTTGAATCACTTCAACTTCCCAATGGGCGCCACCTTCAACCATTCACTTTATTGTGAAATAATAAAACATTATTTCCCTTCCCTTTAGGCGTCCATTTCTATTTGCAACAATAAAGCATTTAATAAATCATTAAATGCTCAACATGACCCCTTAATGTCCCCTCTTTAAAACAACATGAAGTTATCACTCCTAGGCATGGGGGAACAACTTAAAAACATGAAATTAACTAAGTATAACACTTAGTCCAAGGAGATAACCAAAACCAATGCCAATACTGAAACTGAAGGATTACCACAAATAGCATGATGACCTGAGCTGAACTACAGATGATGATACTGCCAAAATTAGACTTACTAAAAATAGCCACTACCAAAAATAGTAAATTCACTTCAACTCAACAGAAAGCCAAACTGATCGGCCACACTGAACTGCAAAATATTGAGTTGCTGCTAGAGTGATACTGCAATAAATATACTTACCAAAAATAGCATATTGCTATAAATAGTAAGTTTTCCAAAACCACATCTGTATGCCAATTGAGCAGTAACATGACTTACTATAAAAAGTAAGTGTTCCTAATCTGCTTAGCCTATGAGTTTCTGGAAATAGGCTAAAACCAATTGTAGAGCATATGGCTAAATCGGGGACATTACATCTTCCAAGTACCCCACCACATGAATGGTGGTGGGGTCCTTCTTTTTCCTCCATGGATTTTTGAGACATGCTTCCTTAATTGCATTACTATATATGGGGACATATTTTATGGCTTGGAACAAAGTTATCTTGACACATGTGTTTTTTAACTTATCTAGAATATCAAAGGTTGTTTCTTCCTTTTGTTTAACAACTTCCAACCTTTGAGGAAATGGTGGGCCTAGATCAGACTGTCGAACTGGTTCAGGATTCTTGGGCACACTTGACTGAGCAAGGATATCAAATAAATTTTGATGCTCCTCTTCTTCCATAGGAACCTCTGTTATAATAGGAGTTGAAGGAAATGAAAAAGTGGTTCTTGAATGCAGATGAATATCACTCACACTCACAGCATATGTAGGAAATTGATTGGGATCTACAGAGTAAACTGGTTGTTGATGTGGTTTATTATTTTGGTTTGGTGTGGGTTGAGTTGGTAACTGAGTAGGTCTAGGTGTGTTAGCATTTGAGTTAGGAGGAGGCATTATGATAGGTTGTTGAAGTTGTGGAGGCTATTGCATGTAACCAGTTGCTTGGTTTGGCCATTGTTGTCCTCCCCTCCATTGGGATGTGTGTTGCCAATTTCCTTGAGGTTGTTGCCAATTCCCCTAGGGTTTTTGCCACTAAGGTGGAGTGTTTTGGTAATTGGGCCAATTATTTGGAGGGTTGTTCCAAGGCAGAGGTGAATAACCTCCAAAGTTTGATGGATATGGGGGTCGCCATTGATTACCAAATGCATAAAAATTCATATAAGGTCTACTAAAAGATAATGGGTTTGGTGGCATACCTTGTCTTAGAGCCCATGGCCTTCTTTGTGAAATGTAGAAAATCTGATCATCATCACCCTCAATTGGCTTGAATTCTGGTGGAATTTGCTTACTGTCAATGTTTCTACCATTTTACATTTGTAGTCCTTCTTTTGCTTGCAATGAGGATAATATTCTACCAACATTTCCTTTGCCTCCTCATGTTTCTTCTTTGCTTCAAGTGTATCTAGCTGAGTGGCCATATTGTTTATGATATCTTATTTGAAATCTAATAGCAAATGAGTGATTTCCATCCTTGAAACTCCATTAAAGGAGGATTTACCCATCGAAGATTGGTAACCTCTCCCTTTCTTTATAGCTACCCTGGAGTAATTCTGAAATGTCTTTTTAATATCATCCCAGGGAACTTGGGTGATATCTCCTACTCCTATCAAGTCTAGAGCATCAGTGCAATTTTCATTGATCCCTCTAAGGAAGAGCAACTTTTGAAACTCTTCATTGAGTGCATGATGTGGAGATTTCTACAGACAAAAAAAGAACCTTGACACATAGTCCTCCAAACTCTCATCCTCCTTCTAATGCATCCTGAAGATATCATCTCCTCTTATATCACTACCTCTAAAGTATTCTTTATACTTCTCAAGAAAATTTTCTTTCATAACATCCCAAGTATTCACAATATTCCTACCTAAGCCCATAAAACATCTTAATGCAGCTTCCTTCAAGGTAGTAGGGAATAATTTAAGCCTATGAGCATCAGTAGTGTAATCATAGCTTCTGCAGAGGATATCAAATTCAAAAAAGAAAAGTGTTTGGGTTCTTTGTTACAAGCCCATAGAATTTAGGAAGAACTAAAGCAGGAATGTTCTTGAGGTTATCAACTTCATTTTTTTTGAGGGATATGGAATGGAAAGGTTGGTTGGTTAAGTCTATTTGGAGCAGCCATAATTGCTAGATGGATTATCAGAGCAAACAGATTCTCAATTAGGTTTTGGGAAGCTTTCTCTTTAGAGGAAGTTTCAAAACTGGTCAAATTGGCAAATGCATCAGCGAAGGTATTTGCCTCTTCTTCTTCTTCTTCACTTGGAAAATTTTGAAACTCAACTAGCTGGTTATTAGGGTCAGTAGGAAGGAATCTCCCTCGAGCATCTCTTCTCATGCCCCTATGCATGCAGTATTGACTCAGTATCAACCAACTCACACAAAGATTGGTGAAAGAATAGTGGATCATTACTTTATTCGAATGAAGAGTATGCTAAAAACAAACTTTCACAGATACCAAAAACAAGAAAGAAACTAGAAATGACTCCAAAGAACTTCCTAGTTTGACACCATCCTCGACAACGATACCAAAAATGTTGGCCTCCTCTAATGGTTCAATAACTAAGCCCTTAAAGCTATAACTTAGAGATTAGGTAGCTGCACCAAGTAGTTATCTTTCTCAGAAGGTTCACTTCATTATTAAACTAGGGACATGAACTTGAAATGGGAAAGCATTGTCTGTGCACTAGGACTCAATTGTATTCATCCTTATCCTATAACTAGAGAGAAAATAGTACTAAAAGTGAAATGCTTGAAAGGAATTAGCATAAGTACTGAGCATAAATCAACAACTAAGCTGAACTAAAATGAATTATAGAAACAAAAGTCTTAGTAAATAGACGGGAAGTTACTTTGTCTGCCTTGGCTATAGGAACATACATAGAACGAAGTTCCAATGGTTGCAGGAATAGACAACTGCTAAGACAACAACTAATTGTTGAACAGAAAAGTAACTACTGAACTGAATGGATGGAATTCTCACCAAGTGGGCCCCCTTGAATGAGTCTTCCCAAAACTAACTTAGATTCAACAGATTAAAGTATCATTTTATTCATTGAAAACACTATTACATAATAACATCAGCATGACTCTATTCCTTAAAACTGAAGATGAAAATACA
Source organism: Sequoiadendron giganteum (assembly GCA_007115665.2). Lineage (NCBI taxonomy): Eukaryota > Viridiplantae > Streptophyta > Pinopsida > Cupressales > Cupressaceae > Sequoiadendron > Sequoiadendron giganteum. The sequence continues at coordinate 385,306,283 of CM021109.1, read as the reverse complement.
ATATCAGAACATCCAAACTTGTGAAGAGGAACATCTGATCATTATGTATAGAAGGAAAGCTTCTAACTAACTCTAACTAACTGGGCAGTCAACTCCAACAGACTAGGAGGACGCCATTTATTAAAAGCATGAAAAAGAGGAAGGGGGTTATGAATGCACAAGATTTAGTCAAACCAATCTTTCCTCAACGACAATCTAGCATAACACCTCCTAAATCTACTCAACTAATAGACATGGCCATTTAAAGTTAAGTTATCACTTCCACGTGAGTTGAAAGTTTACAATCATTGACCTCTTCAATGTCCATCTCTTTTTGACTTTTTTAGCAACCGGACAACTGGCATGAACTTCTTCCACCTTGAAAGCTCCATTTATATCTGCATCTTAATATGAACCTGCATTATGACATTAGCGTGCACAAGACAATTGTATATCCATAATCACCTTAGAATAACATTCATTCAATCACATGTAAGATTAATATAGATATATCACATAGCAGGTTAATACCATAAAAAGTTGAAGGGATAAGTTCATGTTCAAAGTTCATGTTCAAAGTTCATAAGTTTAGGGAAATAAAATAAAAATTATTAGTAACTAGGTGCTAAAACCCCATAGTAATAATAACAAACATATGATAAATCCTAACAAAAATGAGTCATTATTCGGACTCATCAATACCATAGCCAAAGCAGTACATTGAAAAGTGCTATTATGGTATTGAAATTACCCTAGAATTAAGGAGGCATATACAACCACCAAATGATATTATTGTGGACCCAAACAAGGTCCAAATACAATGGGTGATAATTCCCATGACTTGCACCCTATTTTGCATTCATTATGTTGTAATTTACCTTCTTTACAAAGATGCTTTATGACACATCATAGCATGCATCTTTAGTGAATCAAGATTCCTAGTCCACTTTGTAACTCCCTTTAATTATATCCTTGCATGTGTCAAAGAATATATTGCACACTTACAATGTCATATATGTTCTTACACATCATACATGACATAATTCTCTTACAAATTCTTACATACATCATTACCAATGAATAAACATGAAATAATGGTTGTCACAAGTGGGGTTTCCCTTTTTCACGACAAGTGGTTGTATGTTGTATAGCTTCATGTGGGAGGTCTCGAGGTCCACCCTCGAGCTAGCCACCTTTGTCGTGTTGGGCCCCACTTGATGTCCCCATCGGGTTAGACACTTGAAGTGGTGTCAACGGTTTACTTTGCGTGCATTCCTCAACTAACTAGGGGGTGTGCGCAAGGGTTTGCCACAAAGAACATTTCTTCGGAAAAAAAAAGAGTACATAAATAATTAAATAATCCAAACATTAGGACTTGTAAGGTGTAGGACACACCTAATCCCAATAATTTGTAGAGTAGCTATTTAAACATCAAAACTTGCTAAGAGATTATCAAATTATAGAATTTGTAAGGTTTTTAAGTTTCCTCGATTTAACAATGAGACTCGAACTTCCATCAATTGAAGGACATCACATCATCTTGTAAATGAAACCAAATTATCCTTACTAAATTGTTGGTTTTAGATTAATACAATTAATTCATAAAAGATTATTAAAAGTATTCTACATTAGAGTACTTTCCAATGATCATAATACTTACTATAGATTTCCTTTCACCTTGATTCCTGAGTTAATATTTTCTTTGTTTATATATGACCTTATGAAAATATTTGAAAAACATAGATTGATGTGCTCTATTCCTTTATGGACAAGGGCATTCTCTAATCCCTTATTATCTTTAGCTTTCTGTGGGAATCTTAAGAATTTTTTCCTAAATACTTTTATCTTATCTTTTTGGATTTCACATCATAATATTTTTGCTTCACTAATTTTTGTTCATTCCTCATGAAGTCCTATATAAAGTTATGAGTGGATCTTGAATCTACTTAAATAAAGGTTTCCACTCCATTAATTTTTTTATTTGAAGAGTATTTCCAACATGTCTCAAGGCTAGTTTTATCTCTTCCCCTTGTTGTTTTTGGAGGCTTCAATATCCCTAGTGCTCTAATACTTTTATACCTTACTGACTAGGAGATATTGGCCCTTGACATTCATAACATTTCTATGACTTTCCCTTTTGAAATTTGTAATTTTTAGGCTTGTGAGAGTATTTAGAGTTTTTTTAAGAGGTGAAATTTCTCTTAACTACTAGAAAGTCTAAAGGAGTATTATGTGAAAGTGATTTATCCTCTCGCCACCTATAATAATTTTCATGCTAAAGGCTATACTTATTGACTTCACTAAATTTGATCAATCACATTAAGAACATTTGGCTGGAGGCCATCTATGTAGCATGTAATATAACACTCTTACATGTTGGGAAGGTGAGTCATTGGGAATTAATTACTCTTCTTTATTTCAATCATCTATCTTAAATGAATTTATTAAGTGAAGCCCTTGGGGGCTTATGATATTTAAGAGAAGCTCTAGATTAATGCTTCATTCAACTTTATCCAAGTCTTGATATGCTCATGAGTTTTTGTTTCTCCACTACCTTGTAAGTTGTTTCACTAATCCTTAGTAATCCCTTTAAAGATAAGATTTACTATGATGTTCTTTACTAAGTTCTCTATCTCGCATCCTTCAAAATATGTTTCCTCCGATACCAATGAAGACATAAAAGTACACATATTGGCACTTTTGGCAATTATCTTTAGATTTCAATTTCTTAATTATTCTATCTAACAAACTCTTTTAAATAATCTATCTTTAAAAGTTGATTTTGCCCAAACTTTGTTGTTCTTTCATTACCAGGTGTATGCAAAGTAACAATTGCACATTTTCATCATATTCACGATATTTTTTCATAAAATAGTAGCATTTAAACTAATTTTGAATTTGTCATATGCAATTAATAAGTGTTACACTTTCTACCATGTAGTGCTTCAAATGATGTCATTTTTATGGATGAATGTAGATGAATTCTACTATGCAAATATGATCTTCCTACTTAGTAGGTTGGTCCATCACATACATTCTCAAAATGTCTTCAATTTAGTACCAAATGCTACCATCAAAGTTGTCCAAAATTGTAAGTAAACAACTTACCACAATTTGAAATGATTAAATAAAAAACTCCATACAATCTTGCCCCATCCTTCACAAATTTAGATGATATAGCAATAATATCATCATGCACATTGCAAACAATAAATTGAGCAAATTTACATAACGTGTCCACAACAACGAAGATTGTATCATGCTTAAAACAATTTCTCAGCAATCCAAAAATAAACTCCATGTTGATCACAAACCACTTATGACTAAGAATGTCATCGAGGATACAATAGACCACTAGGGTGTCCATATTCCACTTTGACATTTTAGCATTCCAAGGACCTAGCCACAAAATGAATTATATAAGCCTTCATCTTGGGCCAATAAAATGGTTGTTTCAAAAAATGCGACATCTTAGCCATCAAAACATGCAAAACATGGGGCCTTGTGAGCCTCAAATAGAATTATTTATCTCATATTTTTTTTTCAAGAATGTAAATACACTCCCAAAGCCTCATTAGGTTATTCAAATTGAATGAATAACTAGATTTCTCTAATTCTTCACCTAAAAATTCACAAATTCCCAAGTATAAGGGATCCCTTTTTTATTGTTCAAGAATTATTTTTATTAAATCAAACTATAGTCCTAATATTACAACCAAGTGTTTGCATCCACTCAAAGCATCCACTACACAATTTTCTTTACCCTTAATATACAAAATGTCAAGATCAGTATCACAAGAATTCTAGTCATCTACATTAGTGTGCAGTCAACTTATCTTGGTTGTATATGTAAATCAAACAACAATTGTTTGTTTTTAAGTCAACTTTTTTACCCATGAGGTAATGCCTCCATAACTTTAAAGCATGCATGATGAAAATTAACTCGAAATCGTGGATGACATAATTTCTTTCATGGTCTTCAAGTTTTCACGACTCATAAGCTGTAACATGACCATTTTGATTTAGAACGCTTCTTAATCCTTCCAAAGAGGCATCAATCCACATTGTGAAATAACCATTTGAATTAAGGATCAAGAGAATAGGAGTAACTAGGAGCAACCTCTTTAGCTAGTAGAAAACTACCTCACACTTGGGAGACCATTCAAACCTTTTGCCCTTCTTGTGTAAGGAAGTTATAAGAAGTACAATCCTTGCAAAAGATTTTATGAATTTATGGTAATAAGCCATTAGACCCATGAAGCTTCTTTCTAACTTCATTCACATTTCTTAGAGTTTACCACTCAATTATGGCTTGAATCTTTTTGGAAATCCACAACAATCCCTTTTTTAGATTACATGGCCCAAATAATGCACCTTTGTTTGTAGAAGTGTGCATTCAGATAATTTACCAAAGAATATATGCTCTTTTTTGCTTGCAACACTAATTTGAGGTACAACTCACACTCTTTTTAGTTTCTAGAGTAAATTGCAGTATCATTCAAAAAACTATAATAAAAAAATCCAAACAATCCTTCAATATGTTGTTCATTATATTCATGAAGGCTGCAAATGCATTTTTTAGCTCAAAAGTAACACAATAAATTCATAGTGATCATTTAGAACAAGAATTATTCCAGCTTTACATCTAGTCTAATATTTCTATGTTTCTCTCTCACTTTAAATTTATATATGCAAAATATACAAGTATTTGATATATGACTTCTAGTCTTTATATTACATTGATAACACAGTTTTTATCCTTCAATAAAATGATATTAGCTTGTGCAAAAACCATGAACATGTTTTTTTCCCTCCAACAACATTGCAACAATCTGCATAAACATTTTGCTTTAGAAGATCCCTACCAACAGGTCGACCTAATCAAATAGAGATCAATAACTCAAGAGGAATTATGGGCTCAAAGAAAAATTCAAATGCATTTTACTTCCCAAAGAGAAATGACAACTATTAGATTAGAGGTGAAATGAATGATGTGAAATGAAGATTGGTGATATGGCCCTTAAAATAAATGAGAATTATATGCTATCAATGGTTAAATCAATTTAGATTCATAAAAGCAAATCGGATCTAATCAAGCATTGAATACTATGACAAAATAGTAGAATTTAAAAGTTTAATAAATTGTTTGGACAATTTAACTAGCTAATAAATTTATTTTTTATAAAAAAATAACAATTTAATTTTCCTAATAACATATACTATTCATCTAAAATTATGAAAAAAAAACTACTTGAACACACCTAATTTTTAGTCTAATTACTTAATTTGAATTCAATCACTATACAACCCTTGTCAAACCTTAAAACATATAATAATTACCATCCTAAATCACAAAAATTAAACATTCTTAATAACCTATGAATAAATGTTTTAGACCTAAGATGGAGTGATGACCCTATAAACCCTCTTGGTTGATGCTATACTTGTGATGCTGAAATAACTAAACCTAGTTAATTGTGTTTGTGATTTCATTGACTATATTGAAACTAAATAATGGTATCAAACTTTGTACTTAAAAGTTTATTACTCACCTTAGTGGTAGCTTTGTATGAATTAGTTGTTTGGTTTATGGGATTACATGTCATCTTGTGTTAACAATAGTTTTTTAGAATCTTGTTTTGTATTAATAAGAAAGTGTTGTCATTTATGTATTTTATGTTCGTTGTTTTTATTTTTAATATTTAAAAAACTTGTTTTTAAGCAACTTATCTTATATCTGAGACAAAATTATCTGTGAATAGTTATTTTATTCATACAAAACTTCTCAATATACATTGTATATTGTGAATAATTGTATATATTTGTCTATAGCTTAATTTATAAGATAATTTTAGATATCAGGGAGTTTTCCCTTATAATTTGAAGAGACATTTTACCTAACATGCTTTTCTAATTTGAGTTGTCTTAAAAGAAACAAATTAAAACACTAACGATACATAATATATTCCTTATGTTTTCCTGTGAGTTTTAAGTTTGTATTAATGTGCGCAGATTAGAATCTTTACTCATTATCCTCGCTGAAACAGAGTAGTTGTGCATAATCCTCATCCATGTTTGGATTCCTTGGAGGAAAGTATTATTCGTCAATAGATACACCGATACTACCACCGCTACAGCTGAGCCTTGGTTAAGTTCAAACACCAAGCAATTACAAAACTGTATTTTATCTTCTGCTGGGATCCATGTAAAGGCTCTAATGTTCTGCCTCGAATTTTCTTATCTGATATCCAGGTTCAAAAATGTCGTTAACCACAGTGAGATGTGTCATATTTTCACGATCACAATTCTCCTGAGGGTAATGGAATGAAATTTATTGTTGTAATAATGAACATAACAAAATTCAAGAATCAATTCATACTATATAGCCTTGTCACAAAAGGCACCCAATCTAGCCACTAAAACAATTAACTACTAAGACTTCCCCGCATACTAAGAAAATGATCATATTATTAAATACAATATAAATGAATTTTCGATACCACTCACTCTACAATGTTCATCCTCGAAGATGTCATCTTTCACATCTCAAACAAATGCAAAAGGTTAGTTTCACAAAAAACTATTAGCTATAATTACAAATATCAAAAGCTTCAAGAACATAAATTGCATCTCCCACTAGAATTTGCATGTAAAAAAATTTAAGTGATGTGAAGGTTGTTACTTGGACCGTACAAAAGAATATGTTATAAAACTTCGAGCTCTAAATCCCTTCTACCATCTCTTTTTGGCATCTTGAATTAAATACAAAAAATATGACCCACAAACTGGGCTTTACATAGAATAGAATTGGACATTTGCTGTCATCATAGGTGAAAACAAAATTGAAATTTATTTCCAAGTTCCAAAACCTGCTATTACTGAATTTGTTTTGGAGCCAATGGAAAAGAATCTTAGAGGAGCGTCAAAATGAATTGTGCCATTTGAAGAACTTCATTGATTAAGGAATATTTAGGTAGAACAAAATGTAACGTAACAAGTTTAATCTTGTTTAAACTGGAAAGCTCCTTCTTGGACTTAGATGCAAAATCTTGATGCTTCTCACTGATGAAGTTTGTTTTCTTTCTGCTTAGGGATTTCTTCAGTTATATCACCTTCATCTGTTCTGCTTCCCAACTTTACAATATCCTCCACAAGAATTTTTCCGTCTGATAAATTTAACAAATGAAACATCGATGTAGTTAGGATTAAATTAAATAATATTTTTTGTGCTTATTTATAGCACAATAACATCACATTTACTGATCAATATGAAAATAGATAAAAATATATGTAAATATATCGGGTATATCCTAATTTGCATGAAACTCTTGAAAACGGAAAGGATAGACTACAAGGGAATACTGAAAGAAATGGATAATAGGAGCTCTTTCCATATATTACATGGCATTCACCAATATAAAACATAGATACTTTTTCTATCTCTTTTAGAATAACTGTATATCCTTGTGAAGAACATAACCGTTGCTCCTAATTTCAAGTTTTAGAAGAATACCTCTGTCCTTCGCCAGATTGCTGATCAAATCCTGAACCGGCTCCTGACCTAAAGTGTCCTTGAGATACAAAGCAGCTGAAGCTAATTCTTCTGCAGTTACCTTTCCATCATAATCTCTGGCAATATATATTAGTCAGCTTTCCATTAAATATAAATATGCACATGTAGCGTTATGCTGCATGAACTCTAAAGCATAAAGAAACATACGACATAGAGACAATAAATTTTTCCATCAAGGAAATGGCTTCCAAGGTATTCAAATAAAAAATGCGCCTAGAACTTGAAGAGTACAAAGAAGGTTAAGCAAAGATACAATGCTAAACAGACATCGTATCAGCTTCATAACTACATAAAACTCTAATATGTGAAAACTATCTTGAAAGAGTCATGAATGTAAAGACGAATCATATATCTTGTATCTGTTCAAACAATGGCAAATCTTAATACTCTCCAACCATACTTGCAAAGCATAAAGTTGTCTTACATGAAAAGAGATATCAAACATCTCACATTAGTGGCACATAAGCTACAGATGAAAGCAGTAATGTGCTGAACCCACTTTCTGTTGCTAGAACAGATTATACAACTTTTATTGTATTGTATGCCATATGTTAATAAGTACAGTCCCATTTATTACGTTGCAACACAGAGGGCATGAAACTTGGCTAACCACTAATTTGGAACTCTGTCTGAATAAGGGAAACCAGAAAAGTCTTCCAAGGAATAAGTTCTACATGTCTATCTCTTTGTTGTTACGTCCTATTCTCACATTATCAATAATCATTGCATATTCCTTTTGCACAACAATAAAAATTAATTTTGTTCTGTTACTGAGGAAACTAAAAATTGCAAATCTCTAGCACATCGCATTGCTTATATGAAGGTTTATTGTGCATTCTGATTTACTTTAGGTATTTTGTTGGCCTTCAGGCTTCACTGACTACCATAAAAGATGCCAAAAATATTTAACTGATCTATAGTTTAAAATAAGTATAACTTGTTGCAATAATGATTGTATAAATAAACTTGCTGTTGGCATTGTATCTACCCATGTCAACAGGTTTGGGATATTTTTTCCAAAAGAAAACTCAAATAATGAAAATTGTCAACCCCAAGGGACATCAATTAAATCTTTACTATTCAGCAAACCTTATCTCCCCAAATCAAATAAATCAATAATAAATTGAATCAAATTCATCTTGAATTTTATCCAAAAAATGGCTAAAAAAAAAGTGTTGGTCTGTGCATACAGAGTGTAAGCTAATATCATGCTCCCCATTCTACCTTTATCGATATATCATATTTGCTTCTGGAGACCAAGATGCTACCACTATTGACAACATTTATGTGGTGTGTTATTGCTCCATGATCTAACTGGAGATCAATTACATGAGCTTGTCCCTGAAGATTGATCTTCTGAAATAAAACGCTATTGAATGGCCATGTTTTCCAATCCCTGAATCTATCAAAAGAACAGACACACTACAGGCCAAGCCCCATGCTAACGTTTTGTATAACAAAGATGCTTCAACCTTTATGAAAAACTTTGAACACTGAATGACAATGCACCTGCCCAAAATTAAAAAACTATGAAGATGTGGAGCTGAACAAAACAGTCCCTCATTTCATTGTCAGATTATGGTAATGTGAAGAGTCAAGACTTGAGAAGCCACCAATGATAAGCTTTAAAGTTCAGGCTGCCAGTGAGGTACTTTATATTTATAAGATTAACCAATTTTAAATGAAATTCAAAAAATGCCTGTGATAGCAAGTTTTTTTACACCATTTCCAAGCCCATCAATGACAAACACATTATAAAATTTGTCCAAGAAAAAGAAAATGCCCAATAACAAAACATGTCTATGTGCATAAACAGTGTATAAGCTAATATCATGCTTAACATTATAATTCTATATCAAAATATAACATTTGCTTCTGAAGAACCAGCTGCTACAACTGCTGGACAACAATTCTGTGGCATGTTAATGATCCCATGATCTGGATGGAGGTCAATTGTGTGGACTTCGGTCCCAAAGATTGATCTTGTGAAAAAAAAAAAAAATGCCCTCCAATGTCCATTTTGTCCCACTCATAAATCCATCTGTGTTAGATTTGTGTGAAGAAGATGCTGAAAAATTTATTCACTTTATGAACAACTCCTTGAAGTTACCAGCCTGAAATTCTGTTTTAAAGCAAACATTCAGTTGAACAATGAAGATGCTGAGAATATGTCAAACAGTCGTCCATTTTAATTCAGATTACAGATATCAGTCAAGACCAGAGAAGATGTCATTATATAAGGTTCAGGCTGCCAGGTATGTATTTTATAATACTGATCAACTTAATATGAAAATTTCAGTGTTCCATGGGAACGCGTCCCCCCCAAAAAACCCCGCGTTTCCTAAAGGGGGACGTCTCGGAGACTTGGGGACTTGGAGGAGACATCCCCCCACCAGGCCACCACCAACGCCACCATCCCACCACTAGTGTCGCTGTCTCCAAGACGCTGATAGGACTTTGAGGACGTTGGGGTGTCCTCAAGACGTCTAGGGGACTCCTAGTTGTCTCCAAGATGTATAATTCTTATAGATATTGATCCTTTTATAACTTTTTTTTCAAGTACTATATGTATTTCAACACCCTACTGTCCCCTCGTCGTCGTCCCCCCGCTGTCCCCCTGCCGTTCTCAAACTTAGGCCCCCCGTCCCCACATCTCGGAAACACGTCCCCTGCCGTCCCCCTGTCCCCGTCCCCAAAACCCTGTGGAACACTGGAAAATTTAAAAATCTCTATTCCAAAGCTGTTCATAACCCAAAAAAATATTTTAATGTGATGCAAGAGTTTAGCATGTTATTAATTAGAGAAAATATTAACGTGGTGCACTAGGACATGATAGACAACAACATTTTAATTTTACATATGATGTCTACAATACATTGTATTAAATACAAATTTGTTCAAATGGCATTCCAATATCAACTGCTGACACATGGAAACATCAAATGGGAGTCTACCCAAAAAATGGTCTAGCTGTTATGTTATGATTTCTCTAATACGTTAACAAGAAAAAAGATATATTTTAACTCTGATTTCATTGTGTCAATAGATGCACAAATGCAACTTCAAAAACCAAAGAGAAAGTAGAGAAAGTGTCATTTTCAAAGCAAAACGATAAGAAAACAAGAGTAGAACCAACATACTCAAAGAAATTTCAGTAGACTCAAAGAAAAACAATGCTAGAACCAACTGCTTTACCCTCCTCTAACATGGCCACATTTTTATATTTCCCTGACAAACCACATTTTTAAAATCAAATATCTAGAAAAATGTATAGAAACAACGAATAAATGATGCTTTAGAAAATATGTTGATGCATTAACTACCCCATTTCTTATTCTCGAGGACCTTCATTATTTCAATGCATTTAAAAGAGATGTGTCAGGAGATCTGCAATTTTTGGTTCTGAGCATTTAAGGACTAATACTTTAATGAGATTGAAGAAAAGGATGATGAATAAATTGACTTCGAATAAGGACTCTTGAGAACATAAGGTTACACCATCAATTTTTTTGAACCATGCAATCTTTCCACTCAGATGTGAATCCTAAGTGGACCAAAGGTCTTTCAACTAGAAATGGGAGGCTTTTTGTCCTCTAGATTAAAGGTTTTCATCCTGAGGTGTGCAGATGAACAAAGTGCTCAAACTCTGAAATAGGGTTTGATAACAATAACAATGGATCCTTTTTTTTTCCTTCCCAACTCTTTTTTTATATTCACCCTTTTTAATCTTGATTTATCTTTTTCCACCTAAAATTATCTCCAAAAGTGTCAAATACACTTTTTAATAAAATATTTTATTAAGCTCACAACAATAAAGTAATAATATTTAAGTTGTCCCTTTTATAAAATTATAAAATAATGTCACTGGACCACTTAACATATTATTATTAAATTATTTCCCTAACTTTATCCCTTAACCTACAGAAAAAAAGAAATAGGCCATAGATCTCTTGATTAATTTAACTTTAAAAAGGAGACATGACAATAGGATCCAGGTGATATTTTAAGATACGAAAAGCGTAGAGTTTGTAATAAGTTCAATACCATTGTTGCTAATAATTTCATCATCCCATACAAATGGATAAGAAGGAATTCCAAATTGACCATAGATGAGCATAAAGAAAATGTTGTGAATGATAGCAAGGTTCAGTGTTTGCAACTTATGAGTCAAATATAAGGAACAGAAGGATGTCACCTCCTATTTGAAAATGGCGATGGAGCTATTCAAAATTCAAGTAAGCAAATTCATATCATTCTAATTGGCTTCAGATGTGATTTTCAGATAGAGAGTGCAATTATCCAAACTATGAGTGCATTGGAAAATGCATATGACACAGTGCTTAGCGGTAAATTGGAAAATGGTTGTCTTCTATACAAGGTCACTGGTATGCAGGATATGACAGCAGCGATTTCTCTTCCTAGATTGGTTTTGATTCAGTTCCCAGTTTACCATACAACATTGGCATGATATGTATCATAGGTAATAGGCTGTATTTGTATGAATATAATATCACATTAAGGAAAATACTGCTTAATAACTTCAAGAGGGAAGAAGGTAATGTTAACTTGTTGTGTTTGCATCTTCATGACCCACCATTTGTGGTCAAAGGTCAAGTAGGGAATTCACTAAATAGACTAGCATACAATGTTGGACATGCTTGAGGTTATCATGGGAAACATTTTGATATGAGCAAACACATATCCTTTTGACCAAAGCTGCCTACACATTTTAATGTGGGATCTAGGAGAAATTTTTAGGCATAAGCAGGGTAAAAATTTTGATAGGTTCAGAATCATTATTGTTGAATATGTTATGAAAGCTAATCAGGATGTGGAAGTTAAGTGGTTGCAATTCATGAACCAATCACCACATCCACAATCTAAAGAGATGAACCTTAGATTTGAAGGATGGTTATTGGTTTATGATGCCTAAATAAAGGTAGTCACAGTAAAAGAAAAAAAATTATGAAGCACGAATTGCCCAAGCAATCAAATGCTTGTTATTGAGGGGCATTCAAACCCTCTCACTTTCTGAGCAAGGTAAACATCATGTTGATATTCAAATTTTTCTAAACAAGTGTATTGTGATATTTGGTCATTTGCCCTAATATTGCAGAAGGATACAGAAAATCAGCATTTGGCATCAAATTCCAAGCATTTTCACCTACCCAAGATACATAGAGAAAAAAATCCAAGAGTTGATTACATTCATGGGAATGATTTTCAATTTTTTTCTAGATCTCAGTGGATTACAAAAGATCCATTCTTTTAGGTAGATGTAGAGGCATCAACTGGTTCAAATTCTTCAGCTCGTAATAATATCAGAGTGGTGCGACACAAGCCAATTGCATCACAAGGAGGATTGAGGATTGGAAATTGCAAATTCCCAAGATTGATTTGGGATCCAAGTGTTGCTTGAGAACAAACAATTTTCGAGAAGGGCAGACTATCATGTCCCCTTTTTCGCTGAAGCTAAAAAAATAATTAAAATATCTTGAGTTGTCCCAGTGACTTTATTTTATTAAAAGGGCAACTTAATATTATTTTATTATTAAAAATTGTTAATGAATGATTAAATTCTTCTCTGTATAACTGTCGATCCTCACATGTAAACAATATCTATCAATTTCAATATCGTTTAAGTGAGGAGGGAGTTAGCATAAATATCAAATGTGGGAGACATGTCCCATGAGCGGATGTGTCTCCACAAAGTGGAGACATGTCGGCTCAAGGGGCGTGTCTCTCCATTTAATATAATACTTGTTTTAAATGAAGATCAAGTCTCTTTATCAGACCGATGCTACTTAATATCAACAAAAATAAAGGTCCAATAAAATATTTTTAGAAAGAGGCCCTAAAGTGATGATAAAAGTGTCGCTAGGACAAAGGAACCAACTAAGAAGTGTATTCTAGACACTTCTAAGAGGCTTAAATTAGTAAATAAGGGGTTATAAAAGGAGGTGCTTCGCTGGGAAAAAAGGGCATTCTAAATATTTCATGTATTTGATTTCTCCAATAGTTTCGACTTTGTGTTCATCTATTTTCTCCAAAGGACAAAAACACTTGGTGTATAGGTGATCAAAGGACGAAAACCCTTCAATTTCTAGGCAAGTAGAGGACAAAAAACCTCTTGTTTGTAAAGGTGATTCCATTCAGGGATCACATTGGTGCTGAATGTTTCCAATTTCCTTTGGTGTTATTGTTTGGTGTTTGGTGTGTAGATTTTTACAGATTTTCAGTATAGTTTTCAGTTTCAAAGAGAATGTCTATATTTGTATTTGTTGCTACAGTGAGCCTACCTCTACTCAATGATCTATGCTCCTGCTACGGTGTTTTATACAACTGCTACAATGATCCATACCGCTACAGTGTCTTACTAAAATAGTTGTATGATTTTGTTGGTTTGTGGGTTTTCGATATCATAGCATTATCATATGGTTGTAATGGCATCAGATTAATTGCTGCAATTGTGAGCATTTTCCAACCATATCTCGTATAACAGATTGCAACTTTTTAAATTTAAGAATTTTATTAAGCCGCTACACATACCATTCCAGGTCTTCCATACCAGTTGCAGCAAGTTTGAAGACTGCTGGCAGCAGTTTTTTGGGTCATAAATGGACTGTTGTACATTTCTGGGCATTGTACAGTTCATGTCAAACATACAAATCAGCAGAATTTGTAAGTCTCAGGTTCTATTGTCATTATCAATCCATTCTACTACCTTTCATCACCAGTATCCAATGGAGCTGGAGTATTATCATCTGCAATCTTTGCTATTAGGGTCTAATATCAGCTGCAATATCATTGTTTTGTTCCTTCCATGCTGTACATTTTGGTATTGGATGATTCGGTAACATTATTATCTGCTGATTGTACATTCCAACATTAGCCATTTAGAGGTTTAGCTACATCATTAAGCTTCTAGTATTTGCTTTCATTTCAGAATTGTCTTTAAAGACTGTTTCAGATATTTTTTGTGCTAGTTATGCTAAATATCAGAAGGATTTTAGAATGATATGGTTTCAGATTTATCGTCAAGATTTCAGTATTGATTTGCATTGTCCAATCAACTTACTCTATGCGGCTCTCCGCCAAATAATAATTTGAAGTATGGAAGGCTATGCCATCTTGAATTAATCAATTTCATTTTCAACTATTGCATGTCTTGTAGACCTATGTGGCTTGCTGATTCTATGCATATTTGATTTAATTTCTAGTCACTGTATGCTCTCACCTTGCCCATCTCTGGATCTTGGTAATCAAAAAGTGCTAGAAATTCATGCATTTTTGTTAAGTTGTCAAAATATCTAGTTTGGGACATTACAACATTGAACTGTCCAAACTTAATTTTTAGTTAAATGATGTCTTCAATGTGTCTAGTAGACATACAAACTCAAACCAATCCAGTTAAATTCATGGAAATTATAATAGAATTTGTTCCAAACTAATAATGTAGGGTCTCATGTTTGTGTTTTTAGTGGTATATTTAAATACGATCCTGAGCTGTTTTTTTTACGTATGATATAATAATCCAATGTATATTGATCCCATCCACAATCTTTCTGATTTTCAAACTGTCTTCTTTTATATGTTACTATCAAAAGACAGAAATAAACTAATTCTATAGTCTTCAATTTTCCTGTTTCTGGATTTTGATTGTGTTTGAATTTTTGCATAAACATTTCGGATCACACTCTGTGATCCATCATCAGGATGATAGAGTGCATAAGGAGATGAATAATGGTTAGTTGCAGACTCAGTTAGCTTAAAAGGAAGAAAGGTGAGAGGTAATCACTATGAATTGTGGAAATCTCATAGCATTAATTCTGTAGTCATTTGCCACTACCTCAGGTTGACCAATGTATGGCATTTTTAACACCAACCATTTCAAATGACAATGAGATATATAGGGAATAACTGCCTACAATAACCATCCAATGTGAACATAAATAGAGGACATGAATAATAATTATATTGAAGTAGGAATGTTACCCAATTATAAGCGTAAAATATTAATGTATAGATTCACATGAGCATGACCATGCACTGCATAACTGAATCCCCTTGTTAGTGACTCAAAAACAATATTAAGTTCATAATTAACTGTTCAATCCTATTCTTAACAATAAGACACCCAAATTAGTTTGCTGGCCCCTGACAATTGAGTGATTAAGGACAGTTTGAAAGAGTTAATTCAGTTGACTGATCTTGGGGGTCTGTTGGGCTAGTTTTCATGAAAACCCTTTCAATCTCACTCTAAGGGACCCCAGGATCTTTAGGCAGGAGTTGTCTTTGTTGATCGCATTAAATTCAAGTGTTTCCAAACAGAGCTTGAGTTCTTGGAGTATAAGTGCAAATGTTAGTTTTTCAAGCTGTCTGAGGAAGAGACTTCCATTGTGTGTTGTTAATAAAGTGATATAATTATTTTTTCCTAGAGAAGAATAATTCACTTAAAAAATTTGTACCCCAAACCCTCCTACAACATGTAATTTATCATCATGTCAATGATCAAGAATAAATGAAGCAGAAAATGTGTCATATGCCATCAAGTCAAATGATGGAAATGCTATTAAAAAAGGACCAACAATGACTGGCAAGAACAAGATAGAAGCATGCCTCTTAATACACATCATCTAAATCATTTACGATCCAGATCCCAAGAGATATTTCAAGGAGAACACTATAAATTGTTAGAATCTAGATGTGGAGAAAGATATTTAGGAATGATAAAAAAACTGGAAGAAAAACTTATATTGATTTTTGCTCTGTACAAGGCATATTGTCAAGGTAGATATGGCTATTTACATTCCACTAGCTACACATTAGCTTTGATATCTGATGATTACTACCAATCTAGATATGGATACATAGCATTGCAAATCTGCAAAGGATAGAAAGCCGTTATGGATATCAAATGGCTACCTTTTCATACATGACTCTCTACTTTCTTTCGGTTAGGTCGAGTGGCATCTGAATGTTATGATCAAGTTTGACCCCACCCCTATAAGGATGAACAGCTACACTGTTGGCATTTAGTGTTACAATGTGTTGTGAGTGGACATTAGCAGTTTGGTATGCAGGTGTCTAGAACCCTGACAAAGACAATGATAAAGATCATGAAAGGTTCAGTGTGCACTTGGATGGCACCACACCAGATATTCTAAGATTTCCCTATGCCACTAAAAACAAGTGTGTACCATCTAGTGGAGATGGATCAATGATCTTAGAAATACCACAAAACTATAGACTATAAGACATGAGATGACATCACGGTAAGCCATGCGAATGGGCTTGGCAGTATTGCTCGAGTTGCATTTGGAGAATAAACTTGGATCAATCTGCCATGCTCATCCTCATGCATGTTTTCTTTGAATATTTTTCAGTAGTTTCAATTATGCAACCTAAGTGTGCCTAATGGTGAAGATGCATCCACTTCATAAAGGAAGCATAGGTTTGAATCTAAAGGGGGATAAGGTATGTACACCTTGTTGAAAAATATAAAAGAAAGATGTAAAACAGTCCCTCTTGTGGGCTACCACAAGAGTATCTCATACATCAATTGGGTGCCTCACTTGGTGGTAATCTAACCTATCTTTACCTTGTGTTGTCTACTCTGGTCATAATGATTGATAGCCAATCAAGATCTCTACACTATGAAAAATAACCTCAATGGATAATACATCATGTATACCATCCTTGATCCTTCATAATCCCACACCCTGCTAAAACCAAATTCATATTTGGGCAATGCTCATGATGGAAATTGGAGAATTGAATGGACATATACCAAATCCTCTATTTTATTGCTGCCTGGCCAATTACACTTAGCCAATGGATGAAACTGCAATTACTCCAACTTCATTCTCATGCAGACAAACTGAACTATGTGAGGGAAGTAAAATGCTAGAAGGTTCCAAAATGTTCTACTAATTACCCCAAAAAATCTATCGATTATGAAATCCAACTATTACAAACCTCTTCATCTTCTGATGGTTTCACATGATAATATTTCATAACAAATATTACCACTGTCCTATATCAAACATTTGATTGTATACATGGTGGCAGCTCGATGTCAACACAATCCATAGTCTTTGAAAAAGTCTCAAAGAACATTTACAAATTATCACTGCTTCAATAAGTCATCACTAGTTTCTTCCGAAATCTGTCAAATTCAACATGCTTTGATTATAATACTTAATAGAATCTCTTTTCCTGTTCTAAACTAGCAATCATGTTAGATATTTTCTTCATTTTTGCATCCAACTGACTATACCACATTATAGAATATCCTTATGGCCTACTGAGGAAAACCTACGCTGTGTCTTGTTGTCCATAATTATATTATATATTCAACAGTTCTCCTAATTTAATTATTGTGTTGTTGGGTTCTCATTTTGTTCACCACAGAATCTAGATGGCTTTGGTACAGAAAGGCATTTAGGCTCCATCTTCTCCTTTTTAAGATCTACAGTCTTCTTATGAAAAAGGTTAGTCATTTTTTGTCTTTTGTGTATAAATCAGCACATTTATTCCCTGGCAGCTGAGGCTTTTCATAACCCAACAGACATTCTTCCAATATGCTTAGTTTCCCTGGTTCCACTGAGGTTTATTCATAACTCATGAATAAAAATTCTTCTGATATTGTTTAGTTTCCCTCGCTGAGATGATACCACCTCAAAATCAATTCTAATACCTATAAAATGAAGACAAGAATTATAATACTTGAATTTGATTTATGTCAATGACATGGTAGTGATTCCTCTTCCGAAATATTACCAATCTCTGAATCTGTATTATGCTACCTAGGCTTGTTCATTCAAACCTACTTAGTCTGGGTGATTCTCCTATGCTTGTTATCAGATTTAAGTCGTGCTTTAATCGTGATTGATAAGGGCTCTAGTACTTCAATTTCTTCAAGTTTAGATGCCAAGGTCCCCATCAGCTTTAACTTATTTAGCAACATGTACCTGTTCACATGGTTGTTTGTAATGAATGCAATAGATGACACTCTCTTTTTTGAAAAATTTAGGTTTGCCCACTTCAGGCTCACCTCATCTAGCTAATTTAAATCTTGTTTTTAGATTGTAGCTTTTTGTTTCTTCTGGACAATGGAGCCCATTATCGGCTCACCTTGTTATTATAACTGGCTATTCTTTCAAGTCCCATAGACACATTTGGTCATCTGTGGACATTAATATAATTCATTACTTCCATTATTTAGTAAAGTCACAGTTTAAAATGTCCTTTACAATTTAGTTTAGAAAATATCAAAATCTCAGAACACAAATATCAGAAAGGCTAAGGCTTATAGGAAGAGCTGGTATGACATTATGAACTACATATTAGCCCAATAGGCAAATATCACAAAACAACTGAGTAAAATTGATCAGATGCTGATACTTCTTTCTTAGACTAATAATAGTTAAACTAAGGATGACCTCCAAAAACATATAAACTATAAATTTTAAAAACAACGAACAACATTTCAAGATTCAGAATCCTACAGTGCATGTTTGATGATATAATGATTTCAAGTATATTAACCTGTCTAATATTCGCCACCGGTCACCAATTTTTGCATCAACATCATCAAGTTCTTTTTCTAGGTTCTGAAGCATAGCATCAACCTGCAATCAATATTATGCCATCAGACTCAGCTGTATTATTATGTAACTCCAGACACAATAGACAGATTACTACATAAAAAAATTCTTCTGCAATCATGATTAACACATCATTCTCTAAATTGTGCAATATAGAATATAGAATGATTTGATGTTATCAGAATAATAAAGTTCAATAGAATTTGTTTCCATAAAAAAATGTTTTCATGCAGATGACACACCAAGCCCAAGAATGACAATATATGCACAATTACATATATGAGAAGTCCAGATTCTTGGCCCCCTTTCTTCCAGCAAACTATTTGAGATGTTTGATTTGCTAGTGAAATTAACTGCATTTATGCTTATTCAAAAATGAGAACACCAAGCATTCCCTATTCCTTATAAGCTTCAATAGCTAATGGTTTCAGTTTAGTAGTCAGTGTTCAACAAGTATGTGTCCCCTTCCCCAAAATGCCCACATTTTTTAGACGGGAACATCCCCAAGACATGGGGACTTAGAGGGGACATACACCTGCTGTCCCACTACCATCACTCAAGACCCGAGGACATTTTTGAGACATCCTCCTTGTTTGGGGACTCTAGGACATCCCCAAGATGTCCAAGGGACTCTAAGGAGTCTTCCAACCATCCCCAAGACTTCTAGACATCCCCCATGGCAAGAAAATGAAAAAGTCAATAATTTTTAGAAAACAAAAACTGTTTTCGATCTACATGACATAGACCTTAACCCTAATGGTCCATGGACTCCACCTAAATGCTAAGCACTCACAAAAATCTTATAAATAGGTATCTAACTTCTAAGCCTCATTTCAAATCACTCGTAAGTTTCAAAATTAGTAAGGGCCCCATGAGGGGTGCTACCCCTCAACCCCCAAACCTCCACCCACCATTGTTAATGTTCAATGCAATCATTGCAATGTTTTAATGTTTAGTAGTTTAAAATTTACTTAGTATGCCAAAGTTTCATTTGTAATTCTTACACTTATTCCTTATACATGTTTTTATAACTAATTTTTCAAGTACTCTATGTATTTGTGCCACCCCCCACTACCACCTTCCCCCCACCATCCCCAAACTTAGGCCCTTGGTTCCCCCATCCCCCCATCAGGAAACTTTGTGGAACATAAGGGGTAAATAATATTCACTTCTTGTAATGGAAGAAAGTGGATATAGCTGCATGGGATTCCCCTATTCTTATTTGTTATACCCATACAAAAAAAATCATACTCTGTTCAATTTCAAGCTAAATCTTGTCTTTCCATTGATTCAAAGGTTATGTTCCAAAGCTTCGTCATGTTGGCCTTTGTCATCTTTCTTGGCATTTTTGCAAGCACAAGGAAGAACTTTAAAATGCTATTGGCAAGGCAAATAATGCAACTCAATTATGAAGAGATATTGATCATCACTCATAGTACTTGATTTCAATCACCTTCATCTTTCTTCAATGAATTCTTTTAAAAGGGTTGTCTGGTCTCAACGACATTTTATCAAAATTTGAGCAAGCTTCATCTACATTCAAGGATTTTTGCTATCTAAGTATAGAATTTTCATTGTTCTCCATGACTTTTAGCAAGGTTTTTCAATAAATCAGATGTTTGAACTTGCGAAGTATAGGCACTTGTAAGGATCAAATAAAAAAATTCCATCTAAAATTTGTCTCTTAATTGTTGCACACCCTAGAAGGGAAATATTGTGAGTATATTGCATAGGCATGGAAGCAAAAAAAAAATGTCTTATTTGCTGAAATCATGCCTATACAATCACATGTAGCCTAACAAAGGCATGTGTAGGGAAATGCAGGGCACAAAACAATATTTGCTTGTAAAAGTTCATGATTATGCAGAGATGTACACTAGAATGAAGAATTTTTTGATAAAAACTGCATCCATTATCAAGTGTGTGTGGAATGAATAGGTGTGTGCCTGAATGAAGGGACTTTGTCTTCAAAGAGCAATGCAAAAATGGCAATGGTCAACAAGCACACAAGGAAAGAATAAAGATGCACTTGATTAAGGGAAAATTTCAGGAGTTTATAACACCAAATTTGAGCTTATTGTTCAGTACACCTGAGTATTGATGGCACACCTTTTGAAGTGTCCTACCCCGAACTAAGTTTTGGCTTTGCGAATTTGCTCGATTAATTTTCAGTTTTACACATAGGACATTTTGTCAAACACTTTCATTCCATTTGCAACTCTTGACATTCGACCATTACATATGCAGCAATGAGATAACAACCAGTCACAGTCACCAACCTGAGTGCTATTATGAAGCTGTTTTGACACTATGACTGCGCATAAATACTACAACAGCAAATGCTTAACAGATGCAATATTCTGATTTGTGTCAGAAGTTACAGTATGATTGAGATCATACATGCAACACTCGCCAAAAATTTGGCGAGTTTCGAAAAACTCGCGAGTTTTTTTGGCTAGCAAGTTTTCCAAGCAATTGTACACCAAGAAAACTCATCGTACATTCTGGAAAAATCCACGCCATTGCTGGGGAGAGGTGTTAAAGGCTAGAAAATACAGTGAATTAAGTTAAGACCAATGCGTTAGGATGAAAGCTCGTGCAACTGCTAGCCTTGCTCGATGATTAGTCCTAATTTGCGTTGTTTAAATCATATAGATGCATTGTTAGAATTTGTAGGTAGATTTTAGAAAAAAACCATTTATGTATCAACACCAGTTGTTGTGAGTAAATTGATAGAAAGAACTAAGAAGCAATTTTGAAGAAACAACATAAAAACAATAAAAATGTTGCATTTGCAAAGCACTTTAAACACATCACTTTTCAAAGAAAAATGCTTCAAAAATGAAGAATCTAAAGGACACGCAAGAAGAAAAATGTGCTTGGTGACGGGGGCGCTGCCCCTCGACCCCGCCCTGTCTCGTGACAGGGAGCACGCCCAGGGCGCTGCCCTGGGACCCTGCAAGGGGCGTTGCCCCTTGACCCCACTGGGGGTTGCCACCCCCAGACCCCTCGCTTTCAAATTTAAAAACAAAAGAAGAACTTGGTGGGGGAATCGCGCTAACAAAAAGTGATATTTTTATACCCCCTCTACATAAAGAATGCAACTTAGAATATATTGATCTTTCACCACCATTGTCACATGCATCTACAAATCTTATTCCTATAGATGAACAAGAACATATCATTGATGAATTTTTAAGAGTCAAGACAATGGATTTTTGAAAATGATGCGGTTTTGTGTCTAATTTTCTTTCAAATCAATCAAATATAACTATACTCAGATAGTTTCTTCTATGTACTCATTTTATTGACTCATTGGATGCATCTTATCATTGAATTTTGCAAAAAAAAAGTGTTTTTAATGAAGTTTAAGCAATTTTTTAAGTTGCCGAGTTTTTTCCGTACTGTATTTTCCAGGCTTGGTGAGTTTTTGAAATTGGCGAGTCTTGCAACTATGATTGAGATACATAGATTTTCACAAGACATGACTGCAGTTATAACATAAGCATATAAAATGAAGTATCTTTTGGGTCTGATCATTCAATTTCAATAGGACATTTATAATCAATAGGCTGGATTTAAACAGAGGTAAGCTACTGATACAACAAACTCAGATTGAGCTTTTAGATAGCACAGAAATTGATATCAGACTTGACTGTAGCTAATCATGGGATGATACAGAACACTTAAAGGGTCTGATTTGCATGAGAATGATACTCAGTATGAGCCTACAACTGATAAGAATTACCTTCTGCATTTACAACCCAGTTTACAACATCTATAACAGCTAATAAACCCCCTACAATCAACGTCTATGCAACAGTAATATTAAATGCAGCTATAAAGGGTTCTTAGATCTGAAAAATGACATTTGTCAGTGATAATATGAGCTCGAACTGCTGACAGCAAGATCCAGATGTATCATAAATTCCACAACTTGGCCTCTTACTCGCCCAGCTCACCTTTGCCATGCCATACGACCCTTCTATAGACAATCTGGGCATCAAACTTCACACACAGCCCCTGATATGAAGCCTAACAACTGCTGCAGACAATAACTTATAACAGGAGCTATTTGCCCAGGTCTGAATGCATCAGAAAACCCTACTAGAATCTCATGCCAGGCTTAGGAATGAAGTTTGCAAGGTTCCAGTGAAGAGTAAACCCTCTAACTGAAAGGAAGAAATGATGATATGATAATCGAATTTCCAAACCCCTGATTAATCCAGTAATTCTTTAAACAAACTCTGAAACACAATGCACAACCTCTTAATGAAGTTGTCTGCAAGCTGGCTTGGGAGATCTTTCACTCCTATACCGAGCTGTTCTTCCTGAGGGATTTCGTCCTCAAAAAGCTTGAGATTTTCATCCAGCAAACCCTAGCTGAAGCTCTTCTCCAAATTTCTCCAAAACAAGAATAATATTCATGAATGAATGAAATGAACTCCAAATGCTTTTTTATACTTCACCTCAAATTCACTTTTTAAATTCATTTCATTCAATTTACTTTCATTTCCCTTTTAATTATGATACACAACTTAATAATATAAAATATACTTTAAGTCATTTAAGTCCCTTTTTAATAAAGTCCTTATGTCTCCCTTTTAACATAATAAATTAATAAAGCATCATTAAATCACTTTATTAATTTCCATTTAACATTTATATCACCTTTTATGATAAAGTCCCCTATAAATAATCACTTTATTAAAATATTATAAAGTGACTTAAGAATAAATCACTTTAATATTTCATCTTTTATGTTGAGACCATCACCTGATCACTCCAACTGGAAACTGATGCTGCAATTGATCTCGGAGTGATGTCTAAACAAAGCAAGCCAACTACCAATCTCCTGTAAAGTAGGGATTCCACTAAAAAGTAGGAAACTGTCAGTGATAATCTGAATGGCTCATAAAGCCACTTGCCATGCTCCACAAGCTCCGAGTGGTCACAGGTGAACTGGCAATCCCTTCCTAAAAAATAGGAGATTGGCTCCAAGCTCCTAAAATGCTACACAAACTTCCCAAAAGGTTAGAAGACCCCCGAAAGAGCTCCCTAACCACTATGTTAGCCTACAAGAACCCAACTAATAGGCTAACCACCACGATTGATCACTACCTGAGAAAAGGCGACATTATAGTTTGCCCTCCACAAGATTGCTTGTCCCCAAGCAATCCTCACCTAGATGCCCTAGCCTGTCACCTAAATGCTCGGATCCCAAATCAATATGTAGAATGCCCAACCACATATCCACTACATTTGCAAGGTACAGATAAAACCATGCTCAACATCACTGCAAACAACTACCCCAATGTAGAGCAATCTACCAAACAAAGGAATCCATGGATCCCATAACCAAAATGGAAGTTTGCTAGACACATCACCTACTGACTTCCCCTGCGCCACTCTGGTATAATCTTCACCATGCTAAGAGTGGTGAAGCAACACATCTGGATCTCATCGAACTGTCATGCAACACCTATCACCACCTGGATCCCAACACACCAAAAACTCACATCCATCAAACATGAAAAGATGGAAGCATCTTGAAGCGCCAACATCACAACAGCTCCCTCCATCATCAGCTAACCTCCCATGGATGTGATGACTACCCCTCATAGGTGTCGAAAGATGTGTAACCACTCCTCTTAGGTTGCTGATATGGGACAAATCAGCAGCCTTAGGACTGTAAGATCGACCTACGGGGATGCAAATGATACCGCCAAGTTCATAGGGTGATGAAGTATCACCTCTATGTTGCTCACCCATGACAAGGAGATGATGCAACTCTCCTCCAAGCTCAAGCATAGTTGTTGTCCTCCAAAAATTATGAATAAAAACCTTCTCCCAAACAATAGAACAGTCGTCCCCTACCAACTTATGGAGTAGAAGTCCATCACTACGGGTTGAACTAATAATGCCATCATGCTCACTGAAACCACAACTTCCCTGTAGCCACGCCTCCAATGGAATTTCTTGAAACAAGGAAGTTGCAAACTCTGCCAAGGACACATTTGCATGATGAAAATTTGATCCCTGATTCTGTAAACAACCATCAGAAAGTAACAAAGTCGAATAGCCACAGTCTTTGGTTTCATCTTCCGAAGATGGAAGCACTCCATCCCACAATGGGTGATATGAATCCTGAGCCAACCCACACCTACACACCATCAAATCATTTGTGTGTGGACTAAAAGAGAAGTGATGAGCACTCCTTACTATGTAGTCAATATGGAATGCACCTGCTTGTGCCAATGGTTGACTAGCATAGTCATTGGGAAAGCACACTTCTTCACTCTCATCACTTGAATCAGGAGGTGGCTCAAGTCTCCGATTTTGAAGGGTAGATTAGGTAGTTGCTCTGCAAGTCCTCTTTGTGACCCAATAGCAAAGCCCCTATGTAATAGCAACTAGAGGTATCCTGACTTAATTCCCTCTAGGGCACGCATGATAGTTTGCAAAGTAGATATGGAAGTCCCAACTACCAACCTTGTCCGCCTTTCCTCCAATTGTGTTGACCACAGGAGGTACTCCACAAACTTGTGTGTGTTGTCGAAATGAGATAAGGTTTGGACAACCCTATCCTCAATGACAATTAGTTGTTCCTTGAGCCCCAATGACTCATTAGGCTCAAGCCTACCAACCACCTCACCAATGCATTACCCGATCTACTGGTAGATGTAGGAGACATGCTCCCACTAGACGCCCTACAATCCTCATGCAAATAAGATGGGATAACGTGATGATTCAACATGCTAGTCACACAAGACTCTGCCTCTCAGCACAAGACTCACCAATAGAAATCTCTACTCCGCCAATGTAGAGACTAGTAACCTTGTCACGTGCGGATGCATGCACCTCACAACTAGTTGGTCCACATAGTGTATGCATCTCTACCTCCGTCATTTCTGTATCTTGAGCCCTCAATCCATAAGTACCACTCTCATCCATAGGCGTCATGGCAGCCCTAGAAGACTGAATTTCTATTGTGGATGATGTTGATCGAGTCAAGCTCAATTCCTCACATAGCTCATCTATCCAAATCTTCGATTCTTGAAGGGCCTTCTAAGTGCTCTTTAGAGAATCTTTGGTAACCTCAAGCTCATAGGAAATCTTGTCAACCTCCTCTTTCCCTTTCAACGCATCAAAGTAGGTCTCACCAAGCATGAGTAGGTGATCTCTATCTAAGAGTAGCTGTAAGTAGTTGGTCTTTGTTACCATTAATGCCTCTTTGAGTGCATGGTAACCTTCAAGGGAAAGTCCTCCTTCACGATTGTTTTGTATCACTAGAATCCTCCAACAATACTTTACCATCAGCTGAAGAGTGTCATCAAAGTGTCTAATGGCTGCAACAATCTGATCTTCATTCACCTTCAGTTGTCCTGCTAACTGATTGGACTCTTGGGACCCATCAATCTCATAAATTTTCTGATTTAGGATCGTCATGCAACATAAAATTTGATTTGTTTTCAAGGCTGATATCAACTTCATGAGCACTGAAAATGTCATCCTCGGGTTCTATCAAACAACTATCAAGATGTAAGGCATTCTCATAATCAACCACTTCAGATTTGAACCCCTTTTCTTCCACCTACTCCTCATCAAACAAGTAGGGCCTCAGCTTACCCTCACATTGTTTGAAAACACTGTGAACCAAGTTATAAGCAGCTATAGACATCACTTGTACTTGCTTAAGAACAACCGACAATAAAGATAAGATAGGCTGGGGAATTTCATCACTTTCATTAATGATTGTAGCCATAATGATCCTCATATAGTCCTAAATAGATTCATCATGTTCCTCACTGATAGAATCCATGAAAAGACGAAACATCTGTAAAATAAGGTCATTACAATCACAGCCAATCATAACAACGCATGATCTCACACATAGTTTGCAGACTCTCCGGGACTCGCTGCAGACTCGGCGGACTCGGGAGTCCGTGGCTGAGCCGAGTCAACTCGCCACGGACTCGGGAGTTGAGTCCAGGAGAGTCCTGGGTCGGGACTCCCGAGTCCGACCTCTGGACTCGGCCTAGCCAATCATAACAACGCATGATCTCACTGTATTCAAAAAGTTGCAGAGTTTGGCAAAGGGTACACACCCCCAACTTCAAAGGCTTTCAGGACAACTCTTTTGCCAAGGTCAAAAGATAGAGTGACTAAGAAATTAGCTGATGTCAAAGCCTCTTGGAATGAAACAGGTTGCACTATATTGAGTGATGGATGGTCAGATATATGTCAAAGGCCATTGATTAATGTTTTGGTATCTTCTCCTGATGGTGTTGTGTTCTTGAAAGTGATTGACACCATGAACCACAAGAAAACTTCTGAGTATATTTCCAAATATTAGAGGAAGCCATTCTTGAAGTAGGCGTGGAAAATGTGGTTCAAGTGGTAACTGATAGTGCAACAAATTTTGTGGGAGCTAGGAAACTAATTATAGAGAAGTACCCAAAAATATATTGGAGCCTGTGTGCAGCTCATTGTCTTGATTTGTTGCTTCATGACTTGGCTAAATTCCCATGGGTACATGAAGTTATTCATAGAGGGAGAGCAATTGCAAATTTCATACGAAATCATCGTCTCACATTGAGTCTTTATAGGCAGCATGCATCCAGGGAGTTGTTGAGGCCTTGTGAAACAAGATTTGCATCATTTTATATCACTTTGAAAAGAGTGGTTGAAGAAAAAGCAGCTTTGAGGGCTGTTATTTGTTCCAATCAGTGGGAAAATTTTGTGCTTTCAAAAGGTCCTAAAGGGAAGAACATTGAGCAAATCATTCTAAACAGCAATTTATGGGAAAGTGCAGCAAAATTTTTGCTTATATGTGAACCAATTGTTGACGTGCTTCGTATGGTTGATGGTGACACTCCTTGCCTTGGCATGCTTTATGAAAGCATGGACCGTTGTAAGGAATCTATTGAAAAAGCACTAAATAATGTGGAAGCAGAAAATATGGAGATATGGGAGACAGTTGATTGTAGATGGAAAATGATGCACACACCTTTACATGCAACAACTTGTTTTCTGGAGCCTAAGCTGTTTTCTATTAATAGAAAAGGTGATTCTGAAATTATGGGAGGGCTTTTTGAAGCCATTCAAAAGTATGCATCAAATGCAACAATTTCAGCACTAATCAGAGATCAATGTTGGGAATACAAGAAAGGAGAAGGGATGTTTGGAATGGCAGCAGCCAAATATGACTTGGCACGTATACCTGGATATAGATGGTTGTTGGACTATGGAGGACAAACTCCTGAGCTACAAAAGTTTGTTGTTCGAATCTTGAGTCAGGGAGCAAGTTCATCAGCTTGTGAGAGGAACTAGAGTTGCTTTGACCACATCCATTCGAAGAAAAGGAATAAATTATTGTCTAGAAAGTTGCGAGATCTTGTCTATGTTCGCAGCAATTTAAAATTGTTCATGAACAAATCAGCAAAAAACTCTTCCTCAAATCAAAATCTTGATGACATAGCAGTGTCAGTTGTAGATGAGCCTGACTTTGCAGATGATGAATTGAGTAGTGATACAGATGATGATGATTTGGCATCTCAGCCAAGTGTTCTTGATGACTTGGAGCTTTTTTGAAGTTCTAAAGTCTTGACTGTTATTGTACCTTTTTTGAGAAAAGAACATATTCACAAACGTGATTTCACATGTTTCTTATGGTTTATATTTTATAAATGTGTCATCTTTTTGTAATGATTTCAAATCTATTTATAAATGTTAAACTATTTAAACAATTTTATGGATATATTACTTATATTTATTAATAAATAAATAAAAATTACATAGGAGAATTTGATCCGAATTTTATACTTTTCGAATTTTTTCCTTGCCGAATTCCATCCGAATTTCAATGTTGTCGAATCCGAATTCGAATGTTGTGACTTAGGTCACAGGTGAACTATCAATCCCTTCCTAAAAAATAGGATATTGGCTCCAAGCTCCTGAAACGCCACGCAGACTTCCCAAAAAGTCACAAGACCCCCGAAAGAGCTCCCTAACCACTGTGTTAGCCTACGGGAACCCAATTGATAGGCTAACCACCACGACTGACCACTGCGTAGGAAAAGGGGACATTACACCTTTGTATTGTATACAAGAGCACATGCATTGTGAAAGTCGAATGAGCTGAAAATAGAGGCTATTATTGATATAAAAATACATCTCAATCCCTAAAACAGTTCACTAGCATGATTAATGGGAGATATATCTATTAATAAAAGAAGTGGTGCTTGTACAAAGAGTTGTGACTTTTAAAAATCAGCTAGAAATAAAAAGTGCTACTCATTGTTTCAAAATAAACAAGTCAAACTTTATTAAAAGACCTCTTAGCACCTATTTTAGGAAGGGATAAATATTATGCTCCTCTATACATGTACCCTGCATAATTTGACCCTGCTCCCTATAGGGGATGTTTGAGGAGGCAAAGATGATTAGGAAATGTCCCAACCCATACCAATTTTTTTTTTTAAATCAAAAATGTTTTACAAACAACCATTTTCAGGTAGGGAACAGCAAGGGGCAACTAGCCATCCCCTATAGCCCAATCATACCCCCACAACCCTTTACACAAACCATAAACCTAAGAAATCCACAATAACAACTAAATACAAAAGACAAAATCGTTTTGCCATTTTCCAAAAATGCGAAGAAGATAGAGAAGGAGAACAATTATGAGTTGCCCTCAGACCCCCACAAGGGGCATAACCCCTTCACCTTGCTTACAACTTCATATAGTCAATCAAGAAGAATAGGCTTACCTCTTGACAATAAGAGAAGTAGATGGTTATGCATAGTGTTTTGTGTAATGTCCCTTTGCCAATTCATTCCATCATTTCTGGAAATTCTAACTTTTTCTAAAGAGCACTAACTTTATCAAAAGGATATTCTAATAGTGGTAGAGAGTTCTTGGAGCCAAGATGAGTACAATGATATTTTCCATGTGTAGATCTAACATTTTGAGAACACTCCACACTGCTTAGAGAAGTATGTCATCATGGGAGAGCGCCAACCTTCGTATAGACTGATTTTTGTTTATTGTTGTGCCTGATAAATTAAATGCATGAATTAATAAATGAGATGGCAATGCATATCAAATACATGCGTAAAATACATCTTTATTTGCATATGAAATTATTATAGAAGAACAACAAAGATGGTCAGGCAAGGATTAAAGTCAATCTGATGAGATCATACCACCCTCCTCGATAATACACAATGTATTTAAAGGACCCAAGGATTGCCAAGAAGAACACAACCGTCAACCAATGGCAATTGATGCTTATAACTAGCTGAAGCCAACAACCAATTAATACATAGTCGAATAACCAATATTATCAAAACATAATAATAGACATTGCACACCAACTACAATTTCCTATACGCTAAAGGTATTGGTGGTGTGGTCAAAATTTGTGTTTGGGCTTTTTAATATTTTTCATAACTTTGGTGTAGAAAAAAATTAAATTTATTAAATGAAATGAAATATTTTAATGTCATCCATGAGACCAAACAATCTAAGGGACCGAGAACCACAACACTAAGATATCTCCAAATACTTTTTGATGTCGAATCTCCTACTATGGATTTTGACCAAAAAGCTAGCACTCTTGCTAATCTTTGCTTCCTCAAATAGCTTGTGCAAGTTGCCAACCTTCGAGTACGGATATCCTCACAAGTTGCGCACTCCATGATAAAGTGTCATTCTGTCTCCACCACCCCCTTACTACAAAATATGCATATTCTATCATCCCAAACTTCCTTAGGTATAATTGATTAAATATTTAAGTTGTCGAAAAGTGGAAAATTAAACGACAACTTATATTTAATTATTTAAAAAGGTAATTAAGTTTGGAGGGAAAAGGTGAACATTTAATTAAAAGTAATATTTAATTATTTTTAAGGTTGGATGGAAAAGAATAAAAAAGGGATTTATTATATTCATTATCAACTTCCAAAAACCCTAATTTTGGAGAGCTTTGAACTTTGGTTTGGGTTTTATCCTGAAGACAAAAACCCTAATGGTTTATCCAGGAATTGGAATCAAAAGACAAATTTTTGATTTGCACCGTTGGCTTCATACAAAGGTCAAATTTGTGCTTAAGAGGGAATTACAGGTTGTTACAAATACCAAAAAATATGAAAATACAAAAAATATATTTTTCCATATTTTTGCAGGTATCAATATTACTTGAATAATACACAAATCTTTATTTTATTTGTGGGATCAAACAATTGGTACCAACTATATAGCTTTGGCCCAGCTATACCAGTTTTAATTGCATAAGGGGACCATACCATTAACCAGGGGTGTGGGATTGGTTGAAATTTTATGCAGAGATAATTGAAGGAAAATACCTATCTATATTACTTCCAACCACCACTTGTCAAAAGTATATTGATCGGACCATTTAAAATTATAACTTTCACATAAAAGAGGAGTCACATTGGACAAGGGTGAATTGGAATCAAAGACTGAAGAGAAATCTAGGTCTTAAGGACAGCTGTTGCAGATGGGAGAAGTCTTATAGCAGGACATGGCATCGACCGCCACATTTCACAACTTAAAGAAAGTCATGTAAACTTTCACAACAATTTACCAAGGCAAAAATTAAAGGCAGCAATCAGAACCTTCAATGAAATCACAGCTCCAAATAAAATAAGACACCTGACCACCTAGCATAAGGAAGAACATTAAACAACAAGAAAACAAAGGAAGGAATTGCAACCTTTAAAATGGGGAAACCACAGCTCACAAAAAGATGGTGTGGGGGATTTAGATGCCAGCGCAACACTCAAGGGAATCGTGGGAATTTGCAAATTAGGTTCTCTTATGATTTGCGAATTTTATTAAATAATATTTAGGCATTGCTTTCCATTATGTTTTGAGAATATCTTATTCACTAAAAATGCAATATTTATTTAAATCTTGCAACTGAGAAAACAAAAATAAAATAGAATTGTCAGAAAAACAAAAACAAAAAGATATTCCAATAGGAATTGCTGGAAATTGCAAAAAGAAGTATTTCACCTTGCAACTTCAAGATCAGCAAAGCCCTAAGTATTGTCAAACTCCAACCACATATTGGGATGTTGATCCCAAAGATACCGCACGAGTTGATGAGGAGAAGACACAAGAGGGATTTGTCGAGGTTTTATTGGATGAGGCAACCCCTCATAGTGGCAATGACTTAAGACTTAGACTCCGATTTTGATGCAATATTAACAAACATTGATTAGGGGCAGCAACATACTTTCTACATTTGTCATTTTTAGTTGGAATTTGCATCCTTTAGGCTTTTGTTTTAATTTTTATACATTATATATGTACATTCATAATGAAAGCAATTGAATTTCTTAATTCACTTGTCAACTCTATTATTATGTAATTAAGATTCTATAATGTGTGCAATGGATGCCTTATCAATGTTATCATATGAATATTTTAAAATCTCCTATATTTTAAATTTTCCCCCTTTTTTTAATAGTTATCCCCTAAAAAATAGCCTCCTAAAAATGCATCCACTATTGTCCTTGTCCTAGAAACTTTGGTGGAACACAAGATAAATGCTATGTTAGTGGTTCGTCAACCAAAAGCCCTAAGTTCGGATCTGGTTCAGATTCCAATTCGATGCGGTCATGGGTTCATTTAAGGTACAAAAAATACCTATCAGTTCATCCCAAATGAACTCAAATGAACCCAAAACAAATTGAGAAGCATTCTCTTTGATATTGAAACGAACGCGGGGAATATTATATTTTTTTTGTTTTGTTTTTCCCAAAACGCAATTCTTTAAGACACATCCAATCACTATCCCTCATCAAATGTGATTAGGGGCATACACATCCAATCACAACATAACAAATTTGAGGACTAAATTCTCATTGTCACGTATCTAGCCATCGTTATAGATCAGAGCCACTTTGATCACAAATGATATGAGACGATTACCATTGCCAACTGGAAACCAATCTTGGCTATAATTATTTTGGCATAAGTAATTTTATCACAAACAATTCCGCACCCTCATCGCTAGTGCCAGAGGAGAGGACGTTGATTGTCCTCCAACCTCTTGTGCCTCCATCCTCTAGTTAATTTTATACTTAGCAAATTTGGCTTTTAGGCTTAGTTTGAGAATGCCCCCCTGAAGTGAATTTCTCTTTTACAAACCTCGAGTATATCGAGTACCACCAATCATGCACTCCAAATACAATTTTCTTTTTTAAATCGGAAAACAAAATCTATACATTACCAAATAAATCTCTATATACTTTAGAAAATGTACACACATACATATTTACTAACCAAAACTTTATGTAAGCAGAACATGCCTCAAACTATATGTTCTGCCAATGTCAAATTTTCAAATTCTCTTCCTACTTACTCACTACAACCACAACACTATCATCAAACATGATCTGGCTTCTATCAAATCTTAGTCACCACATAGTAGCATGTACAAACCCACAATGCACTACATCTCCCTTGTTGACTCTGCCAAATGCATGTGCTTCCTTCACTAATGCAATTATTGTATCTCCTAGCCAAGCACCTCTCCTTGACTTGAGGGCCTGAATGCACATCACCCACTTTGTTGAAGTAAAGGTTGATCTAATACAGAAAATGGCCAAAGCATTAACTATAGGAATGTTGATCTACCCCATACATTGTTTCCATAGCATCCCATTCGGCTAAATCCATCGGCATCATGTTTGGCTTTGATACCTTATTAAGGATTAAGAATACTTCAATAATAATGTGATTGAAATCATTTTGTTAAATGCATATTACAAATTTACAATGCTCCACGAGGACGCGTCCCACCCCCCAACAAAAACCACATGTTTCCTAGATGTCCTTGTCTCAGAGACTTGGGGACTTGGGGAGGGGGGGCATCCCCCCACCAACCCACCACTAGTGCCACCATCGCACCACCAACACCACTATCTCCAAGATGCCGCCAAGACTTTGAGGATGTCAGGGTGTCCTCAAGACGTCTAGGTGACTCCTAGTTGTCTTTGAACCATCTTGAAGATGCCTAGGACTCTCCTGCGACCAAATAACCAAAAACAAATCTTCTTTAAAAATCAAAACATTTTGTGCCCAAGACCAAACCCTAATGGCCTATAGGCCCCACCCAAACCCCACAAACTCTATAAAACTACATCCTATCCTCATTTCAATTCATAAAAACAAATCAACAAAAAGCTAATAGTGTGAGTGTGAGAATGAAAGCTGAAAGTGTAAGGTGAAAGAGTGAGAATGATGAGCAAGAGGGTTGAGGAGGAGCAAGATGAAGAGCAAGAAGAGGAGTGATGTCAAGTTAATGTTCACTTCAAAATTAAAATGCTTAAAACTAGTTTACCAAAGTTTCATTTGTAATTCTTATACTTATACATCTATTTATAACTATTTTTTCAAGTACTATATGTATTCAATACCGCCACCCCGCCACCATCCCCCCGCCATCCCCAAACTTAGGCCCTTGGTCCCTCCATCCCTGAAACGCGTACCCGCATGTTCACGTCCCCTCGTCAAGAAACTTCGTGGAACTATGCAAATTTATAGCACTATCATATCCTATATTATAGGAGGATTGTTATGCCTCCAATAACCACTCCCTAGATATATGAGTTGTTTTAACAACTCAATAGAAACAAACACTTCCAATTAACAATCGCTATACTAACAAATATGGGAATGATGTAATATTCCTAACATTTATAAGGTTACAAAAAACTAATTTGTGGGATTTAGGATAATAATTAATTTATCCCAAAACTCAATCTTTAAAGAAAAAATGCTTAAAGCTACTAAAAAAGCAAAAAATAAAGCACTTCAAAGCATAAAATTGCCCTATACAAATCTGAAATAAAATCCACCCACTCAAAAAAAACCCGAAAGAAAACATTTTTATTAACATTTTTTAAAACTAAAAAGTGCCTCAAAACTTAAGTTTGACCTATAGTGAACGCGCTTACCTTCTTTTGCCTCAATTCACAAACACAAGTCAATAAAACAACATTTTTGCCTCCAAGCTGCCATTGTTGATTTTTAAAGGTTGCTACATTTTTCTTCGAAAGTAGTAGATTGTGAGGAGCAAGTGAAAGATGCAACCTTCATTGATGATGTCCTCATACAATTAATTGAGATGGAGGGCCCTAAAAATGTTTTCCAAGTCAAAATAAAGAACACTGAAAATTGTAGGGCAGCTAGTTCAATAGTGGAGGATATATATGAGCATATTTTTTGGACATAATGTGTCATCCACTCACTCAACTCGATATTGCAAAATATTGGCACAAAGATCGAGTGGGCAAAGAAATCTATATGGAGACCAAAGAGATTCAATGTATGTGAAAAATCATCATATGTCACAAACCATCTTTAGGACCTTCTCCAACTTGGAGTTGTTGCAAGTAATTTTATTTTTTAGTATATTTTTAAAATATAATTTTTTATGTCATCTACTTTTTTAGTTTTTAATTTGTTTTATTTTTTTACCATGCTAGGTTGTTGAGACTCAATTTAAATCAAACACAATCATCTTGTGATGACTTGTGAAGGTGAGAGAGACATTGAGCACCATGGTCATCAACATTATTTGGAGTGTATCGAGACAATCAAATACAAAGAGAGCCCAAAATGTCAAAGTATTGAACCTAGATGATCAGTGGTGTGCTCATGTGGAATATGTTGAATTTCACTAGACCCATCATGCGTATGATTACATATGCTAATAAGGATCGACCATGTTGGAGTGAAATTTATGATGGCATGGAATCCATGGTTGAAAAAATAAGGACCATAATAGAAGCCAATGAGCATGATTGCATACAAGCATTTTTCAAAAGGGTGCAAAAGGTCATTGTTGACCATTGGAACAAGGCCACACCCTTGCATCTCCTAGCATTTCCTTTGTCCCCAAAGTATTATAGAACAAAGATACTTTCCTTGCCGAGGAAGGTGGCAGCATATAGAGATGAAGACGTTGCTATTAGTTACAAGACTACATTCAAAATAATTCTTAAATGTAAATATACAGTGTTGTCTTGAGTTAGATTGGCCACTTCGTACCTTCAAAGAATCATGATTTTTGTGCTCTTTGAGACAAGTACAAGAAAGGAACTCATGAACAGTGATACCGACATGGCCAAGTCTCTATGTATGTACAACCTCTTGCAATAAAAGTTCTATCTCAAGTATGCATCTTTTTATTTTTTAACTTCCTCGTTTTTATTTTGTTGCTATAAATTATAATTTATGTTCTTAATTGTAAATGTATGCAAATTCAATAGGTTGCAAATTCTTCAGTTGGGTGCAATTGGAGTACATACTACTTAGTTAAGCATAACCGATTAGGTGCAAAATAACAATGAATATTTGGTATTTGTGGACTCCAGCTTGCGTTTCTTGTCATATAAAGGCTTCATTACTGCTAGGGGGTGATGAGAAATTGGGATCTAACTCCTGAGTGTGTTGACTTCAACACTATAGTTGCACAACTTGCCAAAGTCTATAGATTAGGACACCTCTACATATGGCATAGCTAGTGAGAGTGGCAATGCAATTGATTGTGGTTCAAATGAAATTGAACCAAATCTTGATTTCGATGCTCTCAACGAAGAGCAAGATGAATATTATTGAATATTAATTGTAATTTTCATTTTCTATTGGCATTTGACAAAACACTGAATTATGAATTTGAGTATTTTCTTTTTTGCAAATTATGAGGTATTTAAATATTTCATTTGTTGAGAATTATGAGTATTATTGCTTTTATAACTTTTAAATTTTCAATATATGTATACCCACTCCCGAGGGAGAAAATGCCATTTTGGCATGCCCAAACCCTAAACTCATGCTCATAATAGAACCAACAACTTTAGATTTTATAAATTTTACTCCTAAAAAATATATATCTACAAACTATACCAATTTTCCTTAGTTTGGCCAAATATTGAAGGTTGAGATGGTCAGATCTCTCATGCCAAAAAATACTATTGTTATCATCCACAACTAATGCATATAAATTAACTTTGATAGGATCAAATAACTTGTACAAATCACCTTGCCCAGTGTCAAGGGCAACCATTTTGATTTATTGATTTCAATCACAATTCACTTCTTTCCAAAGAAAAATTCACAACATTAGGATTTTTTGAAAGTTGACTAATAGACAATAGATTATTTTATTCATATTTTAAAACAAACCTAGCATTCCTTACTAGGAATTTTATTACATCACTGAAAACAATATCAACATTTCGTATCACCCAAAGAAACAAAATTTATGGAATAGAATCAATAGTAAACTTTCATAGCAGCCTCTACAACATGGAATGTAACCTAATACTGAAGAGCACAAAGATTTACTGAGGTGGGAGGGGGAAGGGGGGGTGGTGAATCAGTAAATCAAAACAATTTATTTATTTCTTGAACTTTTATAAACTTTAACGTCTATTCAACATCAACTACTTAATAACAAACATTGTAATCAAGTTGACTCCAATGATATATGATAGGTTTAAATGAGTTCTACAAAAGATGGTAGGCACCAACCTACTTGAATCTTTTATAAACTTTAACGTTTATTCAACATCAACTACTTAATAACAAACATTGTAATCAAGTTGACTCCAATTGATATATGAAAGGTTTAAATGAGTTCTACAAAAGATGGTAGGCACCAACCTACTTGAATTATTAATGATATAGTTTAGTAGGCTCCAACCTACAAGGAGCACCAGCCCCCTAAACTTATTTAGTAGGCACCAACCTACAAGAAGCATCAACCCCTATATGCAAGGCACCAACCTTGACTTAAAGATGGATGTAAGATGACTGCCTTCAATCAGATCTGCACTTTCTCTATCCTCTACCCTGCTTTGTGATGTGTGCTATCACCTTAAGCCCACACAAGAGAATAGAATCTCTGATCCAAATTGCTCACTCTCTACAACCACACCTTCAAACCTAAAATGAATATCAAATATATACTTTGATCCAAGATTGCATCTCTTGATGAAAGAGCACAACTCTGTCTTTTCAAATTTCATTCACACCTCTTCATTTATTTGTATTAGTCTTAATCTATCTTCTAGATTTTTTTTTAAAACTTCTTTCAAAATTTGTTCTTCATTATTTGGCAGTTGCACCTGTAGACACACATCCTTTAAAATAAAACACATCTTTTGATTATCATAAGCACAACCCTTTGAAGAGACATCATGAAAAAACGTCTTTGAAGAAAAACATGTGCTTGAGTTTGAAACGCATCTCTTCAATGAATGCAAATAATTACTTCTCATAAACTGAGTTTGCTTTCAGTAATCACACTAAGTTTGCTTTCATTACTTAATTCTCATAAACTGAGTTTAGTCATTTTTAAACATCTCCTTTAAACATTGATCAATACAGCAATCGAACTTAGTTATCTTGTATGACGTCTTGTGCTTTTGTCCTTTTTGAAGCACGTCCTGTTAAAACTGTTATATTCATTCTCAGATTTTTGAGAATAATGCACCATACTGTATTTTAATACGTTGCAATCTGTAGCAACCTTTTCTTTCTAGTAAGAGGATCAAGTCCTTGATGTTTTCTTAATCACTTGTGTATAGATCACAACATTTATGGTTTTGATGCATCGAGCCCTTGATATTTTTTGATGTATTCAACAAACTCCATTAATCTCATGTTCTTATTCTTTAGTCAGTACTATCCACATCTTCTCCCAGCCTTGATGAATCTCATCTTTCTTCTCATGTGTAAATATCTCTAATTAAGTTGATCTTGTTCTTTGCCTTGACATCAATGACAATATTTCCAACATTCTCCCCCTTTGTCATTGATGGCAACTTCTTCAATGGCACCCTTGTTTTCAGATGTTCGAGTGCTCCCCCTATCTCCAATTTCTCCCCCTTTGACATCAATGGCAAGGGGTCTTCAACCATGTTTTATATTTTTGTTCCATGGAGCTACAAGATATTGTGCATAGCTCCCCCTAAATATATGCTCTCATCCATCAATTGGATGGGTGTGGGACTACTCCAATTTATCCCTTAGATACTCAAAAGTTTCTTTTGGAAGAGGCTTTGTAAAAATGTTTGTTGTTTGTTCCTTGGTTTCCACATACTCCAATTTTACTTGTTGCTTAAGCACTTCCTCTCTTAGAAATTCATATTTGATTGGTATGTGCTTTGTTCTGGAGTGCATGACTAGGTTTTTAGATATACTGATTGCACTTGTGTTGTCACAATAGATGGTGATAGGATGATTGTACTCCACCTTGATATCTTTTAAAGTTTGTGTCACCAAAGTACTTGGGCACAACATGTTGCTGCAGGAATGTATTCAGCCTCTGTAGTGGATAAAGAGATTGGTGCTTGTTTTTTGCTTACCCAAGACACTAATCTTTCACTAAGGAAAAAGGCTCCTCCACTTGTGCTTTTCCGATCATCCAAACTCCCTGCCGAATTAGCATCAGTGAAAGCCCTTAAAAGTAAAGTCGTTTTCATTGGAATACCATAGGCCAAGATTCATGGTACCTTTCAAGTACTTGAAAATTCTTTTCACCGCTTTAACATGTGCTTATTTTGGTGCTGTTTGAAATCTAGCCACCAATCCCACTGCTTGCATGATGTCAGGCCATGTGGCTATCACATATAATAGACTTCCAATCATGGATCTATATTGAGTTTGATCAGCATTAAGGGATTCATCATCCATGCTTAGTTTGCAACATGTAACCATAGGTGTACTTACTTGATGGCAATCTTCCATTTTGAACTTCCTTAGCATGTCCTTGATGTACTTGGTTTGTGTCATGAATATTCCTTCCTTTAATTGAGAAATTTGTAATCCAAGAAAGAAAGATAATTCCCAAAGCATTGACATTTCAAACTCCTTTTGCATACTTGAGGAGAATTCTTTGCACATTTGTCCATGTTTCCACCAAAAATGATATCATCTACATATACGATTACAATCAATAAATGACCATCCTCTTCTTTGATATATAGGTTGCTATCTGCATCTCCTCTTTTGAATCCTTGCTCTTTGAGGTATTTGTCAAGTCTAGAATGCCATGCTCTTGGGGCTTGTTTGAGCCCATAGAGTGCTTTCCTTAACCTGCAAACATAACCATTTTTTTCTGTCAATGAGAACCCTTCAGGTTGTTCAATATATACTTCTTCTTCTTAATCTCCATTAAGGAAAGCAGATTTTACGTCCATTTGGTAGACTTTGAATCTTTTGAAACTTGCAAGTGCTAAGAACATTCAGATTGCTTCCAACCGCGCAACTAGAGCAAAGGTCTCTTCAAAATCTACACCTTCCACTTGAGCATTGCCTTTACAAACAAGCCTTGCTTTATTTCTTGTTATCTCTCCATTCTCATCCATCTTGTTTTCAATGACAAGTTCCCAAGTGTTATTCTTCTCAATCTGATCTTCTCTTCTTGCATGGCCCTTACCCAACACTTGTCTTTACTTGCTTCATTGAAGTTTTTGGGCTCTATCCTAGAAAGAAGGCAAAAATGTGTTTGTTCTGTTGTGTTAGCCGATTTCCTTCTAGTTTGTACTTTTGTTTCTAAATCCCCAATCACTAAGTCTTTTGGATGATTTCTTTGAACAAATTTAGATGGAGTTTTGGATGCCTTTGATGGGGTTTTAGAAGGTGCTTTTGAGTTTCCTTGTCCTAGTTCCTCATTTTCATCTTCTTTTGAATCTTCATCTTCTTTTACATCTTCATCTTCCTTACACATCTTGCATATCAAGATTATTTTCTATACTATCATTGCAATGTTTACCTTCATCAATTTTTACATTTGCACTTACTATTATCTTGTGCAACCTTTTTTTGTAGCACCTATATGCTTTACTTCTTGTGGAATATCCGAGAAAAATCCCCTAATCTGCTCTTGTATCGAATTTGCCCAAGTCTTCTTCATCTCTCTTAATATAGCATGTGCTACCAAAAACTTTGAAGTACTTAACTGTAGCAGTTCTTCCTTTCCATTACTCATAGGGTGTTTTGTCATTATTGACCCTAATTTGTGCACGATTCAGAATGTACACTGTTATATGAACAGTTTCCTTCCAAAAAGCATCAGCAATCTTTGATTCATTCAACATTGCCCTTGTCATCTATTGGATGGTTCTGTTCTTTCTCTCCACTACGCCATTTTGTTGAGGAGTTCTGGCTGCTGAAAATTGTCTCCTTATCCTATGCTCTTGGCAAAAATTCTCAAACTCATTTGAGGTAAATTCTCCTCCTCGGTCTGATCTAAGGCATTTTATCTTTGAATCAGCTTCATTTTCAACCAGCTCCTTGAACACTTTGAACTTTTCAAAGGCTTCGGACTTCTCCTTTAGAAAGGCAACCCAAGTCATCCTTGAGTAGTCATCGATCAACAACATGAAGTATCTTTCTCCTTGCAAACATTTTGTTCTTATTGGTCCACAAAGATCAGTATGTATGAGCTCCAAAGGTTTTGATGTTGAACATTCTTTGGACATGAAGCTTGCTCTTGTTTGTTTTCCAAGTTGGCATTCTTTGCAAATGATGTTAGATGGTTTTGAGATTCTTGGCATATCTCTTACAGCATCTGTTTTACTGATTTTGACAATATTGTCAAAGTTGAGGTGGCCTAACCTTCTATGCCACAACCAATTTTCATCTTCTTGCACCAAGTTGCAACTTTAACCATCTATTTCTCTCAAAATATATAAATTGTCGGCAGTCCTATCAACATGTGCTATCAGCTTTCCATCTTTTATAATTTCACATCTTTTGGAGAGAAAAGTTGCATTATGCCCTTGATCACAAAGCTGACTTACACTTAGCAGATTTGCTTTTAGGCCCTTAACATAAAAGAAATTCTCAGTTTTTGTGTTCCCATGATCTAGGCTGAGTGTCCCTTTACCTCTTATCTCTTTCTTTGAATTATCACCAAATCTCACTGTTCCTCCATTAAAGTGTTCAAGAGAAATAAACTTATTCTTCTTGAACAGTTACTGTCAATATATCATATATCCTTGTTTTCAGCATGTAAAGCAATTTGAACAAACATTGACTCCTCCTTCTTCTTCCAAATCTTGACCGGTTTTTCCCTTGTTTTGATGGTCATGTCTTTATCTTTATTCTGTTTTGGTGAGGTATCAAATACTGTTCTGCAGAATTTTGCCTTGTGTCTAAAATTCTTACATTTGTGGCATACAACGTTAAAATCCATTAAAGGTGTGAAGGAGTTATAGTTCCTTTTAGTAAAGCTAGGGACATTGTTCATTTGGCTTTTGCAATTCATGGCCTTGTGGCCATACTTGTTACATGAGAAACAATGTCCTTTGAACAAATGGTTCTTCCTAGCCTTAGATCTTCTTTTGGAATGAACACATATCCAACCTTCTTCGGTTTGTCTTGGAGTTGTCTTTGATTCTTGTGAGTTTGTATCATTCCCTTTGCTAGTCTTCTTGCTTGCATCTCTAGTTTTGAAGTCCATTTCAATTATCTTGGAACATGCAGCATGTTTATCAAACCTTGTATGCTGTCCCCCTTTGTTTTTCCAATTCCTTTGTTAACATGGCAACTTCTTGTTCCAATTTATTTATTGTTTCATTTTCAACTTTTTCGGCCTCTACAAGCTGAGTTCTTAAATCTTCGTATTTGATTCCTCCAAGCTTTCAGTCATTTCTTTGATCTTTATTTCATACTTGGTGACTTTCTTTTTCAACTTCTCATTCTGTTTGTATGCATAATGGAGCTCTTCTTCAAGATCTACTTCTTCTTCTTCATTGCATTCTTGATCAGCATCCTGTTCTTCATATTCAGCCATGAACAATATTTATTCTTCATCATTGCTTTGACTGTCATCACTTTGTTCTTCTGAAGAGCTGCATTGTTTCTTTGAATAAAAACTCTTTTTCTGTTTTTGGGACTTCTTCTTTGAGTTGTGTTTAGAGTTTTTCTTCCCCTTTTTCTTTGTGTAAGCTTCCTTTTCTTCCTCACTAGAATCACTTTCATTTTGAGGACATTTGGATGCATAATATCCAACCTTTCCACACTTGAAACATTTAAAAGGAAATTTTCTTTTGTACTTTCCACTCCCTTTCTTAAGCTTCTTCATGAAATAGGCTTTTGCTTCTTCACCACTTGAATTCTCACTTGATGTATCATGTTTGGCTTTTCCTTTCTTAGATGCTTTGAAGGAATCTCCTTTTGTGGTGTCCTCCCCCTTCAATCCTCATTTCATAAGCAGCAAAAATCCCATGTAGTTCATCTTTTGTCAATGTGTCTAGATTTGTCAACTCTTCCAATGCCGATACCTTGGATTCAAATCTTGTGGAAAGAGATCTTAATATTTTATCAACAATGAAAGCATCATCAACATCTTCACCAATTCCTCTCATAATGTTCACTATGAAAATATTATGCTAAGTCTTCATCTTCATTCATTTTGAGAGTCTCAAACTTCCTTCGATGAGCTTGCAGCTTTGCCTTCTTCACTTTGGCATCTCCTTCATAAATGTTTTGAAGTTTGACCCATATTTCTTTTGCTGATTTGCAATGCATGACCTTTGTAAATTCAGAATCTGTTAAGCTACAAAGAAGAGCATGCTTGGCTTTGGCATTGTTCACTTTTCTTCCTTTTGGCTTGATCCGTTGGAGGGGTTGATGGAGGTGTATATCCATCAACAACAGATTGCCACACATCAAACCCAAGAGCATTCAAATAAGCTTCCATCTTAATACTCCAAAAGGCATAATTGGACCCATCAAAGATAGGTGCTTTGACTGTATTGTGATTATCTGCCATAAGTGCTCTTAAGGATCTTCTTCAAACAGTTAGGCATTCAAGAAGGACCTTGCTCTAATACCAATTGAAGAGCACAAAGATTTACTAAAAGGGGGGGGTGAATCAGCAAATCAAAACAAACTTTTTCTTTCCTAAACTTTTATCAACTTTAACGTTTATTCAACATCAACTACTTAATAACAAACAATGCAATCAAGTTGACTCCAATTGATATATGATAGGTTTAAATGAGTTCTACAAAAGATGGTAGGCACCAACCTACTTGAATTATTAATGATATAGTTTAGTAGGCTCCAACCTACAAGGAGCACCAGCCCCTTAAACTTATTTAGTAGGCACCAACCTACAAGGAGCGCCAACCCCTACATGCAAGGGACCAACCTTGACTTAAAGATGGATGTAAGATGACTGCCTTCAATCAGATCTGCACTTCCTCTATCCTCCACCCTGCTTTGTGTTGTATGCTATCACCTTGAGCCCACACAAGAGAATAGAATCTTTGATCCAAATTGCTCACTCTCTACAACCACGCCTTCAAACCTAAAATGAATGTCAAATATATACTTTGATCCAAGATTGCATCTCTTGATGAAAGAGCACAACTCTGTCTTTTCAAATTTCATTCACACCTCTTCATTTATTTGTATTAGTCTTAATCTATCTTCAGATTTTTTTTTAAAACTTCTTTCAAAATCTGTTCTTCATTATTTGGCAGTCGCACCTGTAGACACACGTCCTTTAAAATAAAATACATCTTTTGATTATCATGAAGCCACGTCTTTTAAGATAAGCACAACACATTGAAGAGACAACATGAAAAAACGTCTTTGAAGAAAAACATGTGCTCGAGTTTGAAACGCATCTCTTCAATGAATGTGATTAATTACTTCTCATAAACTGAGTTTG
This sequence comes from Sequoiadendron giganteum, assembly GCA_007115665.2. Classification (NCBI taxonomy): domain Eukaryota; kingdom Viridiplantae; phylum Streptophyta; class Pinopsida; order Cupressales; family Cupressaceae; genus Sequoiadendron; species Sequoiadendron giganteum. Next base: position 385,261,389 of record CM021109.1, on the reverse strand, counting down.
CTTTCAGTAATCACACTTAGTTTGCTTTTATTAATTAGTTCTCATGAACTGAGTTTGGTCATTTTTAAACGTCTCCTTTAAACATTGATCAGTACAGCAATCAAACTTAGTTATCTTGTATGACGTCTTGTGCTTTTGTCCTTTCTGAAGCACGTCCTGTTAAAACTGTTATATTCATTCTCAGATTCCTGGGAATAATGCAGCATACTGTATTTTAATGCGTTGCAATCTGTAGCAATCGTTTCTCTGTATCAACCTTTTCTCTCTAGTAAGAGGATCGAGTCCTTGATGTTTTCTTGATCAATTGTGTATAGATCACAACATTTATAGTTTTGATGCATCGAGCCCTAGATATCTTTTGATGTATTCAGCAAACTCCATTAATTCATGTTCTTATTCTTTAGTCAGTACTATCCACATCTTCTCTCAGCCTTGATGAATCTCATCTTTCATCTCATGTGTAAATATCTCTAATTAAGTTGATCTTGTTCTTTGCCTTGACATCAATGACAATATTTCCAACAAATACACCAAAATCAAGAACTAACCATTGGCTGCATCACTATTATCATAGGATGCCACCATTGCAATGGACTTTTCCTTCCAAGAGTCTTGCTCCACCTCCACTACCTCTTTAGCTTGAGGCTCCAACTCTTGTGGGATAGATCATATTGTTGTTTCTAGCATTCTTTTTTGATATGCTCAAACTAATGACAACAATAACATTTGTCTTTGTGTTTAAACTTTAAACTATGAATCAAAAATCAAAGTTTTCTTCATTTTTCTCTTCTACTATATAACTAGTGCACTCTTAAATTGGAAAAAACTAGACTTGGTAATTTGCACTTCTCTTTGTTCTTTTTGCAACAAATATGAACAATCATCTTTCAAAGGTAGGAGCTTACTCTCTACCAACATATGAAAAGACTCCACAAAAGTTTCAAATGATGACGGTAACCTATTAATGACCAAAGAAACAATATCATCTTAATCTACTAGTTTGTTGATAGTAGAGAGTTGATCTTATAGATCTTTCATCCTATGGAAATGCTCTAAAAGTGATCCACCCTCACCCAACTTTGTGGAAAACAACAAAAAAATATCTTGTAGAACTCTACCTTTACTTAGAAGTTTGATATTAATTTTTAGACTCTCTCAACAATCACTAGCAAAAATGGCATTTTGAATTTCTGAAATCAAGCCATTGGAAACAAACAATTTCAACAAGGCACTTTATAATAGTTGTCAAAATACATAATATTTGAAGCCATTCTACTTTCTCTTTCAAGGATTATTCTAACACAATTTATATAATCTACAATAGTGAGTATTTAATGATTCCACACATTAAAATTTTTAACTATCAATCTTTGTGCTTTGGGAAAAATAAGAATATGGATCATTACAATGCAATCTAGAGGTTACAGAAAGAACTACCAGACTTTGATAAAATAATGCAACAAAACTTGTATGTTTGGAGAAATCAATTGCAAAGGATTTGAAAAGAAAAGGCATAAAGAGTTTCAAAATACTGAATATGTAATTAGTATCTTCCTTGATTGCATTTATTGTCTTTGTGGCCTACACTTCCTAGTGAAAGTTGGCTCTCAATAGTGATCAATTGGCCCTTGACAGAAGTTGACCCCTTAAGTTGGGCCTTTGACAGCAAACAGTCATCCCTGGACCTGCAAGCCTGTACAAAATTAGTATCTTCAATCAGATTTCTTCCCCTCAGTCAGCCCTCCTTTGTTTGACAGCCAGCCTGCTTTTGACAGTAATTTGAAAGTTCTGAAAGCAATTTAACCTTCAAGTGGCCTTCAAGCAAGCCTTTTGATGGCAATTTTGTAGTCCAGGGTTTGAAAACAAACAATAATTTGATAATCCACTTGGACAGCATCTTTTGCAGCAACAATAATTTGATCCCTTTGGACAGCAATTGGAATGCACAACAGATTTGACAACGATTTCTGCTTTCTCCTTTCAATCTTAGATTGGTTTAGCACATCCTCACCTAGGGCTCCCTTACTTCGAATCAGCATATCCTTCCTAGTGCATCCTTGTGTTGATACCAAATGTTGGAAAAATGAATGTATGGAGTTAGAGAAAATTTGATGCACACACTTCAATGTGAATGCATCTATTTAGTATTGAATGGGGAAGTTAAATTGGTGGTTATAACTTACAATATAAGTTACTTTTAGACATAAGTAATATGGAAGTATTACATCATTAACATAAGCAATAAATGCCTGTGTACAATGTATAGTCTAACATTATCTTATATCTAATAACTGTTTTCAAGAAAAACTGACTGTAGAAACATGAACTCTCTAATAGAATAAGCCTATTGATCATAATATTAGACCTACGGTTAGACATTAATGCAATATCAACTCAATTTTTTACCCTGCAAAAGATACTATCCACTAAAGCCCAATAAGCTTGATGTCATTATTGATGAACACATTCAGGTGGCATGAACAACCACAGAAATAACCATAACTTCTTTGACAGTAGATTTTCTTCGGAATTTGAATGAGAAAAGAGGGTGTATACCATAAAATGCAACATACAATTATGTTGAAGTCATCACACCAGATTTTCAAACTAACAAACTGAATAGGAAATTACAAAATGATCCTTGAGGAATCATACAATATGCTTACCCTATTTATGAGTGAGGATGATACTTTGCTGCCTACAGAGATTTCAGCTGTATCACTCTGTGCCCTCGCTGCACGATATGCCTTCTTGGCGGCTTCTTCCCCTTCACCCCCTTCCTTATCAACCATGCTATTATAAAGTTCTATCTGTAATGTGAGTATACAGAAGCTTCATTAATATTTTCTTTAACGAAAAGCTCAAACTTGGGTCCCACTTTAGAATATTAAATGACAATAATTAAATCTCTCCACTGAAACACGGGCAAAATAAAGATACACAAAACATAGTTGAAAAAGACTAAAAAGAACAAATACAATTATGAGCAAGCACCTGAAGAAAAGATAAATTATTGCTCTACATAAGAATAATTTATTTTACAGGAATGTTGGTGTAACCTAATGATTCAACGACAAGAAAAAAATTGAACCACAGATATTAACATATAACAAAGCAAATTTCATCATTTGACTTGTTCTTTTACTAGTTAATATTTTAAGTCTGAACATTTGATGTTTACTCTTTCTTTTCTACTGGCTAATAATTAAGTCTGGTTGGAGAATTGAAAATTCTGAGCATGAGATGTTCAATAATTATCCTTCAGATGAATTGTGAGTATGACATTTAAAGTTTGCTCAGTTTCTTAAGGCAATCGAGAAGCCAAGCACGTTCATCATTAATGATATCCATGTTCTGACAAAAATGCGATTACGACTGTTAGCCAAAGCATCCCTTTATAAAAACAACCTGCAAGAATACAGAAAGACTTCTGAAACTTCCTCCTGGATGTTGGCAAACACCATTCGAAAGTAAATTATTAATCCATCGAACTATAAGCAACTTTGAAAATCAGGACAGCAGCTTCCCATAAAAGTAAAGGCATCCAAGAAAGGACTGTTAGTGTTGTAGCGGCGGGAGATATTTTCTCCTCAACACATTTATATTTCTCTTTAATAAATGATCTTCAAGGCAGGTCGGTCTTGATTTATAAATAATATTTTATATTTTCTAGGGGCCGACCTAGAGAAGAGGTTGCCTAGATTTGTATATAAGGAAGGTGAAGACCTCTCATTTTATCATCAAATCATTCTCTCTTCAAATCGCATTTCCTAGCAGCAGTTTGCATCTTTTAGCAGCAGATTCGATTCTTTGGAGAAATATTAGCATTCACTCAAGGAGAAGTAGCATATATTATTGTATAAGACTTGGCCAAATTTGAGGGCCTGATTTTGTATTCAGATTTCTGCACTTGTTCTTTCAATATATAAGAGAATATTATTTGCCGGGTTTTTCTCCCTCGAGAAGGAGGGTTTTCCTAGGGTAATTCACTGTGTTCTTTGATCTGTGTTATATATTTCTGCTTATTTAATTTTCTGATCTGAAACTAACAAGGACCTCTTGTAATTTTGTAATAAACTTGAATCTAAATGTGCACAACACTCCCACTCACCTAGTGCATCTCAAATGTTACAGAGCTCTATAAATATAAATGTCACTGAGGCCTCACAATAGGAAGAGTAAAACACATCACATAGAAAGCATTTCATTTTTAGACCATAACTTGGACCTTGATATATGGCTCAAGACAAGATTTAAGTCTGCTAAACAAAGTGGCTGCACCACACCAAGACATCAATATTAAGTTTGTAAAAGCCACCACAAAATTCAGAATATTTGTAGCCGAATCTTGCTAAGGAATTTGTCACACCATCACCAACTTAACCTATTCCAAACATATTGAAATATTATTAAAATTTAACAATCTCTTCATTATTCATAAATGATCATTTTCAAACTGACAACTACAAGTGGCAATATAAGAAGAGCAGACTAAACTTGTCTAGTGGGTACTGGGCTTTAATCAGAACACTCCAACAAAGAAAAAGTTAAAAAGGGAGATAAATTAAATTGGAAATTCGCTGGCCATTTTCCAAAGAGAAATTCAGATGAAAATAGAAACAGTAGAATGCTAGAAGTGGCTGGCATGGAAGATATGTGGTATTTATATGACCCAAGCAACAATTTACTTTAGAAATCAAAATTTAAAGCATTCACTACAAACCCAATATTCAATAATTCATACTGACCAATCTCTATGTTTGTGCCACACTGTCTTTCTGGTATGCTTTAAGGGACCCCAATTAACCTCCCTCTTCACCGAATTCAGTGATTTCAATATTGTCAAATGTTAATGTTTGTGTTAACAAGAGTTTCACTTACTTTTGAGTCCAAATTTTGAGACAAGTGCAGAAGAAGCTTTTTGCAACAGCAACAAGACAGATTTCTAGTAGGGACATTTCTAGCCAAAATAAGCCTTTACCCACAGAAATAAATGAAGCTATGAAATTCAAACATTGGTTCTTAATGCATAAGTATCCTATAGCATAGAATACTATTTGATTCCCAGTATAAGGAATTTATGTACTACTAAATAACCTAGTAGTTCTATTGTTTCATATGACTCCACACATATAATGTAAGGCTGTTGAGAGTACACAGAAGTATGCTTTGCTCAAACAAATTTAATTCATGTTAACTATATAAAAAGGAAACTTTTAACAGCCTGTAACCATTTTTAAAATTAAATCATCACAATCCTTGCAAAACATTGGTTTCACACAATTGCAAACTCGCAATGTGGGTATCGCACTTCATCAAATCTATATGTCAGCAACAATTTCCTTTGACTAATATTATAAGGCCCTTTGGACTAAAACTCTTATGTTACTAGTTCGCCCAAGGGGGGGCCTGGGTCCTGATCTGATCCGACCCAAGTTCAGGGTCGGGGTCCAATCCCCTATGGGCTCAGACAAGGTCCACCCCACAGACCGTGGGTCCACCTCGCCAAACCCAAGCGGACCCAAGGCATCTTTTGGCATTTATGAACATTTTTTGACTTTTTTTAACTTCAAAAAGTCCAATTCACCCCCTAACCCTAAAATGATGTCCGCCACGAAGGTTTGTGTGGCTTTGAAGGTCTTGATTTGGGTCTTATTGTGAATGCAAAATGATGTACACCATGAAGGTTTGTGTGGTTTTGGAGGTCTTAATTTGGGCTTGGTGCCCCCAAACCCTTACGAGGGGTGCTGCCCCTCGACCCCGTTGGGGATGCTACCCCCAAACCCCTACAAGGGGTGCTGCCCCTCAACCCTATTGGGGGCATTGCCACCAAACTCCCATAGAATTCATTTGATTTTCCATGTTCTCTCCAAGTCGAAGTTTCCAAGTTTGCCTACAAGTCCATCTATAATATCATCATCCAATTGGAAAATCTTCCCAAATGCTTACCTACAAGAAGAAATGCAGCAATGTAGTTAATTTTAATATATAATATATATCATGACATTCATGTTTGACTAATTGACATTCTAATTGTTTTTTATTTTTATGGTGGTTTTGTTTATTATACAATATATGATGCTATGTGTGGTATTTTGAACTTAATTACTGTTGTAAATATGTATAAATTTTTTATTTTTATATGTTTTGTAGGGATGAACCCAAAACAAACCCAGCCCCAAAAAAAGTTTGACCGAACCCGTGAACCGAACCCTCGAACCCAAACCCGAACCGGTAACTTAACTAAAACTTGTGTCAATTACAAATTCTTTTATTAAAAAAGGAAAATCACACCCCCCTGGCTCCTCTGCTTCCTTCTCAGTCCCAATCAGTAATAATTCTCGAATTAAGAGAACAATATTTCAACTTTCAGTTCTGATATTTTAATTTTTTTGCAAATGAACGGTGGATTAAAAAATGGTCAAATGTTTCATTATTCTTGTTACAGTTTGGGCACCAATTTGGAGCAATCCACTCTTTTTCTGCATATGATCTGCAGTACATATTTTTCATGAAAAATAGCCACTCAATTCTCAGCCAAGTTCTTAGGTACAATAGTTTATTCCATTTTTTGTTTTTTTCCTGCCAGCAATTGCTTTAACCTTCTAGGCTGGAGAAACAGTGCAAATGCCATTCATTGTGTGCCCACACTCTTTTCTTCCGTTCGCTAAAGTTGTTGACTAGTCGCTTAGATGAATTTGGTGATCCAGCATAATTCGTCTTGGACGTTCTTAATGTGTTATCAATACTTTTTGGTAACCTTAGGCCTGCAGAAAAATTTTGGCCTTGGTATTTCAGGGGAAACAATGGGAGGTAATCCATTCCAACCATGTTCCCAAAATTTGGTTGATGCACTATTCTCAGTTTGCCGACCACAAAAACATTTTTTGTTTGTTTTGTCATTGCAGAGATTTGTAGTTTCCAAACAGAATTCAAACAATTAACCAAAGAATATGTGATGTACTTATGTGTAAGTACAGTAGCCCAAGGGAAAGTGCCATTTCAGTTGCAAGTGCAGCATTGAAAATGCATCCATCTTCAAGATTTAAGCCTGCAGAAACTGTAGATTGGGTGACATCTCCAAACAATGAGAGGCACTTCAGATAATGTTTAAGCTCACGAGTTTATTGTGAACACGATCAGGAATTCAATCATTTGATTGAAGATTAACAACATAGTCATCTGATAAATTGGAACAGATTTGATTATTTAGATTCTCCCTGCAAAATTTAACCATCTCTTGGTCAATATTGACAATTTGAATTGAATTCAACCAAGAATGGGATATCAGAGTTCTTCTGTATTTTCAGGTGTCATGGGATACCCATATACTTCAATGGAATCTCTTCCTTGCGAAGGTCCAGGACTTGAGAGTATTTTCTATTTTTCTATGCTGGGATATTTAGGTAGACACGTTAGATTTGGACTTATTAATTAGTCGTGCTGAAGCTTTCCCATACTTTCCAAAAAGGAACCTAAGGTATTTCATGTCTCTGACAAAAAATACTGCCAGGGGAGAGGATATTATCAGTAAACGAAAAAATTTGATGAACTTTGTCCTTGTGGTAGAGGTGAGAGGCCATGGAGGTTGCATCAGATTTTTTTGCATCAATCAACCTGTTCAAAATTCCCTCCATAACGATAAACAGATAGGAGCTAAGAGTATCACCTTACCTGAGTTCCTTGAAGGATTGAATGGATTACCCATTTTTCCATTCAAAGTGAGACTCAAAGTGAAGTTATAATGCAATTATTAACCCAGATGATTAAAGAATCTGAGATATAAGATTCGTGTAAAACTATCAAAGGCCTCGGGCATTTCAACCTTCAGGAGAAATCCAGGCCTTTTTTGAGAGAGCATCTAGTGTATTGGACAGCTTGGATATTGCCCATGATTTGTATGTTAGGACTGAAGGCTAAGTTTATTTAAGAGATTGCAGTCAAAAGTAACTGCTTTAATCTATTGATATGATATTAGAAAGAATTTTGTAAACTGTGTTACATAATAAGATTGGCCAGTATTGTTCCATCTCCTAAGCATGGGCAGTCTTTGATATTGAGGCCAGGTTGGCACCATTTATGCTTTAAAGCATTTGTTTATTTTTCCAGAATCCCTACATAACTGCAGAAAGATCAGAGTTTACAAGAGACCAAAACTTCTATGAGGAAAGTGCAGAGGAAACCATCCAGTCCTTGAAATTTTTGTGGTTTGAGTAAAAAAAAGACAATTTTTTCCTCAGTAGTGGGTTTGAGAAAATTTTGGTCACCGAGCTAGCTGATTTTTTTTTAATGTGCCTTATATATCAGAATTTCAAGAACAGTTTCCAAATAGGTATTGCCGGCAGTTCTTGTTCCCTAGATTTTGTTGATGTGTTGATTATTGAGAACAGCTTTGTGGAAGAATTTAGTATCGGAATAACCCTATTTAATACATATCTTTTTGACATTTGTCTCCAGAAGTACTCCTATCTGATTTGTGCTATAGACAGATTGTAAGAGAATGTTCCTGCCTTCGCAATTCCTGAGTGAAGCCATTATACCCATTTGTTTTTGTGGCTTGGAGACGTCATCTTACAGAACATTACTCCTTTGGAATATGTTCCCAAAGACACTTCAATTCCATTCCCCCATTCTAGATCAAAGATGGTATAATCTTCCCATGAAATTATGCATTTCATAACTAGTAATATAGTTGGTTCTTGCTACCATTTCTCTATTTGTCGGTTGTAGTCCAGATGGATAGCCAAATAGCTTCAAATCTGAATTGGTATTTCCCAGGGGCCAGGACAGTGGCTTTTATGAGAGCTGTCCAGCTGTATTGGCCAGTGCTCAGACAAAGCAGAATTATGAAATGAATTGAAATTCGATGCTTGACAGAGAACCAAGCATCAAAGATGATAGTTCAATCAAGTTTTCTGGTAATGTATCCTCTATCTTCTCTTTCTTTTATCCATGAGAAGAAGCCTTGGACAAATTCTATGTGTAGCATTATTGTTGTGGTAATAAGCTGGATTAGAGCGTCGTCAATTCCCCAACTAAAACCCCTCCTTTCTTTTCTATGAGAAATTCAATGGTGTTGAAGTCTGTAATGACCCCACTCTAGTCAGTTTTCAGGAGCAGTTGAGTTAGCCTATTTCTTGGACCCTTGTAGGCTGACAAGATTTGGTTAGGGGGTCAATGGCCGTTTTTGGTGGGTATTGTCATTCCCACTCCTTCATTCCAATTGTGGATTCAATACAAGCATCTGTAGCACAGTGTTCGCCAGCTTCTGACGGCACGGAGAAATACTGAGTTTGGAGGGAGTTACGCTTATTTTTGTAGTTAAGTTAATTATTTAACTTAATGATTTATTATAAAGTCAAATTGACTTTATAAAGTTAAACGCCACTTAAATACTTTATAAAAAGATGAAATACTTTATAAAGTGATATTTAAATCACTTAAAGGCAAAAAGTGAGCCCAACTATTGAAATGAATTAAAATACATTTAAATGTATTTTAAATGGCTAAAGACGTACTTTCTTGAAAATCGTGCCTTTTTGGTGATATAAAGCAAAAGATGCAAGTCGACCTAATCATCTTATTATCATTTGACATTGCAACTTTTTTTCTTCTCTGTGATTTTGTTTGAGCATAAGGGTTCCAGAAAAACCTTCATTGAAGAGCAAAAATTCTTCATTGAATCTATGATTATGAGACTGTGAGACACCAGTTGAATGATTGCCATTGTGAGAGTTTCATCTAGAAGTTCTTTTGTGCTTGCATCTGAGTTTCTATTTAGCATTTACCTGTTTGCAATAAGGGAGAGGGTTTCTTCATCAGAGATACCATCTTCAGAAGTTTTTCCAGCTTTCAGCAAAGCCGTATCATTTTCTTGCAGGGATCGTACATTCTCTGTGCAAGGCGTGATCTCCTAGGAAGGCGTGTTTGGAGCCAGAGGCTAAAACGCCTCCTTTCCTGCCAGTTTCTGAGTTGCATCATTGGTGTACACCCTACTCAACTCCATTTCACCAACAACCGTGAGGGAGAAAGCAGATCTGAGGCTCTGGCGTGCAATTTGGTCATTTCCGACATTTCTTGGCTGGCAAGCTCTGTACTTTCTTATTTAATTATTTTGGAGGTTTATGGGTACGTTTCTTGTATGTAATCTCATTGTATGTATTGCCAGATCTCAATTAGTATATCAATTGCTCAAGAAATTCTTGTATTTCTATTTAATTTGCATTTTTATGTTGGACACCCCTTCTACTTCTGTCTAGAATTTCTCTAAAATAAAATAAAAAACACAAAAAGATAAGCAAAAACTACAGGGGTTTGAGTTGGAGCCAATTGGGCTCTTCTAAGAAAGGCACAACTTTCAAGAAAGCACGTCTTTAGCCATTTAAAATACATTTAAATGTATTTTAATTCATTTCAATAGTTGGGCGCACTTTTTGCCTTTAAGTGATTTAAATATCACTTTATAAAGTATTTAAGTGGCGTTTAACTTTATAAAGTCAATTTGACTTTATAATAAATCATTAAGTTAAATAATTAACTTAACCACAAAAATAAGCATAACTCCCTCCAAACCCAGTATTTCTCTGTGTCGTCAGAAGCTGGTGAACACTGTGCTACAGATGCCTGCATTGAATCCACAATTGGAATGAAGGAGTGGGAATGACAATACCCACCAAAAACGGCCATTGACCCCCTAACTAGATCCTGTCAGCCTATAAGGGTCCAATAAATAGGCTAACTCAACTACTCCTGAAAACTAACTAGAGTGGGGACATTACAATCCGCCCTCCCCGAAATTGCTTGTCCGCAAGCAATCTCTCATCGAAAAGCTCACAGGGCACTGCCTGAAGAGAAACCACAAAACCACCAGACCCACCATGATCCCATAGGTAGAACTATGAAATGTTCCCAATCAATTCCTACAACACCATCACTAAGACCTGCCAAACTGAATCATACTCAACCGCAAGTGTCGCAAGAACATGAGCATTACTTGGAAGCAACTCTGAAAACTGACAATGCTTGCTTCCAAACCATATGCAGGATAAGTTGTCATACAAATCATCTAATCCATGTGCAACTGAACGGTGCATTCGCCAAATATCATGTACATGAGGGTCAAATGAAAAACTATATGCACTCCTCACCATGTACACACTATGAAACTCCTCAATGAGCCCTGTCTGAAATCTCGATGCACTGAAAGAATCCCAGATACTACAATCTTGGGATTCATTGCCAATAGATGGATTTTCTGATTCGTTCTCCATGGTCTGATTCAAAAAAACGGACTTGTTGTGGCATGAATCTACAACACAAAATGCATCAGTAATACCCAAACCTTTAGTATCTATCATGTCCTTGAAATTATAATCCCAAATTATGATTACTAAAATATATAGAACATTGAAATGCAATATATATATATATATATATATATATATATATGAAGATATTTGCAAATTCATTATAATTATAATCATCGAAATAATATTATAATTGTAAACATATATATGTATTTGAATAGAATGTAAATGCAAATATATATAATAGCATATAAGTATAAATCAGTGTTCCACGGGGATGTGTGCCCCCCGAAAAACCACGCGCACCCGAGACGGGGACGTTTCTGAGACGGGGAGACTCCTGGGAAACGTCCCTCCGCCGCCCCCCCCCCCACCGTCTCCAAGTACCCCCGTCGTCTCCAAAACGTTTCCTCCTGCAAGGGGACGTTTCCCTGTTGTTTCTGGTAGGGAGACGCCAGGGAAACGCCCAGGAGACTTACCCGCGTCTCCTCCATATGAGAAACGTTTCCTAAGAAAAAATAAAATAATAAGTTTTGTTTAAAAAACGTAAAAGTTTATAACCTAAAGTTTTGTTTGATGATTTTTTTAGATTTTACTTTTTACTGTTTTGACTTTTGAGTCTTCATTGTGCGATTGGAGCTTCCGCAGAGAACACTAAAGAGTGAAGTCTGAACACAAGAGATTTGCGTTTGGGGTTTGCGGTTTGGAGATTGAGGTATTTTATTTTTCTAAGTTTCCTGGTTTTTTTTGTTGGTTATAACTTTTTTCCTCCACCCACATTGTTTTGGCTCCCGTGTATGAAAAATGTGGAAGCGCTGGCAACGCAGGGCCGCGTTTTTTGACTGGATGCCCAGCTTCTGCAAACCCCGCGACCATTGCATTCCATGAGCCGACATCTCTTTAAAACGTCCAGTCAAAAAACGCGGCCCTACGTTGCCAACGCTTCCACATTTTTCATACACAGGAGCCATGGCCCATACTATCATACATTAATAAATTTAAAATTAATAATTATTATTATTAAATTTTATTTTTTTAAAAATTTAAATCATAAAATATTAAAATGTATAGTGTACACCTGCTATTTGCATTTGCTTGAAAGTTCCTAAAGATTTTTACAGTCCAGTGGTCCATTGTTTTGAATGCAATTGTGTCCATTCTGTGCAATTGGCAACTGCATATCCTACAATCATTGCATTCCATGAGATGACATCTCTTTGAGCCTTGAAGTTGAGGCATACTGTCAAAAAGTTCACAATGCTGAATGCACATGTCTTGTCTATGCTTCCACATTTTTGGCATTTTGCATACATGTCTACTAGGGCAGTTGCAAACTTGCAACTACAACATCTGACAAAATTACTCTATACTCAGATACTGACATACTGTCAAAAAGTTCACAACTTCACACTCACAGGCAAAGGTTGTGGAATTCAGCTTTACACCTGCCAGTTGCATTTTCAATGTTTCATTTTAATTTTTTCCTGAAGGTTGAAACTTGAAAGTTTCTAAAGCCTCTTTAGCAAATCCATTTTGTGCATAATACATATCCTCCAATCATTGCATTCCATTAGATGACATCTCTTTAAGGCACGTTATCAATTTAAAATTTAAAATTAAAAAGTTAAAACTTTGAAATCTCAAATCAGATTATCAAAAATTCAGAAATTTGCAGAATTTCAATTTCAAATAATCTAATTTCAAAATTTAAAATTTCTGATACATCATACTGTTTTTATTTTTTTTTTATCTTTGCAATAAATTATAGAGGTCTGATTTTTTTTTTTAAATCTTTTTTGCAGCGTCATTTGACATTATCATAATGAGTTCAGTCAATAGAAGTGACAATGAGGTTGAGGATGAAGAGGTTGAAGCAAAAATTGGAAGTGGAAGTGAAAATGAATCTGATGATTCAGATTTTCAAATAGAAGAGGCTGAACATGACTCAAATACTCAGAGTCAAGCTGAAGCAGGTTCTATTGGGAGTAGAAAAGATAAATGCCCTTCAAAAATCCTCCAAAGATATGCCAAGGTCTCCTTTGATCCAAAATCACCATTAAAACAATTTGCAACTAAGAGGTCGGCACAGTTTGGGTCACGTGGGAGCACCAGAAAGTGGGAGTGCCACCTTTGTCATCTTGACTAGTTTGGGAGCATTACTAGAACTAATGCTCACTTTCTTCTTATTCGAGGCAAAGGTGTAGATGTTTACAAGAAGGTGGAAAAAAATGCGAAGTATAGAGCTGAATTTTTAAAATTATGGGGTACTAATGAGGAAGCAGCACCTATGACTGCTACACTGGCACATAGGAGTAAGGGTGATCAGATTGTAGCAATTTCTACTTCTACTTTGCAGAGTCAAAGGCCACCAAATCCATTCAGTTCAGGTTTAGGAGAGCCTAAGGGGAAACGTAAAGTGGCATCTTCAAGTTCACAACCATTGGCAGATTTATTCAATGCACAAGCAAAGGATGAGGCAGATGATGCTATTGGAAAATTCTTCTTTGCCAATGGCATTCCATTCCATGTGGCTCGCTCTCCTTATTATAAGGAAGCTATGTCAAAGGTAATAAGGGCGGGACCATCATATGTACCACCAGGGGAGACTAAATTGAGGACAACAATCTTGGATCAAAACTATTCCAAGATTAATATTTTGATGGAGAAGATGAAGAGAACCTGGGTCACAAGTGGATGCAGCATAATCATGGATGGGTGGACGGACATTAGGCATCGTCCACTCATCAACATCATGGTCACATCTACAAGGGGCCCTTATTTCTTTAGGGCTATTGATTGTTCAGGGCATAGCAAGGATGCTCATTATCAATTCCAAATCCTCAAGGATGCCATAGAGGAGGTTGGGCCACAGAAGGAGGTTGGGCCACAGAATGTTGTGTAAGTAGTGACAGATGCGGCCCATGTGTGTAGAGCTGCAGGGAAGTTGGTTGAGGCAGCCTATAGACACATTTGGTGGACTCCTTGCTGTGTGCATGCTATGAATAATGCACTTAAGGACATGGGTAAAATCAGCTGGATCAAATCAATTGTGAGTGATGTTAGAGATGTGCAGATATTTATCTGCAACCACCATACTTCACATGCACTTTTCAAGGCCTTCTCCAAGAAGGAATTCCTAAAACCTATAGAGACTCAGTATGCATCATACTTTATTCTCTTGGAGAGGATGCTTGAGTTGCAAGAGCCATTGCAACTAATGGTAATGACAGCAGAGTGGAACCGATGGCCTAAGTCAAAAACACAGTAGGGATTAAGGGTTAAGGAGGTGGTGAAGAATGATGTTTTTGGGGCTGATGCCAAATATATTGTCTCCATCATTGATCCGGTCTTCAAAGTTATTAGATTTGGGGATTCTAATGCACCTTCCCTTGGAGAGGTATATGAGTGCATTGATTCCATGCTTGATCAAATGAAGGCTAAAGTGCGAGAGAAGGACCCCACAATGCAATTCTACACCGAGCATATTTATCCAATCATTCAGTATAGATGGGAGAAGCTCAACACTCCCTTACACATGGCTGCCTATGCATTGAACCCAAAGTGGTATGTGCCACGTCTCGGCAGAATGTCACCTATAGAGGATGTTGAGGTGAAGGAAGGGTTCATGAAGGCCATTGACAGATTGTATGATCCTATAGAGGCCAGTTTGCTTCGTACCGAGTGGACAAAATTTGCCACTCTTTGGGGATATTCAGAGGTGGCAAAGGTAGATTTGGAGACTATGTCAGACTAGGACTCCAAGTTGTGGTGGACTATGCACGGGCCTAGATCTTTGATTACTACTTTAGCCATTCGTTTGTTGTCCCAAGTTTCTAGTTCTTCTGCTGTTGAGAGGAACTGGTCTACTTATAGCTTCATCCACTCCATTAAGAGGAACAGACTTACTTCTAGGAGGGCAAAGAAGCTTGTGGTTGTACATAGTGCCTTGCGTTTTATTGACCGCAACACAACTACATACAAGGAGAGTCCAACAGCCAGATGGGATGTAGAACCAGAAGAGCCAGCACAGATAGATGATGATCCTACACATACAGGGCTGGTTGGTATTGGTTTAGCTAAGCTTGAGCATGTGGAGTCCAACAATTCCAGTGATGAGGAGATTGGCATGGAGTTTGGAGATGATTAGATCATTAGAGTCATCAGGCCATTAGCCTAGAGCCATTTACTATTAGTATTTACTATTTTGTTACTTGTACTCAATTTTTGAAGTTTGAAGTTGAACATTGATGATACAATGATACTTGATTGTAATTATGATTCATGAATCATGATTATGAAACTCAAATAATGAAACATCTAGTTCTTGTTGCATTTTCCAATGTCTATATTTTCATTTTGATTTTCAATGTTCAGTGGTTCACTAGTTCAATCACAATGAAATGAATCAATGATATATAATTGCAATGTGTTATTGACAATTGTGCTTAAACTTTTAAGTTTTAAGTTTTGTTTTTATGTGTTAACTTTACTTATTCCTTATGCTTCTATAGTTATGTAATTATATTGTTATACATATTTTTATAACTAATTTTTCAAGTACTATATGTATTTCAGCGCCGCCGCCCCCCCGCCGCCGTCCCCCTGATGTCCCAAAATTTAGGCCCCCCATCTCCCATCCCGGAAACGCATCCCCCGTCGTCCCCGTCCCTGAAACTCCATGGAACTATGGTATAAATATATTGAATAACATGTAAGATCAATATAAATATTAACAACAATATATTAAAAATTTAAAACATATATAAGAAAATATAACTAATAATAAAATTATATAAGAAAGTCAATATTAAATACATTAACAGCAGCAAACTAAAGTCAACGATTAATAGGATTGCTAACAAAGGGGTGTGTGCTTTAAAAGAAGTCACCTTTCTTGGTAAAAGACACCTCCATTCATGGAAGAATGGAAGATATAAAAGATATTTGAAAAGCATGGAATAAGAAGGAGAAAAGGAATAAAGAAAGGAGCCATTAACCAAGGTATTACCTTCCAACATGAAATCAATGAAGGAAGGAATGAATAAAGAAGGAATATAGGAATATATTCTGAACTATGGAATCAACAAATCATTTATAGAAGGTATCTTTATGTGGTATGGTCCTAATATAATTATTGAAAATACTTATGTATTTTGCTGAGTAAATCTAATGAGTGTCTATATATATGGATATATATAAACATAGATGCTCATGCAAAGGTGATTATTCTAAGCTTATAAATAATTAATAATGATGATATATATGTGTATATACAAACATATACATGTATAAGTTTATATTCAATTAGGCAATAATGATGCTTATTGAGTCTTATAAGTATTTATGATTCTTTAATATAAATTAAGAATAATTATATAAAGGTATATATGAGTACCAATAAATATAAGTAAGAATAATTTATGTTGGAAATAAGAACTATTAAATACAATTATGAATTTAGTTATTAATGAGGGTCAAATATAGTGGTAATTCAAATAACAGTTGATGCTTTATAAACATATTTAAATATATTAGGATTGATGAATATATAATTGATGGTTGATAAATATATCTAAATAAGGATATTTGATACATACATTAGGCATGTGGATAATGAACATTAATATGTGTGTATATATATATATATATTATGTTCAATTATCCAATAATGATGCTTGCAGCAATTATTGTCTCAATGAGCTTTTATGACTTTACCTTGAAAAATAGACTTCGGGCCAAAAATCCCCTTTCGCTAGCACTCAACAAGGATAGGGAGTTTGTGGAGTGAAAGGTTGGTAATTCGATCCATTGATGGATGGTCCCAAGACGGGTGGGACACCTTGAGGGAGTCCAATTTGAGATTGTTCACGTGCCCTTTGCATAGTAATTCTACCATCCAAAGAAGTTAGGAAAGAGGAAACAAGGCAAAGATCTATTCCAAACAAGAGTAATAAGTCATATCAGATTATGTTAGTTATGCACTAGTTGATAATAATGTATTTCATTTATCTTATTCCATCAATCTTTCATTGCACATTGTCAAACCATCTTTAAAATCAAAAATTTAATCTATGCATTTTATGTCTCTAATATGGGGACATTACAGTATCTGCCTTTGACAACTCCATGGAACCATCGCCCTCATGTGAAGTAGTTGTTGTCTCATGCTGATGCAAAGGAACCTCACTGCTGTCACAAAAATCTGAGCTGTTATGGCTTGTTTTTTCCATGCATCCTCCATGTTTGACACTCATATCTTGTGTGCCAACAATAGAAATCTCTTCTACAACGTTTTCCTCATGTGCCATAACTTATGAATCATGTTGATGCTCAAAAGAATAACTGCTGTCATAAAAATCAGAATTGTTATCATAGCTGATAACAACTTCTTGAGCGTTGTAAGTATCAACATTCTTTTCTTTCTTTTCTTCTTTCCTTCTCACAACTTCTTTGTCTTCTTCTTCTGGTCCACCCAAGAACTGATTGAAAGTGAGAACATCTCAGATTTTCTTAGGAAGAGATTGATATTCATTAAATCTAGTACAGATATAGTCATTAAACGTAGATGCACCCATAGTTCTAAATGTAGAAGACCAATTGCTGGTCTGATAAGCACCCACTAACACCGCAAGTTGGCAGGATCAAAGCTCTGATACGACTGTGAAGAGCCCAACAAGCTCCAACTCAAACCCCTGTAGTTTTTGCTTTTTTTTTTGTGTTTTTTTTTAATTTTAGAGAAATTCTAGACAGAAGTAAAAGGGGTGTCCAACATAAAAATGCAAATTAAACAGAAATACAAGAATTTCTTGAGCAACTAATATACTAATTGAGATTTGGTGATACATACAATGAGATTACATACAAGAAACGTACCCAGAAACCTCCAGAATAATTAAATAAGAAAGTACAGAGCTTGCCAACCAAGAAATGTTGGAAATGACCAAATTGCATGCGAGAGCCTCAGATCTGCTTTCTCCCTCACGGTTGTTGGTAAAATGGAGCTAAGTAGGGTGGATGCCAATGATGCAACTCAGAAACTGGAAGGAAAGGAGGCGTTTTAGCCTCTGGCTCCAAACATGCCTTCCCAGGAGATCACACCTTGAACAGAGAATGTACGGCCCCTGCATGAAAATGGTACGGCTTTGCTGAAAGCTAGAAAAACTTATGAAGATGGTATCTATGATGAAGAAACCCTCTCCCTTATTGCAAACAAGTAAATGCTAAATAGAAACTCAGATGCAAGCACTGAAGAACTTCTAGATGAAGCTCCCACAATGACAATCATTCAACTGGTGTCTCACAGTCTCACAATCATAGATTCAGTGAAGAATTTTCGCTCTTCAATGAAGGTTTTCCTATAACCCTTGTCCTCAGACAAAATCACAGAGAACAAAAAAAGTTGCAATGTCAAATGATAATAAGATGATTAGGTCGACTTGCATATTTTAATTCATTTCAATAGTTGGGCGCACTTTTTGCCTTTAAGTGATTTAAATATCACTTTATAAAGTATTTAAGTGGCGTTTAACTTTATAAAGTCAATTTGACTTTATAATAAATCATTAAGTTAAATAATTAACTTAACCACAAAAATAAGTGTAACTCCCTCCAAACTCAGTATTTTTCTGTGCCGTCAGAAGCTCACGAACACTGTGCTACAGATGCCTGAACTGAATCCACAATTGGAATTAAGGAGCGGGAACAACGATACCCACCAAAAACGGCCACTGACCCCCTAACCAGATTCTGTCATCCTACAAGGGTCCAAGAAATAGGCTAACTCAACTACTCCTGAAAACTTACTCGAGTGGGGACATTACAAAATCTCCCATGAGGATAGCCTTATCAAAAGCCTTACTTTGGACTCAGGTGGAAAGATGAGTTAATAAGGTAATATGATTGTTTCCATGGGGGAGTGGGGGGAGATGTAAACATTCTCCATACAGCAAAAAAACTTTTGAAATTAAGAAGAGAAGAGATGAGAAACTATACACAATGTGAAAAATTGATGAGAGACCAAAGAAACCCCATGCATTATTCTCTCTAAACAAGTTAATTTGTTCAAAAAATGCCAATTATATTTACTTTTTGACATTTTGTTCTAAGCATAGTCACAGCGAGAAGTATGGCTGTGTTTAGTGGTGCAGGGATACAAACGCCATTCAATTCAGATCATGTCAGTAAATGAAAATGGGTACAATTTTATTATATATAAATACAGTCACCAAAGGAAGTGGACATGATGATGGGGATGCTATCCATGTAACTATACTGGAATTTCCCAGTGACTGGTTTTAAGAAATCTGCATCTATTTCAAAGAGTAACAATATAAATGAAAGAGAAGGAAATGTAAGCATTGAGCAATGACAAAAGAGGACAGAATAGTCTGAATTTTATTCAAAAGCCTCTAACCACTTTACTCATCCAACTCACTTTCAGACTTCCAATTATATATTGTCTAACCCCAGACGGAACTTACCAAAAACCAAAAGGGTCTGAACAGAATTTTCAACTAGAAAGTTCTATTATCTCCAAAGATAGAAATTTGACAGAATGTCTAGTGCATGGTGAAACAAAGCAACTCAAAGAAAAATAGGTAGCAAATAAAATGAATCAATTCATGTCCTTAAAAAAAATGTTTACCTCCTTGTTGACAAGAGCCAGAAATTCTGCACGCTCCCCACTGACTGACTGCAAAAATGTGCACAAAGTGTCTTAATTCAGCTATTAGATTTGGTCACACAAACTGGTTTCCTTACATTGTAAATCAACAGTTCAATTATTTTTTGCAAAAATGAATGTAAATTGCCGAACAGGTTGGTCACACAAAATCTTACAGAAGCTGAAGCTAGTACTGCTAGAGCACGGCTAAGCTTGCAAAGCCGTTCTTCTTTTTCAATAGCTTTAGATTTTGCCAGCTCTTGTGCTTCTCTAGCAGTTGCAACATTCATCTCCTGCAGAGCAATATCTTGCTGACTGGCTGCTTCGTCCTTAAGTCGTGCCAGCTGCTCCTCCTCTTTCTCTTCCTCCTCCTGTAAGAAAAAACATGACTCAGTAAAATTACTGGATGGATTGTAATGCAATGATCATCAGATTCACAGTTTAATTTTGAGATGTGCAACACCGACAGCACTTGTCACATGCCTCATTCACCTATGTTCTCCTTCCACTCTTTCTCTTCCCCAATAACATGCTGAGCTTATACTTTCAAATATTTGTAATAGCAAAGCCAGGATTATCAGATATTTGTGTTATTCATATTTCTCATCACATGAAATCAACTGTAAGAATAGAAGTTTCAAGTTCTATTCACTAGAATGAGTGTTAAAAACCAACAAAATCACAAATCAGACAATGCATGTGAAGTTGTGAACTAATATGCACTTACAACCCTTATTGTGTTGACACGATATTCAAATAATAACTATATTGTATCTAGTCATACCCATGTTGTAAATACAACTATTTTGCAGACATTGAACAATTCAAAGTCAAACACCATCAGCAAGACTTCAAAAAGACAATAGCAAATTGCATAAGCATAGTTTAGACAGATTTAAGCTAAATGTAACCTTGATGAGTTCCTCTTGCATTTCCAGATACTCCAATTTCCTTTTACGTTCTGAAAGAGTATCTTCACTGGGAAGTGAAGTGGCACCCACTGTGTCTACCACCTCATCTGGAAGGGAAGAGAGTGTAGCTTGAACTGCCTCTTCTGGCTTCATTTTTCCTGAGACTGTAAAAGCTCTGCCAAAGATAGCAGCCCAAGGAACAGTTTATGGCAGTAAATTCAATAAACCTGAACTAACGGACAAGAATGGTAGAAATAACTATTAAACAAATAAAAAAAGAATGATTACCTGGACAGAATGAGGAGAGATGAAGGAACAGAATGATTAAGGGATAGGTCCAACCAATCTCGCAGCTGTGCACATAATGTAAAATGAAGATTCAGTTGAAAATTCAATGCAAAATACAGGTTCAAACTTATCAAAATGATCTTCCCCACACATACTTTCAGGGTTGCTTGCAGCATTTTTATCTTTTTTAGAAAACAATGCAAAATTAACTAAGAAGACCACAAGTTATTCATACAGTTTAAAAATAAGATGCACAAAACTATCATTTTGATATACTATGTTAGCAAGAAGGAACTAAATGCATTAATCTGAAAGAAGGAACTATCATATTAATATACTATGTTAGCATTTTTGGCCATCTTCTGAATACTTCTAATACTATTTTCAAACTAGAACCTAAGCCTTATCAAGCATAAACATTATGCAAATAACAATGCCTTCAAACATAACGGGGACAAAAATGTAGGATGGAAACACATAGATCATTCTATGATAGTGCCCCACACATGCACATATTGTGGTAAAGGAAAGAGAATACTAGATGGAGCAATGGAACACACAGACTTACAGAATAGAGTCTTCTTCATTAGCATACATGATTATGTGCAATCCTCTCTATGATGGAAACACTTGGAGATCTATAGTGGTTTCTCATGTACAATTCAGCTACATTATAAAAGATAGTAGGAATATGGGTGCAATGGTTGGGGAGCAACTCCGCTTGCCCAGACAACTCAACCTCATAAAAAATTAAGAGTATTCCTACTTAAACCATGACAAGTCTCATATATCTGATTTTCAAATATACTCTCTTGTTCATATAATTCGTTACAATCTTTATTCAAATACAAAAGCATAATCTATATTATATACACAAGAGTGCAATTGTGAAAATTAAGGCATTAAAATCTTCTTTATCATATGTCATTAAAAACTTCATTGTTTCTTCAAGATTCTAGTATTTCGCTCCATGCTTCAGTATTTTGTCAAATATTGGTTCTAAACCTAGATTGTTAAAATGAACAACTTCTTGTGATTGACAATGATTTTAAGATAGATTCTTAAGTGAGTGTTTTTAGCATATCCTTTTCTCTATCACTATAACCATTTAATCA
Organism: Sequoiadendron giganteum; assembly: GCA_007115665.2. Taxonomy (NCBI): domain Eukaryota; kingdom Viridiplantae; phylum Streptophyta; class Pinopsida; order Cupressales; family Cupressaceae; genus Sequoiadendron; species Sequoiadendron giganteum. The sequence continues at coordinate 385,239,107 of CM021109.1, read as the reverse complement.
TAAGTAACTTTAGACTTATTATTAGTTTCATCCTAGATTAATATATGTGAACTGGTATGAATGGTGGGTAAACAATTCAATTGCATGGAGCTCCCTTGAAGAATATAATCAATTTTATTTTTTACTTCAAAGAAAAAATTCAAATTTATTGTACAATACACAATGATAGATGCAAACTAGATTTCTGATGGCATATGTCGCAGAAATCAACAAATACATGAAAACAAGCATTGTTATGTTTTCTAAACTCTAAAAGGATCCAATAAACCTGTGTATTCAAAAGCATCTTTTTAAATCCCAACCAACTTTGTACTCTTTGAAAAGAATCACTTCCATGTAAAATGTCTTGAGTAAGCTTCCAAATGAGTAATATATTGTTGTCGATGTATTGTTGTTGGAGTATTCTATCTTTATATTGCAATCGGTGCTTCCCCTTTGTTATTATTTGGAACAGTGCTCCTTCATTAATCCTTTATTGGTTATCATTGTTGCACTCAATATTGGAGATTTAAAAGTTCATAACATCATAGTTATAGAATGGGCCCATGGGCACTGCTACAGCTTCTATTCTTTAGGCCCTGCTGCTCCTATGACCATTTTGTAGACAGCAAATAGCTTGTTTTGGAATGTTCACCTAAAAAGCAGGAGCCATTACAATGTAGAATGCAAAACTCCAGCAACATGTAAAGAAGTGGGGCTAATGTTATGCAACAGTGCAAATAACTCTTTTTGCCACATGGCTCCAGATAAAATCTTCCCTCCCAATTTATTTTTCTTTGCCACAGAATTATGTGAAAGTTGAAAATAAGAAAGCTACTTAATATTAGTTAGAAATAAGCATGTTAGCTAATAAAAGTTAAAAATAAGCAGGCAATTAAAATAAATCATTAGACCATCAGCTCATAAACAGCTCCTAAATTTATTACATTGCTCCTGCTTAGCGATTTTAGGAAGTTACTTGCATGGGAACATGGTGTTACCTGTTGTCGCATTTCCTCCACAGATAATAAGCCTAGTTTTCCCCGATCTCTACAAGCTTGCCTAAGTTCAGCTTCAGAGAGAGACTCAATGCCCTCACTTTGTATCATCCTATCATCATTTTTTATCCTATACATAATATCAAGCAAACAAAAAATATTTTTAACAAAATTCACATAAAAATAGAATATCTCAATAAATCCACCAAAGCAAAGGTAAATATAGAAAAAATAATATCTTGCATTTTTCCATTGAATCCTCTCTCATTAAAAACCAGTATCAATAAGATTAAAACCCAGATCATTCATATAGTAGATAAACAGTGAAAACATATTTCACATGCATAATGTCATATTTATTAGTTACCAGGTCAAAAGCCAAGTACATAATCAGGGCAATTTACATTTAATTCACTTATACACAAGGAATTGCAATATTGTTCTTACTATCGTGATTATACAGTATTTGCTAAAAGAATGCTGGATGAGAAAATCATTCAATAATCAGAATTTTTCTACAATCTTAATTCAGTTGCCAATATTTTATAGAACATATTCACAGAAAATCATTTAATCACTTCAAAATTCACCTCCGCTTCATTAGCAAATTCACTCTTTAAATTCAAGCTTCCTTCATTGGTTTTCCATACAAATATGACTGCCTTGTAATTTTCCCACACGTAACAATATCCCTTCATTGTGTTTTTAAAAATTGCATACCTATTGCTTTTCCTCATTTTTAACAAACAAAAGGATAAGTTAATCAGGCCAACCACAACTGATTTCAAAAGAACATATCTAAAAGAAGGTGAAAATCCCAAACCAAGAGTTAAGAAGCATCGAAGTTGTATTGACCTTGGTCAAGGAATAACATTTATTGCAAACCTCGTAAAATGATGTGACATGTCACAAAATCTTATAGGTTGACCTAGATTCTAAATGACTAAGCTGGTCTTATCAATATAAGCTAGTGAGTTATTTGATGCCAATAACAACTGTTCAGAAGGTTCAACACAAATGCTTAGCCATACAAACTTGAAACTTATACTTTTTTGTCATACAAAATTGATAAGATTGCTTTAAATAGCTAGGTACAAAGCATATCAAAAAGCTTGCCTGTGTTAATGCATTTAACAATCTTTCCTGCCATAAAGTTTTGTAATGTCCCCAAATTTTATAGGTCAGCATTGTGGTTAAATAATTAATTTAATGTTGTCAAGAAGGTTAAATTTAAAAGACAACTTAAATTAATTATTTAAATAAAGCAAAAGTAACTTAAGTGGGAAAAAATAAATTAATTAACTAAGTTACTTTTTATGAGTTCTCAAAAAGAATTAAATTAAAAGTGAAATAAAAAAAAGAAGGAATTCAAGAAGTCACCAGGGGAGTTACAAAGTGAAAAGAATAAAAGATTGTTGGAAGCTTTGTTGCAGCGGGCTGGATTTTTGGATTTGGAACTGGTTTTGTGGTGGATGTGGTTCACACCCTTTCCGAGGTGGGGTGACTACTGAAAGAAAATCATCTTCGGTGTTGGAAGATACACCCAACATGGTGGCTGGCAGTCCTATTTCAGGGGCTGTGCTGGTGCTTAACAGGATAGTTTAATGGAGGTTTGGTAATCTGATTTCCATGTTTATAAATCTTGTCCTTTGAGAAAGAAATCTAATTTTCAGTTGTTTGATTAAATTGTGGTTTTCTAGAAATGGATGCTCATATCACAGTCACGGTGTGAATCCAAATTTGAATGAGTTATGAATGAAGGTAATTTGCAGGGGAACTGTGGGGTTTGATGCTATTCGGTTGCATTTTGTTTTTTGTGTATGAAAGCCACTTGCTATTCTCTGCTATACTCTGACAATGGAAAAAAGGCAGAAATTCAAATATAACAATAATTTAATAATCGATTTAATATCTGAGGCGATTCTTTCTGAAAATATATTGAATATAGAGCCAAGTAAGCGTTGGACCAACTAATATAAATTCAGGCCGATACAACTAAAGGAATTGTATGATTGAGTGAAATCGACACAAAATGTAATAAGAGTTGAGACCATAATCCTCCGCAGTAGCTTTTCATTCCACCGTTTCCTTCAAGATTGCTGGTGAGAGTATTAGCAGACCGATGATGTGTGACTTTTGATATTCTAGTGCAGTTTTGATTTAAAATGATAGCCAAAGATACCATGTACAAAGGAATTGAGTCGATCAATTTTAAATTGCCACTATTATTATTATAGTCGACAAGAGAGAGAGACAGCGGAAAACTCCACGGGATTTGATTTCTTTGGAAGAAGCCGTCACTGCCACAGTAAGAGTTTAATATTAAGATAAATCAAATGACGCCAAGTTTGTGAAGCGAATAATTGAAAGGTTGAGAGTCAGGAATATCAGATGATGCCATCGGTGGCTTTGAGCGTTTATTCCTCACAGCTGGTGTAACTTGGAGACGTATATCATTTTATCGAAGCTGTATGTCATTCATGAAGGAAGCCGCCAGGACAATGAAAGAAATTCCAGTTTTAAAAGGAAGCCGTGAACCTTAAGTGTAACGCATCATACAGAGAAGTCATGAACCTGTAATTGTAAGTTGGCACTATTTAATAATATCATGCCATGGAGACAGAGAATAAGTGTCGCAAAAATTAAAATATTGAAGTTGTCGTAAACTTTGAGTCAGGTCTCTTTGAGTAGCCGCCATTTGAATTGGGAGCCATAATTCATCTGGGTCTCTTTGTAATTGTTGTTTCTTACTATTGCAAGGATTTCGGGCTCTATCATTTACTTTTTGGAACTTTCCTTCAACCGTGGCTTATTGCTTCTATCTGTCGTTTTTCTTTATGGGAGATATACGGGTTAGAAGCAACACAGACTGGAGAGTAAAGAATCAGCCGATACATTATATAAGACTCCTGAAGAAACCAGGCATTAAAGGATTGAAAAATCTTGCTGGTGTGCGTGAAGGGAGCTGATGGGAAATATTTCAGGCACGAGTTTCCTTGAAGTGCCCAAGAAGGAAGATTATTAGCAGTCAAGCATGAACCACGAGATTGTCAAGATACATTGCTTCAGTGCAGAAATCTAGAGTTTAGTTTGGAGGAGATATACGTGAAGCTGGAGGATTGCTATTAAACCTCTGTTTTTCTGTAGCAATTCCTTATGTTGTGAATCACCAGAACTGAAATTACCGTGCCAGAGTAATCAGAAAATCCTTGGGAGGAATATCATGCATGTATGGGCTTCTTTAAATGTCATTTTGCAGCCACCATCTAGCTGTGCATGAAAACCTGGGTCCTAAGAGTTGGAGCTTATTCCTGTTAGTAAACTGCCCAGCTGGGAAGCAATTCATGTATTCATATCTTTCATTACTGGGGCTCTGTGTGGCATGTGGTCAAGTAGAACATCAGAACTGAGCTGTTTAAATGAGTGTTGTTGCTTCAAAAGTTTAAGAATACATTGTTTGTTGAGTGCAACCTGTATATCAATTAAGCGAATCCAATGCAAACTGTGTCCCTACTGTTAACTGTTTGACGAAATGCCTGCCCTGCGTGAGTAGTTCAGTTGGTGAAATCGAAAAAAGTTTTATTCAAAATAGGGTAGCACACTACAAGTTTCTACAACCTTACATTTCCGTAAATCACATAAATCTTGTTTCACAAGGTGCTTGAGCCTCTTGTAATCAGCGGGTTGACTTGCTCTACATCACACAAACTTGATTTCCACCTTGAATAGAACCTGGAACCAACTGGAATCGTGAAGTCTTTCATGTGCAAAGAATTCATTAACTACTATCAATTTCTAACTACAGTATACCTTTCTCTATAAATGGGCTTTATATCCATCCCTAAGAAATCACGCCACCATTTTTATGTTGAAAATAGTTTACTACAAGGTTGCATTATAGATGGGCCTACCAGACCAGCACAGACTGCAAAACAAGTATGACAAAAGAAAAGCTACAGATTACCCAACCCTCAGGCCAAAGAACAGAATATTCCTGAGGGATAACCAAAACTTAATACAATTACAGTCTTTTTGCATCATTTATCAAAATATTTATCGAGTATCAGCTGTGATATAAACAATAATAACTGAATATAAATCCCATTGTTTTTGTCTACATTGTCAATTTCCATTTCATAAGTATTTTTAGTATCAGCACATCCATCCTTATCCTTGCTGAAACAAAGATCATGCTCTATCTCCAAATCATCCTTCTTTTCATGATATATGTTTCCCACATTGCCAGCAATGAAGTCAGGGGAATCCAATCCATAAATGCACAAATGTTCAGCTTTTTCTTCTTCATCTTAACTATCATCAGCTTTACAACCATTTCTTTCCAGAACAGGCCACCACTGAGCCTGTTTTAGTTCTGATTTGTATATCACCGTGACCCCATTGATCATCCAGCAGTGTGTAGAACCTGTCTTTAAGAATGTTTAAAACCATTGTAACCTGCAAAACAGTTGAGAGAACAGTGAAATCACAGCAAGATTCCATAAGGCACCTCCTTTTGCCATGAAATACTTTGTCAGTATTGAAGTTCATCTTGACAGGAAGTTTCACACTACATAAGGCTTTAAAAAGAACAGAAAAGGTCCTCCTCTAAGAGTCAGCAATTTTAAAATCAAGATTGAACATGCTCCCATGTAATCCATTTTCCATTACTGTATGTCTTTAAAGTCTTTGATACCTTTTGAAACCCATAACATAGCATAACAGCCTTGTAGCAAAGAGAGAGGCCTATTCTTGCAAGCCAAGTTCCACCAAATAGACCACAAGGTGACAAAACTCCCTTCCTTCCTACAAAAATCCTCAGGCCCAAAAATTAAGTGTGTCACCAACTCCCAAGCCCCCTATATACTCTGAAACACTGCAGACCTAGATAGTTTCACTACAAACTTACCAAAACGTATATCATTGTGACGTAAACCCTACTAGCTCTTACAATTATTTTCAACAGCTAACACTCTATTATTCAAGATAAAAACACTTCAAGGTTAAGATCCCTCTGAAGCCTTAAGGATCCACTTAGCAACTAGGGTAATATCTTGAAGCTTCAGATCTTTTAGGCCCAAGCCCCCTTTTTCTTTTGATAAATAGCACCAATTCCAATTAGTTGTATGACTCTTTTTATTTCTTTTCTATCTGACCATAGAAAAGTCTCAGATTATGCTCTAAATTTTATATCTTTAACAATTTCCAAAGAACCAAGTGGAAGCATAATAGATACTGAAAAAAGAAAGAACCTTTTGACAAACTTGTACCCTACCAGGTAATGAAAGAAAGTTTCCTTACCATTTCAATTTTTTTGAAAATTCATTCCCCCATGTCCTTAAGGAAAGGATCAACAACAAAAGGAACCCAATTATATTACGATTTTATTTGGGCCAACCCACTTCCAACCCCATTGGTCAAACCATTTAGGAGGAGAATCCTTTCAACTTAATACAACAAATTTGCTATTAGAAATATTTAGTCCTTAGACAATGCAATATTTATTAAGTCTATTGATAATAATTTATATTACAGCATTCTCCTATAATTTAGAAAACAAAGATATATCATCAGCAAATTCAGTGTTTATTACTTCACCATTAACAAGGAATGAAATACATTTGATGAGGGGGGCCAGTGAGGTCTCTCTTAATAAATAATGTAGTGCCTCAAAAGCAATAACAAACAAAACAGGGGCTGGTGGACATCCCTATCTTATGGATCTTTGTATGGCAAAGTTCACCACTGATTTCAATCTAAGCAAAATAATCCTTAAAATGAATTTCCACCATACTAAAAAAAAAATCAATAAATCCTAACATTACCATGAGAATAGAAAGCAATTCAGTCTTATCACAAGAATTTTCAAGTCCAAAAGGAACATGCATGCATCCTAATTAGTGGTTCTGGCCCAGTCCAAACCTTCCAAGCTAGTCACAAGATTTTCTAAAATGTATCCACCTTTAAATAACCTAGTTTGGGTAGGAGAGGTTATTCTTGGGAGGATAGTGGAGAGCCTCATTGCAAGTAACTTAGCCAATATTTTCTATGATAATTGAGAGGGGTGTTAGGCATCCCAATTCTTGATAAGAATTTTGTCCCCATCCTTAGGAATCAATATTATAACCTCCTTATTAATCTCTTTTCCAAAAGACCCTTCTCTAGAGCTTCCTTATAAGCTTCCACTAAATCAAAAATGATCCAATCAAGGTTAGATTTGTAGAATTCAACAACGAGACCATCAGCACCAAGAGATTTCTCATTCTTAAAAAAATTAGACCCTACAGAGCTCTTCAAGAGTAATTTCCTTCTCCAAGTCACTGGCATCCTCCTTGCTCAATTTCTTAGGATGATTTTCAAGCAAAAATGTTTGGCCTCCTCACTCTCTCTATTGTTACACTCAAAGGAAAATAAATCTTTATAAACACATTTTGGAGGCCTTGGAAAGATCTCCCCAAATCATAATAGGACCAACCAACTCTCTAGCAAATTTAACCATTAGAATATTTTTAAAATATTTAGTACCATTATCCCTCCTTTAAGTAGTTCATCTTAGCTCTAATCTTGACCCCTTGAGCAACTACACTTTGAAGGCATCCAATCTTATGCTTAGTATCTACCAATTCACTCTATAATGGAGTGTTCTCAAGATACTTTTGTATGAGGTATTTAGTTCTAATTAGAAGTTTTTCTAGGATCTTCTCCTTTCTTTTATTATCTGAGGCTTTCTTTTCACCACACGACCAACAAAAAATTTCCAGCTATTAGTCATTTTATTTTAGAAGTCAATTGCAAATTGAGAAGCGAGAATAGCGTTATTGATGTTTCTAATAGTGGCAATCCCATTTTTGCAATTTGTATCAACAAACAAGATGACATTCAACTTGTATAGCCCACCATTAAGGTTGAAATCCTAATTATTGCCCTCTTTGACTTGGAAGGACATTTCAATAGGATAATGGTCAGATTTAGAAGATGGGATCACTTGCACACAAATATTATCATTCACATCTGGAAAATAGAACAAATATTTATGAGCATAGAATCTATCCCATCTGAAGTATACTCTTTACCAAACTAGTAAACCAAATACCCCTACTATCAATCTTTTTTTTCAAAGGGGTTAATTACAGTGTTACCCCGAGTTTCCGGGATGGGGATGACAAGGAAATCGAGACGAGTCCCCAAGTCCCCGATTTTTCAAGCCAATTTTGGGGACAGCTATATAAAATATTGAAAAATTTAAAATGTATGGGGAAATTTTAAATATTCATATGAAAACATAGATAAAGCATGCATATATACATTATAGAAACTTAGTATATAACATTTGTGTTAAAAATTCATTGTCAATACTCAATATGCATTCAGACTTCAGAATTCATTGTCAATATGCATGTGATATTAAACAATAACATACAAGCTATAAACATATAACAAAATGCCCAAAGGCTACATTGCTGCCATATAGTTTTTTTTTTCAAATATGATATGAAAATCAAAATTAAAAACAAAGTATATTGCTGCCGTCCCCTAGCTGTCCCGTCCCTGAGACGGTGACAGGGGGATTTAGACCTAGGGACACATCCCCGGGTAACACTGGTTAATTACATTAAGAGATCTTTTTACTTTGGATCAGTAATATAATTCATTACCTTTTCAAGCTACAATCTTACCCCCTACATTATCCCATAATTCCATGAAATTTCAAAACAAGGGCACAAGGGACAAAGGGATGGGGGGGACCGAGGACATTGATTTGAGAATGACAATTAGTGGCACATTAGCCAGGGGTTTGGGGGCAACTCCCAATAGGGCCAAGGGGCAATGCCCAAATTAAAGCCTTCAAAACCATGCAAACCTTCATGGCGCATGCCATTTCTCATAATTCTATCACTATGTTTTCTCTAATGCCAATTTCTCACTATTTCTGACCAAATCTTCATTCTTCAAAGAACTAACAATGAAGCAAGAAAGTCTAACCAGACTAAATGATGAGAGCTAAGAAATTTATGACAAGAAAATTGTCATTCTTGAATCTTTTTATTTATTTTCTTTTATGTTTTCTTAGTTCTAGTAGATAAGTTTTTAGAAACTCCTAAAAATAGTCATCAAAAACTCACAAATATTTATAAAAACTTCATGAGAACAAAGATTCACTACCCTTACCACTTCCTCTACTCTTTACTTTTAGGGTTAGGGCTGCAAGTCCACTTTTCAATATAATAATTTTTTTTTTAAAAAAACCCTACTTTTTTGTTGTTTCAAAAAGGGGGGATGGCCACAAGCTTTTGGACACACAAATGACGAAACAAATTTTTTTGTAGGTCTCACAAACAACCCCAATGTACCCATCAGCAAGGACGCCCTAAAGATATACCATCTCTAAGCAAAACATTATAAGGGCAAGTCCCCATGCGGCCACTTAGCTTATTATGGCTAGCAACCACTGCTCAACTTATTTAGGAATTATTTGTGGAGCTGGTGGCCCTATGAATATTTGTTTTTTCTCATTATTTTTTAGCAATCATCTTAAATTAGCATTTATAGTATTAATAATAGTTTATGTGCTTAGAAATTGGAAATAAAATTGGAAAAAAATATTAAAAAAGAGGGCAAGAAGTTTGTGGAGCCACGTGGCTTTTGGCAATATGCAGTTGCTGCTTATTTCTAGCACCTCCTTTTTGCCACAACTTATTTTTAATACCTAAAAACTAGCTGCTCCATTAAAATAGGGAAAGATTCCAAATTATCAATTTTCCCATAGTAAAAATTTTGCATGGGAACACTCCAGCTGCTTAAATTTAAGCAAAAAACACATTTAAGCAGCCGCATGGGAACATGGGGTTAAGGACGCTCCTTGCTTGTTGGTGGCAATAGGGGGGCAGCAAGGGTACATTTCCTTGGCATCCTACCATCTCAAGGACATCACTATCCCAAAGGAGGCAACTCTTGGGGGACCAAATTCTAGTGGAACACTACTTTATCCTGCTTATGCTTAATCATATTAAAATCTCCTCCAATAATCCAAGAAACACATTGGGAAGTTTGGAGGACAACCAACTCCACAAATCACATCTATCCTTATAATCGTTTGGGACATATAAGCAGCATATGCCAAATTGAACTTCATGTTTCTCAAAAACAACCCAAACCACTTTATTATAAGGGGGCCAACTAGACTTAACATGAGATGACCAGCTAGGGGACAATAAGATTGCAAACCACCCTTTCCTTCTCATGATTAGTAGACAAAAAGGAAAGATTCCACCAACCAAATTTCAAATTACATTCAAACAAAAAACCAACAAATTTACCTCCTAAAGCAATATACAATCAAGATTATCTTTAGAATTAAAAAATGCTCTCAAAACATATTTTCTATCATGAGTTTCCAAAGCCCTAATATTCCAACTTGCACATTTTAACTTCATTTAGAAATGGGAGGAAAAGAAGCCTTTTGAACTTTACATAATATGTCAATACAATTGGGAATTTTTTTCTTCTTCCCCTTTTCCCCCTTCTTAGGGTTTGTGTAAGATCCCTTACAGATTCAAACTGAAATTTTTCTCGTGTTGGTCTGAAAATTCTGATTTGCTCTTAACTTTGATTTCAACTAGGGTTTACTATAACATGCAAATTGAAAGATTCCAAGAACAAATAGAAAGAAATGAACTTGAACATAGACTTTAAGCAATTTAAATAGGGCACATAAATATATAGATGGACATACCCAGCAAAGATAGCTCAACTTCTTATTTGATTTGAAGCTGATTAAAAATAGAGAGGGCTGGAAGTACAAACAGTTAGGTCTGATTTGAATTTCAGGCCTCCAATTACACCCACTTGTGCCAAAACACAAGTCCAAACCCTAGCCATGTGAAGTGGGATGATATGCCCAGCTGGAGATGGCTAACAATTGACTATAGCAGCCCACTGGAGATTGTAGATGCCTAAAAACTCTTCAGATATGATAATGAAATCTGCTTGGGGACTGCTGTAACAAAAATCTGGTTATGAATGAAGCTGGAAACTGCCAAGATTATCCTTCTTTGCCACACGAACCTCTTGAAAGTCTCCTATCAGCAAGTAGAGATGAAAGTGCCACCAAAACAAGGTCATAATCTGCAACTGAAACTTCACCGAAGCAATTTGTTTAAGCTCTATGATGAACTCTACTTGAATTCATCTCACATGGTGGAATGGGAGCATCACCATACCACAATATTCAAGGGAGCATCACCTTGAATAGACTGAAAATTACTATCAGTCAAGAGACAACTCTCTTCAATCAGAATAGCAACACAAAAACATGTCTTTCTCAACCTTCCAAGCCTTCTTAAATAAGGCCTCGAAGCAAAACCGCCCTAAGAAGAGAATTAGATTTGTTTCAATAAAATATTCACTTACTTCATGGCTAAAGCACCTAGTCCAAGTCACCCTAAAGAGGATCTGATTTTGCAGCATTAAAATATTCAATATCTTCTTGGCTAAGTTTCCTCAAACCGCCCTAGGAAGATCTAATTGCCTTTTTTCCTTTTTGAGCATTATAAAATTCTTAAAATGGAAGCTTCCTTGATCCGCCCAAGGAAGAGATCAGATTTGATCTTTAAATACTATTTTTTGCTAGCTTCTCCTTTAAGTCACCTAAACCGCCATAGGAAGGGGAATCTTCTAGAAACATATCTGATTTGATGAGGTCGACTCACCTCCTTGCTTGCTTTGTCCTCCTTGTTAGCTTGGTCTTGCAAATAGACCTCCTTGCTTGCTTTGACTTGAAGTATACCTTCTTGCTTGCTTTGACTTGAGGTAGACCTCCTTGCTTGCTTTGACCAGCAAGTAGAGCTCCTTGCTTGCTTTGACCTCCTTGTGTGCTTTGAATTACAAGTGGACTAGGAGATAATGATAAAATAAGATCAACATTATGCTTTGATTGGATTAAGGATAATTCCCTCTTAATCCCCTAAACACATCTTAATAACAAAATTTAACTCTCATGGCCAAAATCATTCCCTTATCATGCCATCTAACCCACGAGAATGTTGGATGGGCTAGAATCAAGGCACCATGGTGTCATTCCGAAAATGGGGACATTATAGTTTGTAGAAGTAGATTCTATTTGTTTCATTTTTTCTCCTCTTCTAAAGCGAAGTTATGTTCTACTAACCTCATTTCAAAACATCTCCCTGAACAAAAAAAATATTATCTCTATCGGACAATCCGCTATGGCCTTTTGTCTCTTAGACTTCCCCATGTAAATTGGGTGGGCTTGAGTAGCTTGAGGTACTGAGGTTTTGTTTCCCCTTTTAAGAGACTAAAGCACTACTTCCTAGGCCATTTTATTTTATGGAGGTTCATCTTTATTCACAATTTTACAAGTCATTGATTTATTCATAGAAGGAGGCTTCACATGAATAGCAACATATCCCTCTGAGATTTAGGGTCCATTACTTTTGTGAGGGCTTTCCTTCATATCTATAATCCCCTCACAAACATCTTTTGTACTTCCTCCGGAGAAGGGGCACTATTAATACAAGGTCACTATTCACCCCTCTAAGTTAATACCAATTTCTCCCTAAGCAAGATTTTTACCATCTATAGGTCTACTAGCATTCATAGGAATTTTAGCAAAAATATTTCCTTTCGTGAGAAAAATTTTTGCTTAAAAAAGGCATTTAAACCCTCAAGCATTTCCACTTTACATTGAATCATGTAATTGAAAGAACAAAATATCAAGAATAGCTACTTCAAGGATAACAAAAATCAAAACCCCAGCATTCATATAAGGCTATGTGGATCTCATATCTTCCAACTATACAATATTTCCCAACAATTTAAGGGCATGCAAAATTAATGACCAAAGTTGGGGGGAGGGGGGGGGGGGTTGAAATTTCAAGACTGTATTAGACAGAACATCACAAGAGGTTACTTTAGGATTCTAGGAAATAGCCCTAAATACTAATTTAGCCATGTTCCAAAACTCTTTATTTAAGACCTTTTGCGTATTAGAGATTTTGAAGAAAACCGATAAATAAGCCATGTTGAATAATTCTACAAAACAACACATAAATGCCAATTTTCATTCCCAACACACTAGCTGTCTAGTTATTGAAGAATCTTCTTGAGGGTAAATAATCTTAATTTGAACAAACAAAAAAGATATCAATACTTTTTAACATTTATTCTTCTTTCTTCAATACTTTGACAATATCAAGGTTAGTCTTCATTGGAAGTGTGTTGTATGCTTTCCATGTTTAATAGTCAAATAGATACATGGTTTTAAAGCATTTATGAACCACTTTTGATGTGCCTATTAATAACTGCACATGCTCAAGGGTGAAAAAGAGTTTTATCATCGTATTGTGAATGTTTGAGTTTTTATGCAATAGTGAAGAAGGTTATTGTACTAGATTTTTTACCTAAAAGGTTTTCCCAAGAGAAATATTGTGTACTTTTATTTTATTTTCTTCAGATTCTATATGCATTGTGTTTATTTCTCTATCCGATAAAATGAATTCATGAATTATAATAAAGATGACAATGCATACCAGATACAGGAGTAAAACATATAATTACTTGCACATAAAAACATTACAAAAGAAGACCAAAGATGGTAAGCCAAGGATCAAAGTGGATCTAACTAGATCATACCACTTTCCTTGACGATACACAATCTATTTAAAGGACCCAACAGTTGCCAAGAGGAACACAACCATCGACCAACCAACACTTATAACCATAGTTTGAGGACTCTACGAGTCCTCGAAAAAAAGACTCTTGGGACTTGCGAGTCCTAGGGCTCGCCAAGGACTCCCGAGCCGAGTCGTGGAGAGTCCAGGCTAGAACTCTCGAGTCCTGGCAAGTGCCGCGTGAATCCTAGAGTCGAACTCTCAAGTCCCAACTTAAGACTCTTGGCATCGCCTAGAAACAACGAGTATGAATGTTTAAAACTTGTTTATTGTTTGTTTTTTTCAGTTGAAAATTTGAAACTATGAGCATGAATGATGAAATTTCAAATATTGAGTGCTTCAAGATCATACAACATGTGTAATATTTGAATTATGAGAAATTGATAATCAAATTAGGCTCTTATGTTCTCGAACTACATTAATTTATTTTAGTTTTTTTTGTAAAACTACGATTTTCTTCTTTGTCGAGTCCTAGCCGAGTTTTTTGCTTAGTTCGTGCCGAGTCCCGAGTCTGAGTCCTATTTTGGGTTGTCGAGTTCGAGTTTTCAAACTTTTCTTATAACTACCCAAAGCAAACAAACAAGTAATACATAGTTCGATAACCAATATTATCAAAACTTAATAATAGACATTGTACACTAACTACACATTGTTTCTATTGTACAAGTTTATCAAGCTTCTTTTTCCAACAAGCTTAACCATAAGCACTTTAGGGTTTGGGGAGCTTACCATGTTCTTCTTGAAGAGCACACAGAAAATACTGAGAGGGCAGGGGGGTGGGCATGAATCAGTATTTTAAACTTTTAAAATTTGAAACCATATAAATCAGCAATCATAATATTAATAGCAAACATTGATATTACGTGGAAAACCCTTTCAGGAAAAAACTACGGCAAAATATTGCTTTTATTTACTTCAAAGGGCACCAACCTAGATTACAAAAGTGAGCACCAACCCACTCAGAGCACCAACTCCAGCATGAGCACCAACTCGCTGAAGAATATTACAACACTGTAACTCTTACTTCAAATTCAAACTGCCCATCAACTCGATCCTTACATTGTCATTCAACATACTTCTTGACTTTCTGATATTCAAACAGAATCAAGGACTTCTCAAATACAAATCCACTAATGGAGAATGCAAAAACATTAAATATAATCACTCAACTGTAGCATAACACAATCCACACTTATCCTTATTTTTTTTAGTGAATGCCATCGAATGGCATAACCACAACACTAAAAATCTTCAATTTCATGTCCAAAGCAACAGGAGGGAATAAATTAGAATAATCCGATTCTTTTTCAGCACCAAAATGACTGGTTTGCAAGCGATTTGACCCTCGAAGGCCTGTATTAGCACAACACCATGGCTTTTTCAAAAATGACTCCCACTATGTCTTTTCACTCAACCCGACCATGACTTCCACATATCCCATATAAACTCAGATGCAGCACATCTTCACCTTTTATTGATAATGAGTGGTCAGCAATATATGTGAATCCCATGAAGGCATTACTCAAAAGCACGATTCTTCTTTGTTCGGCCAGACTGAAGATATTCAGCAAAACACATTGAAGATCTCATTCAAATTTCTAGCCAGTGTTAAGACTGCATACAGAGCATGAATATGCTCACACGACTAACTCCATGCATAGTCCACAGTCCACACTGAAGGTTACTCAAAAATAATCGCTCAGCTCAGAAAAATGTTAACTCCATAGGCAATGACAGAAATTGACCCAGACGGCTCCACACTACGTCCAAGAATTAGAGCAGATTTTTTTACATGCACCCACATAGTAGAGTATTTTTGCTCACATCTTGCAACAACAAATAGAAGTGCAGACATTACAAAAGAATTAAATCGCACATTCTCATCCATCAATGAAAAACGGATACCATATGAAAATAAAATGCTTTGTAGGTTTGAAATTCTTGAATACATCTACAAATACATTAATATTTGAGCCGCCTTAGAAAGGAATCAATTGAAAAATAAAGAGGCCATCGACTATGAGAGAATAGTCAGACAAAAGATGTCTGCGCATAAAGAAATCACGACTCCATACACCATGCGCCACTCCTCAAAAAGAAGTCGTTGCTGAACTTAGAAAAGCTTGACAAAAATTCTCCAGCCGCCCTTAATAAAATATTTGAAGCCGTCGGAGCAAATCAGCCAAGGCGTTACAAAGGAGAAGACTGAACCCATTTGACAAAACAATGTTGACATGGCACTGACATGTAAATCTGACTTGGCATAAGACTTCATTTGTCATGGCATATGACTTGGCATGTAAATCTTGGACTCCTTTGACATTCCACTTGGCACTGAAACAGAAATCAATTACAAGATAGTCGACCATATTATTTGCATTTCATATGAGTATCATTTGAGATGACAAGGAGGTGTCCACACAAAAACTCCAATGGTTTCAACTTTCAAATCTATTCCAAAGTGCATTACTCAACACATAAAATCATCGACCAGCTGATAAGAAGTCACAAAGAAGCTGATATACTACTGCAATTGAAGTTAACACATACTCAATAGATGTAATACCATGTCCTGCAATATATTTTCATGTCTCTATGTGGATCGATTCAATGTTCACAAACCTGGTAAGCTAAAACCAAACCTTTGCCATCAATGACAAAATATTTGAACACTTTCCCCCTTCTACCAACCTCTCCACCTTCGACATCACTATCAACTCTTACGCCATGCCTGAAACTAGCCAAGCTAGCAAGGCTAAGAACAAATACAAGCTCGTCAGTTTTAAGGACTGCCTTATACAACTTGAACCAGTCTTATTTCCACCATCCAGCACATTTTTTGCTGATTTTTCTCCATTATTATCCTTTCCATCCAAAATTAGAGGAACTTCATTCTCCATTAGCTTATCTCCAAGCTTATCATGACACCCAGGAAGAAAGAACAGGGGATTAATCATGGCATGTCCGGGAGGGGCAGAGATCAGATTTTTCTTTGCACGAATTCCAAATCACCATAAAACAACATACCCAGCAGCAATAAAACCAACATCAGCTCTATCAACTTTTGCAACCATTAATGCATCAAGAGAGCATACACAATAAAACTGGGAAAAAAATCAAAAAGGCTTAAAAATAAAACAACCAAGAAATTTAAAATTCAAATTATACACAACAAGAACAATTAGTCACAAATTCCACCAATGGCAAACAAAGGAGAGTAGATATGCTAAGGCGATGAACAAAACTAATCAGAGTGAAATCACTGAAGAAAGTGCAGCTCCAAAGGCAGCAATGAAGGATGACTATTCATCTTCCTCACTAGTCTTTAGAGCAGAACTCTTCTTTCCCCTCCAAATCTTTGTACTTCATATAGAAGTGTTTGGGTCAGGGGATGCATATCAATTTAGCATCCCAAGAGAAGATTTCTTTAGTAATGAATGCATTGTAAAAGTAGCATCAGCTCAGCATCACAATCACATGGAAAACCTCATTCTATAAATGCCAAAAAGTTTACCATATAAATCTTCACTGAAAGGGGCAATGAATATACTTCCATAGGCAGAGCATTAACTCTTGATTAAACATGCAAGATGAGATTCCATTTAAAAGTAGTGTAACTCTTCTAGATAGAGTGGAGAATCATATTCATAAAAAGTGGATTTAAGCCATAGAAAATACTCTAGGCTCTAACCATATGACAAACACTTTCCAAATGGATTTAATCAGCTAGTTGTTCTTTCAAAGAGCATCACACCTAGAGAGAGAAATAATGAATAATTAACTAAAACTGTATGACCATGTTTATATTGTCCTAGCTGGTGAACATTTAGAGAAAGAAGCCCTTTAAATTCTCTTCCCTGACGAATGCAAAGTGAATCAAATAGGTCACCCTAAGTGCCATCTTTGTGATGGGTGATTACAAAATTGCACCCTATTGGAAAGCTGTGGTTTCGCTCTGCAACAGAAAACATCCCATTGTTCCAGATACTTTTGTTTTCCAACGTCCTTCAACTTTTGACTTCTTTACTGAAGCACGCATATGCTATTGTAAAAGAAAATAAACATCAGTTTAGAAATAACTCAAGTAGTTCAACAAGGGAATTGAGTTTAAGTCCATAGGAATTCATAGTTCCTGGTGAACAGTTGGTCACTGTAGGCTGATTAGACTTGTATGTGAGCTGTGTTAGAGGTCTCAGGAACTGTATCCTTTGAGAATCAGACTGGTGGCATTCCCAAGTGGCCTAGGACTATGATTTCCATTGGAGTTGTGAATTTTAAGTGAGTTCTAGCTCACATCTTGTTGGAGTTTTCTCCCACGTGGGTTTTTCCAGGATAAATCCCATGTCTTCTCAATTGTGCATGCTGTTTGCTCTCATTTACTTTCCTTAAGTTCAGTTTACTAATTGACAAATTTACAACATTTCTTTCATGAATCTGTGTGTTGGAGACTAGTGTATGGTCTAAAAATCTCAGTTTATAGATCAGTCATGCAAGGTGGAAGAAGGGGACAATGTTTACAGACTCAAATGTGTCAACAGTTCAAAAAACTGACCAAATAGTGCAGTGCGCTGCTCCTCAAAAGCAACCTTGATGAGCTATTGGACATTTAGGGAAGCATCAAAAGGTTTCTTCTGGGAATCAGCCATCCTAGTGAACCAAGTTGTGCTCATTCCATTTGCTGTCATGAATGTGTATTTACAAGAATATGAATATCGACACCAATGATCTACATCACAAACCCCTGGATGGTGGTGTAGGACAACTCAATAACCTAGGTAGTAAATTACTAATTTATAATGAATATGCAACCAAAAAAAACTTGGCTCACTACCACACATTAATGAAATAAACCTTGCTGAATATTTGTCTTCTACTCTGTAAATGTAATCAAATCTTTCCTTAACTAGGATCCTAATACCTAAGCACAAAACTAAGTTCGAATTTCTGTGTAAGACAATTATAAGTAAAAATGAAATTTCCAGAATTTTCTTCTAACTGCGATTTCCAGAATTTCTTATTAAATGTGAATGTGCTGATTGCAGAACATTATCTGATTTCTATGTTTGCATATCAATGAAGCAACTCCTATTTGTAAGTGGAGAGACCCGCCACCAAGGGATGCGTCCCTTGAGAGGACGTGTCTCCACGTGTGGAGACACATCCGCTCAAGGGACGTGTCCCTTTGCGCGCGGGCTTCTTCTACAGTCTATTACCATTTGTTAACTCTGCATTAACACATGCACACCCTTCTACATGATGGCGGATGTCTTAAGAAGATTCCGATTTCAGATAAATGCAGAATATAAAATCACGGGAATGATCGAATTTATATGAATGCTCATAATTTCGATTTTCAATATTTCCTTTATAAATATCATAGTATGTATGATAATTTCGATCACTTATGAATGACAATGATACTTGCATCACTGTCATTCATATCTGACCGAAGCTATCATCCATTAACACTCCCTCTTAGCTAGGGAAGATATTTCAAATCAAATAAGTCAAGATATCACCTTCACATGTGATATGATATGTTTTCTCAAAGTTGTCAAGTCACATGACATTCTTCATAACACATCTTCATCATTTCAACACTCCCTCTTAGCTAGGAAGAATAACTTCCAAAAGTGATATCACCTAACTCGTGATATCAAAAGATATGATATGCTTCTGAAAGTGTCAAGTCACATGACATTCTCCATACACATCTTCATTATGGTATGTGCACTGACATCAAGTCACATGATGTCTACCATAATTCATGGCATATCCACGAATATAATCATCCACCATGATTATCTCTTTATAGATCACAATGATCTTCAGATATCAAGTCTCATGATATCCATCAAGGTATCTAAGAGATACTATCATAACATGTCCACAGATATCAAGTCATATGATATCTATCATGATAGTTCATCATTGTAGAGTCGTCACTTTACAATGTCCAATACAAGTGTTCATTATCAGAAAGATCGTCACCTTTCGATAATGCACCCAGGGGGAGTAGGCCCATAAAGTCATGGAATCACACACATGACAAAAGAGTTTACACATTAAACATCTTTATATATTAGTACAATTTCTAAACAATTTGTATTTCAAACATAAATAACAAATTACATTTCTACCATACCAAGTTTCTTCCTGAAGTGCTCTACCTTGATCCGGGAGAGAGGCTTGGTGAGAATGTCTGCAATTTGGTCATTTGTACTAATATACTCTAACTGAATCACTTTCCTTTCCACCATATCTCTCACATAATGATAGGGGATCTCAATGTGTTTAGATCTGACATGAAAGACAGGATTCACAGAGAGCTTTATACAACTCTGATTATCACAATGAATAATCGTAGGATTCAAGGGCTCACCAAAGAGTCCCACAACCAATTTACAAAGCCACACTGCTTCTCTTGCACCCATTGAGGCTGCAATATATTCAGCTTTTGTTGAGCTCTGTGCAACTGACGATTGTTTTCTACAAATCCAGGAGATCATAGACGATCCCAAACTAAAACAGCATCCTGATGTGCTTTTTCGATCAGTTACACTTCCAGCCCAATCTGAATCTGAGTACCCATGTAGATCTAGTGGATCATTCTTGTAATGAAGCCCATATCCAATGGTACCTTGAAGATATCTAAAACTATGTTTTACAGCCATCAAGTGAATTTCCTTTGGTTCACACATGAACTGGCTAAGGGCATTTACAGCATAGCAAATATCAGGTCTGGTGTTAACCAGATACATCAAAGATCCAATCATCATGTAAAGGGTCGGATCTGCACATTTGGATTCTGCTGCTACTTCTTTCAATTTGTGAAGGTTGGTTTCCATGGGTGTGGACATCGGTCTACAGTCCAACATTCCAAATCTTTTCAGAATGTCAATAGTATACTTCCCTTGATTTAGTATAATACCTTCTAATTTCTGCCATACTTCCAAACCGAGGAAGTAGTGAAGAATACCCAAGTCTTTCATGTCAAATTTAGAGATTAGATCTTGGTTCCCTTGAGCAATGAGGTGATCTTCTCCTGTTATTAGTAGGTCATTAACATATAAAATAATTATAAGCATATCACCTTTGATTACCTTGAAGTATAGATTAGAGTCGGCATCATTCTTGGAAATCCTAATCTTAGAGAGCCTTCTGAGCCTGCACACATGTGAGTTACATTTATGTATCACAAAATCCAGGTAGACTTCCTCTTCAATGGTTCCATTCAGGAAGGCAGTTTTCACATCCATTTGGTGGACCTTCCAACCTTTAGCTGCTGCGATGGCTAATACTGCTCTCACTGATGTGTAACGGGCAACAGGTGCAAATGTTTCTTCATAATCAATGCCTTCCTTTTGTGAAAAGCCTCTAGCCACAAAACTTGCTTTATGTTTTTCTATACTGCCATCAGCAGCATGCTTGATTTTGAAGAGCCTTTTAGAAGAGAACAGATTTCTCTTTTGGTCTAGGCACTATGTCCCATACATCATTCTTTAAGATGGATTGATATTCCTCCGTCATTGCATCCTTCCAAGCTTGATGTCTGAAGGCTTTTGTAACACTGGTGGGTTCAGAGTTTATGATGTTGTTCATTAAAGCAACATAGCTAGAGAACCGTTTGGGTCTTTTACTCTCCCTGAACGTTCCTTTAGATGTTGCATGATCCTCTGCTTCTTTGATCATCTTTGTAAATGTAATCAAATCTTTTCTCAACTAGGATCCTAATATCTAAGAGGAGAACTAAGTTCGAATTTTTGAGTAATACAATTATAAGTTAAAATGAAATTTCCAGAATTTCTTCTAATTGCGATTTCCAGAATTTTAGATTAAATGTGAATGTGTTGATTGCAGAACATTATTTGATTTCTATGTTTGCATATAAATGATGGAACTCCTATTTGTAAGTGGAGAGACCCGCCTTCAAGGGATGCGTCCCTTGAGAGGACGTGTCCCTTTGCGTGCGGGCTTTCTCACCAATCGTTACCATTTGTTAAGTCTACATTAACACATGTGCACCCTTCTACATGATGGTGGACGTCTTAAGAAGATTCCGATTTCAGATAAATGCAGAATATAAAATCACGGGAATGATTGAATTTATATGAATGCTCATACCTCATGATTTCGATTTTAAATGTTTCCTTTATAAATATCATAGTATGTATGATAATTTCGATCACTTATGAATGACAATGATACTTGCATCACTGTCATTCATATCTGACGGAAGCTATCATCCATTAACACTCCCTCTTAGCTAGGGAAGATATTTCAAATCAATTAAGTCAAGATATCACCTTCACATGTGATATGTTTTCTCAAAGTTGTCAAGTCACACGACATTCTTCATAACATATTTTCATCATTTCAACACTCCCTCTTTAACTAGGAAGAATAACTTCCAAAAGTGATATCACCTAACTCGTGATATCAGAAGATATGATATGCTTCTGAAAGTTTCAAATCACATGACATTCTTCATACATATCTTCATTATGGTATGTGCACTGACATCAAGTCACATGATGTCTACCATAGTTCATGGCATATCCACGGATATAATCATCCACCATGATTATCTCTTATGGATCACAATGACCTTCAGATATCAAGTCTCATGATATCCATCAAGGTGTCTAAGAGATACCATCATGACATGTCTACAGATATCAAGTTATATGATATCTATTATGATAGTTTATCATTGTAGAGTCGTCACTTTACAATGTCAAATACAAGTGTTCATTATCAGAAAGATCGTCACCTTTCGATGATGTACACAGGAGGGGTAGGCCCATAAAGTCATGGAGTCACACACATGACAAAAGAGTTTACACATTAAACATTTTTATATATTAGTACAATTTCTAAACAATTTGTATTTCAAACATAAATAACAAATTACATTTCAACCATACCAAGTTTCTTCCTGAAGTGCTCTACCTTGATCCGGGAGAGAGGCTTGGTGAGAATGTCTGCAATTTGATCATTTGTACTAATATACTCCAACTGAATCACTTTCCTTTCCACCATATCTCTCACACAATGATAGGGGATCTCAATGTGTTTAGATCTGACATGAAAGACAGGATTCACAGAGAGCTTTATACAACTCTAATTATCACAATGAATAATCGTAGGATTCAAGGGCTCACCAAAGAGTCCCACAATCAATTTACGAAGCCACACTGCTTCTCTTGCACCCATTGAGGCTGCAATATATTCAGCTTTTGTTGAGCTCTGTGCAACTGACGATTGTTTTCTACACATCCAGGAGATCATAGCCGATCCCAAACTAAAACAGCATCCTGATGTGCTTTTGCGATCAGTTACACTTCCAGCCCAATCTGAATCTAAGTACCCATGTAGATCTAATGGATTATTCTTGTAATGAAGCCCATATCCAATGGTGCCTTGAAGATATCTAAAGATATGTTTTACAGCCATCAAGTGAATTTCCTTGGGTTCACACATGAACTAGCTGAGGGCATTTACAGCATAGCAAATATCAGGTCTGGTGTTAACCAGATACATCTAGAATCCAATCATCTGTCTGTAAAGGGTCGGATCTGCACATTTGGATTCTGTTGCTGCTTCTTTCAATTTGTGAAGGTTGGTTTCCATGGGGGTGGACATCGGTCTACAGTCCAACATTCCAAATCTTTTCAGAATGTCAATAGTATATTTCCCTTGATTTAGTATAATACCTTCTGATTTCTACCATACTTCCAAACCGAGGAAGTAGTGAAGAATACCCAAGTCTTTCATATCAAATTCAGAGATTAGATCTTGTTTCCCTTGAGCAATGAGGTGATCTTCTCCTGTTATTAGCAAGTCATCAACATATAAAATAATTATAAGCATATCACCTTTGATTACCTTGAAGTATAGATTGGAGTCAGCATCATTCTTGGAAAATCCTAGTCCCAAGAGGTAGCTGTCAATTCTTTCATACCAGACCCTGGGAGCCTGTTTAAGTCCATAAAAAGCTTTTTTGAGCCTGCACACATGTGAGTTAGATTTATGTATCACAAATCCTTCAAGCTGTTCCAGGTAGACTTCCTCTTCAATGGTTCCATTCAGGAAGGCAGTTTTCACATCCATTTGGTGGACCTTCCAACCTTTAGCTGCTGCAATGGCTAACACTGTTCTTACTGATGTATAGCGGGCAACAGGTGCAAATGTTTCTTCGTAATCAATGCCTTCCTTTTGAGAAAAACCCCTAGCCACGAAACGTGCTTTATGTTTTTCTATACTGCCATTAGTAGCATGTTTGATTTTGAAGAGCCATTTAGAAGAAACAACAGATTTCTCTTTTGGTCTAGGCACAATGTCCCATACATCATTCTTTAGTATGGATTGGTACTCCTCTGTCATTGCATCCTTCCAAGCTTGATGTCTGAAGGCTTCTGTAACACTGGTAGGTTCAGAGTTTATGATGTTCATTAAAGCAACATAGCTAGAGAATCGTTTGGGTCTTTTACTCTCCCTGAACGTTCCTTTAGGTGTTGCAAGATCCTTTGCTTCTTTGATCATCTTCCTAGCCCAGAGTGGTCTCTTTCTGCCAATGTCATTTGTGTCCTCATTTGAATTGGCAGGAAGTTCATGAGGTACATCCTCAGGATGCTCCCTCTGAATCTCAGGAGCAGGTTCTTCAAGTACTCTAGGGGAGTAGGTTTCTATCTCATTAGAACTTCTTGCCCTCTAGAATGGTTTTAATGTTTAGGTCAAGCAACTTGTGAACTCCCTCTTAATTCCAGCACTCATGCAGAGTTCCTTAAGTTGTAGGTTTCTAATATATGCCTTTAAGGTTTTATTTTCTTTTCTAAGACACAACCTTTACAAGTTCCTCCATGGGATGGGTTTTTTCTTTTTTTTTAAAAAATTTTAGACTTAGGTGCATAAAAGATACCCTAATCTTACACCAATAGTTTTTCTTAGTAGTTGAGTTTTAGACCATGCTAGAGTTTTCCCATCCATAAGGGTAACTCTAAGTCCATTTGTCCTTTTTAGAACACAAGGTCTTCAGATTCATGATCTGAATTTGTCTTTCCTACTTTGGCAAAGGATGCATGTTGTTTAGATCTGTTAGGGCACTTCATTGCATAGTGACCATATTGATCACATCTAAAGCATTGTACTTGAGAGATGTCTTTCCATTTAAAAGATTCCTTTCCATTGGAATTTCTCTTTCTTTTAAAATATCCTTTCTTGTAGGAGTTTTTCTTGTTCTTTTTATTAGACGTCGTGTTGAGTACATGAATGTCTTCATCTATGTTCTTCTGTTTATTTTCCTTAGTGGAGAGTCTTGTTTCTTCTTGAAGGCAGTCAGTTCTTAGCCTATCAAATTTAGGAAGTTTAGATCTCGCACTTACTCCTTGAACAAATGACTCCCATGAGTTTGGTAGGCCTCCTAGTGCAATTAGGGTTAACTCTTTGTTGTCAATCTGATATCCAATTGTGGATAATTGATCCCTAAGTTCAATAATCCTCATGAAGTATGCATTAATGGACTCCCCTTTGTTCATTTGGGCATTGTTGATTTGTTGTTTTAATGCTAGAGTCCTACAGGTGTTGTTGATCTCATAAGTACTCTCAAGAGATTTGTACATATGGTATGCAGTTTCATGTTTTGCTAAGATAGGCACTATATGATCCCTCACTGCATCTACAAGGATTTTCATGGCTCTTTCATTGTTTTCAATCCATTGACTTTTCTCAGGTTCAGCCTCAGGTTCCCTTTTATTTTCTCTCACAAGTGAGTCTAGTTTATTTTCTTTTAGGATCATCATGATTCTAAATTTCCATGATGTAAAGTTATTTGCTCCTGCAAGACGATCTTCAAATCTGATCATGGTTGACATTATGAAGAATGTGAATTCGATTTTTTTTTTTAGAAAATACGAATTCCTTGAGCAATCTGGTTTTAGATTTGATTTGGATTCACACAACGTGGCTCTGATACCATGTAAATGTAATCAAATCTTTTCTCAACTAGGATCCTAATATCTAAGAGGAGAACTAAGTTCGAATTTCTAAGTAATCCAATTATAAGTTAAAATGAAATTTCCAGAATTTCTTCTAACTGTGAATTCCAGAATTTTAGATTAAATGTGAATGTGCTGATTGCAGAACATTATCTGATTTCTATGTTTGCATATCAATGATGGAACTCCTATTTGTAAGTGGAGAGACCCGC
The DNA here is from genome assembly GCA_007115665.2 of Sequoiadendron giganteum. Lineage (NCBI taxonomy): Eukaryota > Viridiplantae > Streptophyta > Pinopsida > Cupressales > Cupressaceae > Sequoiadendron > Sequoiadendron giganteum. Next base: position 385,213,236 of record CM021109.1, on the reverse strand, counting down.
CTTCAAGGGATGCGTCCCTTGAGAGGACGTGTCCCTTTGCGCGCGGGCTTTCTCAACAGTCGTTACCATTTGTTAAGTTTGCATTAACACATGCGCACCCTTCTACATGATGGCGGATGTCTTAAGAAGATTCCGATTTCAGATAAATGCAAAATATAAAATCACGGGAATGATCGAATTTATATGAATGCTCATAATTTCGATTTTAAATGTTTCCTTTATAATTATAATAGTATGTATGATAATTTCGATCACTTATGAATGACAATGATACTTGCATCAGTGTCATTCATATCTGACCGAAGCTATCATCCATTAACAATCTTCCTGGCCCAAAGTGGTCTCTTTCTGCTGATGTCATTTGTATCCTCATGTGAATTAGAAGGTAGTTCATGTGGCATTTCCTCAAGATGCTCCCTCTGAATCTCAGGAGCAGGTTCCTCTTCAGGTACTCTAGAGGGAGTAGGTTTTTATCTCATTTGAACTTCTTACCCTCTTGAATGGTTTTAATGTTTAGGTCAAGCAACTTGTGAACTCCCTCTTAATTCCAGCACTCATGCAGAGTTCCTTAAGATATAGGTTTCTATTATACACCTTTAAGGTTTTATGTTCTTTTCTAAGACACAACCTTTACAAGTTTCTCCATGGGATGGTTTTTATATTTATTTATTTTAGACTTAGGTGCATAAAAGGTACCCTAATTTTACACCAATGGTTTTTCTTAATAGTTGAGTTTTAGACCATGCTAGAATTTTCCCATCCATAAGGGTAACTCTAAGTCCATTTGTCTTTTTAGAACACAAGGTCTTCAAATTCATGATCTGAATTTGTCTTTCCTACTTTGGCAAAGGATGCATGTTTTTTAGATCTGTTAGGACACTTCATTGCATAGTGACCATATTGATCACATCTAAAGCATTGTACTTGAGAGATGTCTTTCCTTTTAAAAGATTCATTTCCATTGGAATTTCTCTTTCTTTTAAAATATCTTTTCTTGTAGGAGTTTTTCTTGTTCCTTTTATTAGACGTTGTGTTGAGTACATGAATGTCTTCATCTATGTTCTTTAGTTTATTTTCCTTAGAGGAGAGTCTTGTGTCTTCTTGAAGGCAGTCAGTTCTTAGCCTATCAAATTTAGGGAGTTTAGATCTCGCACTTACTCCTTGAACAAATGACTCCCATGAGTTTGGTAGGCCTCCTAGTGCAATTAGGGTTAACTCTTTGTTGTCAATCTGATATCCAATAGTGGATAATTGATCCCTAAGTTCAATAATCCTCATGAAGTATGCATTAATGGACTCCCCTTTGTTCATTTGGGCATTGTTGATTTGTCGTTTTAATGCTAGAGTCCTACAGGTGTTGTTAATCTCATAAGTACTCTCAAGAGATTTGTACATATCGTATGCTGTTTCATGTTTTGCTAAGATAGGCACTATATGATCCCTCACTGCATCTACAAGGATTTTCATGGCCCTTTCATTGTTCTCAATCCATTGACTTTTCTCAGGTTCAGCCTCAGGTTCCCTTTTATTTTCTCTCACAAGTGAGTCTAGTTTATTTTCTTTTAGGATCATCATGATTCTAAATTTCCATGATGTAAAGTTATCTGCTCCTGCAAGACGATCTTCAAATCTGATCATAGTTGACATTATGAAGAATGTGAATTCGATTTTAGAAAATACGAATTCCTTGAGCAATCTGGTTTTAGATTTGATTTGGATTCGCACAACGTGGCTCTGATACCATGTAAATGTAATCAAATCTTTCCTTAACTAAGATCCTAATACCTAAGCACAAAACTAAGTTCGAATTTCTGTGTAAGACAATTATAAGTAAAAATGAAATTTCCAGAATTTTCTTCTAACTGCAATTTCTAGAATTTCTTATTAAATGTGAATGTGTTGATTGCAGAACATTATCTGATTTCTATGTTTGCATATCAATGAAGGAACTCCTATTTGTAAGTGGAGAGACCCGCCACCAAGGGATGCGTCCCTTGAGAGGACGTGTCTCAACATGTGGAGACACGTCCGCTCAAGGGACGTGTCCCTTTGCGCGCGGGCTTCTTCTACAGTCTATTACCATTTGTTAAGTCTGCATTAACACATGCGCACCCTTCTACATGATGGCGGGTGTCTTAAGAAGATTCCGATTTCAGATAAATGCAGAATATAAAATCACGGGAATGATCGAATTTATATGAATGCTCATAATTTCGATTTTAAATGTTTCCTTTATAAATATCATAGCATATATGATAATTTCGATCACTTATGAATGACAATGATACTTGCATCACTGTCATTCATATCTGACCGAAGCTATCATCCATTAACATACTCAACAAAACTACATAGGTATAGTTCATAGATGTGCAAAGATGGTTGCAATCAAGAGCAACTACCAAACAGTTCAAGTTTTGCAATGAGCAAAGGATCTCCATTCTACTTTGTTGCTGTTTTCTCTTCCAAATGTTCTATGCATGTAGCACAAACCATGGAAGCGTTATCTAGAGTGACACCATACAGAGCAAAGAGGAGGTGCACCAACCAAGGTGCTAAGTGAGGAAGCCCTAATGTACCGAGATGATGGTGCTGACTTTAGGCACCATGTAGCGTGGCATTGGTGCTATGCAAGGTAATATCAAGATCCGATGTTGGCATTGTGCAGCATAGCAGCAAAGATGCTTGAGACAACATGACTGTCACAGATTAGCTCAGACCAAATATGTTTTATTCCCTGTATGTTCAATGATGACCACTCCACAACAAAACTTTTAGCATAATAAGTATCACACAAAATGTAATATAAGATATCAAGTAGTTAAGCTAATTTGGATATGTTTTAGACATATAAACCTAAAAAGCACCATAATATGGGGTCTGAATGTTTGTTTCAAAGAATATAAAGCCAATAACTTGTTTTCTGTATTTTTAAATTGACAAGCATGTAGCTAAGCAACAATCTTTACCGGTCAACAAAATACCACCAAGAAAAAATTTAAATACAAAGGCAAAGTGGAAAAAAATTGATAGTTATTAACTGAGAAAAAAATAAGAAACCAACTTCATAAAATTTTAGAAATTGTAGAAAACATTTCTCAGGATTGCACTACCAGTTTTATAAGTTTGGAAACAATCTTAGGAATTATTGTAATTTACTAAAAATCTTTGGCTTTACATAGACACTTCAAAGTTTCTCAGAAGTCATAATTATAACCTAAAATAAACATATTTCTTAAAAATTGAAGAAAATCCTTATTTTCAATTGATAAATTATTTTTGGGTTTTTTTAACTAAATGGCCAAATAGTAAATATTAACCACCTAAATTTTACCCATTGACAAAACTATCTATATAACACAAATTTCACAGACAAAGAAAAGCGTGAGTTGTTTTCCTGCAAAGACATGTGAAAATGTACATATAAATCTAATAAAACCTTCAAAATATTTTCAAAAACAATTTAACATGGAGATAAAGCAAGAAAACATAGAACCAAAGCAATGTTATTAATACAGATGCAAGAGCATATGGATTTCAAAATAACCAAATGATTATTATTTATAGGAGCAGATTACATATATAGTTTACAAAGGAGAGATTCCACGATCACAGGACGTGATTGGAATCGTAACGGAAGACTGAAAAAGAAAGTAACGGAAATGAAAGCAAAAATATAGGAGGTGACAGTCCATTACAAATATAAATGATCAACCAAATATAATTTTAATACCCTCCCTTAATGCTCAATCTATCAACTACACCAAGAAGCCCCCTAAATCTAACAAACTTACCCGAGCTCAAAGACTTGGTGAGAATATCAACAATTTGATCCTCTGTCGGAACATACTACAATGCTATGGATCTATCTTTGACAAGCTGGCAAATGAACTGAAAATGAAGATCAACATCCTTTGTCCGTTCATGGAAGACTAGATTCTTGGCGAGTTTCAGCACCCCTTGATTTTCGCAATATAAGGGGGAAGGTCCTACTTGAGATATTTGCATGTCCAAGAGCATCCTTCGAAGCCAAACTGCCTCACAAGCCGCTTTAACAACTCCTCGATATTTTGCTTCGATCGAGGAGAAAGCCACTGCCTGTTGCTTCTTGATGGTCCATGTAATCGCACCTATACCCAAACTGAATACATACCCTAAAGTAGAGTTCCTGTCATCAACAGAACCTGCCCAATCTGAGTCTGTATAACCAATCCGCTTTGGATCTTTGCACCTCCCATATAAAATGCCAAGGTCAGAAGTGCCTTTCACATATCTCAGCACACGCTTCGCTACAACCCAATGTTCAGCTTTAGGGGCTAACATGAAGCGAGAGTTGTAGCTCACTGCAAAGCTGAGGTTAGGTCTAGTGGCAGTGAGATAGATGAGGCTACCCACAAGTTGCCTAAATTCTGATTTGTTCTACACAGGTGAATCCAACTGAGCTGATAACTTCAGCCATCTCTCCATAGGTGTAGATACCGGTTTGCAATTTGCCATTTGGAACTTGTCCAACAAGCTTTTGGCATACTTCGACTGTGAAATGAAGGTATTGCCAGTAGACTGCCAAACCTCTATACTGAGGCAATAATGGAGGAGTCCCAAATCTATCATGTCAAATGATTGATTGAGATTATGTTTGATCTCCTCAATCAGATGATTTGAACTCCTAGTAACGATTAAGTCATCAACATAGACAACTAGGAACAAGATATCATAACCAGTCCAATTGACCTACAGATTAGAGTCAAAAGGACTTCACTGAAGGCCATGATCAATAAGGTACTAATCAATCTTCATGTACCAAGCCCGTGGTGCCTACTTAAGGCCATAGAGTGCTTTCACCAGTTTGCATACCTGGTGTTCTTTACCAACAACCTTGAAACCAGGAGGTTGCATCATGTAAACTTCTTACTACAAATTACCATTGAGGAAGGCACTCTTTACGTCCATTTGATGGACTTTCCATCCAAACTGAGCTGCTATCGAGAGGATAAGCCGAATGGTACTCATCTTGGCTGTAGGAGCAAAAGTCTCCTCATAGTCAATGCCCTCTTGCTATGAAAACTCTTTGGCTACCAGCCTAGCCTTGTATTTATCAAGAGTTCCATCAGCCTTATACTTAACCTTATAAACCCATTTGCAACCTATGGGTTTCTTCCCATGCGGAAGATATGAAAGCTCCCAAGTGTGATTTTGCATGAGACTATGATGTTCAATTGTCATAGCCTGTTCCCACTCAGGTGTGCCTTTAGCCTCTGTATATGTCTGAGGCTCTGAAATGCTATGAAGGTTGGCCATAAAAGCAAAATTCACTATATTTCGTTGTTTACTCTTATTCCAAGCAGATCTACCTTCTAGTAACTCATCATCATGAAGAGCACCAATCGTCGAAGCCCACCATTTAGGTCAAAGAGTAGATGAACCAATATCGAAATCAAGAGGAACAACTTCAGTTGGATCAGCTGGAACTGACATATCTGGAAGAACATCCAAATCTTGCTAAATAGGGGTCAATGGTGGAAACGGCTGCTGAGGTGCCTACACCTATCCAGAATCCCTCCCATAAAGTGGACCAAGTGGAAGATAAACACCCAAATCATAATCTTTCTAAGGCTGAACCTCAGAAAAAATAGGAGAAGGCTGATAGAAGAGCCCACAATTCTCATCAACCACGACATCATAACTAAAGATTAGACGATCAGTGTCTGCATCTATCAGTCTATATGCCTTATGGCTCTCACTATAACCTGTAAACATGAGTTTCTGGCTCTTGGAATCCAACTTAGTGTGTTGAGCATCAGGAATCCAAACATGAGCGGTGGAGCCAAAAACCTTCAGGTGACTAATGTCCGCCTTACGTCCAGACCAAGCTTCTTCAAGAGTCATCTTCTTCACAGCATGAGTAGGAGATTTGTTTAGAAGATAAACAGCAGTATACTACTTCAGCCCAGAACTTCTTAGGAACATGTCTATGCTCCAACATAGAACATGCCATTTCAGTAATGGTGTGATTGTGACACTTGACTACACCATTTTGCTAAAGGGTGTAAGGTGTGGTGAATTGGCACTTTATGCCATGTGCAACACAGAATGTGGAGAAATCTTTGGAACAAAATTCCCCCTCATGAGACCTAAGAGTAATAATAGAAGAACCAGACTCTTTTTCCACGAAGGCCTTAAACTGCTGAAATATTCTAAACACCTTTGATTTAAGCTTCAAAAAATACACCCACATCTTTCTGCTGAAATCATCAACAAAAAACAAAAAATACCTAGATCTAGTGATGGAAGGCATGTGCATTGGACCACATACATCAACGTGGGCCAACTGTAAAACCCTTGAAGCCCGCCATGAGTCACCATCGGAGAAAGGAGTACGATGTTGCTTTCCAGCCTAACATGCCTCGCAAACTCCATGAGGTTGAGTCTGAATCGCAAGCAGACCACCAACGAGATCACCTCATGATAACTGAGAGAGATAGTGCATGTTCAAGCGCCCATAATGTTGATGCCAAAGACTGCTGATAGAAGTGCTCCTAGCTGCCATAGCGTGCTCTTGAGATTCACCAAAATCAACAAGTCTAAAAGACCATGATCCTCAAGTCCTTGAATGGCTATAGTTTGTATCTCTCTGTCAACAATACTGCATGTATGCATACTGAAGATGATGTCCAACTAAGGAGAGTGTGTCATAATCTAACTTACAGAAAGTAAGTTCAACTCCATGCCAGGTACAAAGTATACATCGAGAAATATCAAATTTCTCCCACCAAACTGAATCTGAACATTGCCCTTGCCGACAACAGTATACTCTTTGCCTCCTCCAAAGATAACTGAATCTCTAAAAGGCGTGTACTGAATGAACCAATCTCGGCAATGCGTGAAATGGCGTGAAGCACCAAAGTCAATGTACCAAGCAGATTTGTTTACAGGATTTGTAGCACTCTTTGCCATGAATGCAAAGGAGGTAGACTCCTTCTGCTCAGTGTGCTCTGCCACATGTGCTTTCGGTCCAGACTCTCCTTGCTTGCCTTGTTCAAAGGCCAAGCATTTCCAGCAATCCTTCTTCATGTGGCCAAACTTGTGACAATAATTGCACTGAATATTCTTTGAATTCAAAGAATATGAAGATTGCCCCTGATTGTGTTGATGAAAGGAAGAAGGCTTGCCCTTATTCTTCTGAAATGTCTTTGCATGCATTGAAGAGGATGAAGTGGCACTAGTTCCAAACTGTTGTTTCCAACGATCCTGCTATAGAAGTTGTTGCAGAGATCTAGAAACGTCAAGTCAACATTAGTCGTTGTAATGTTGAGCATCTCAATAAAGTGCTCATATGGATGTGGTAAACTCTGCAAAGTGATCACCACCATATATTCTTCCTCCATCTTCCGACCAGTAGCCTCGAGTTGATCTCGAATGTCCTTGATCCTAGTCAAGTGTGCCTGTAGAGGTGTATTCTCATCCATGACGATGAAAAACAACATGTTCTTCAAAAAGAACTGTTAATTTGATCAAATCTATCAGATTATATGCTGAAATCTTAACCAGAAATAAGGAGGTTGATGTCAATTTTATTCTTTATGTCTCTATAAAATACTAAGTCTGAATTTTTTGTGTAGATGTTCGACTTTAAGAACAGATTGATTTTTCGATTTCTATTATCTACTTTGATGTTTTGGAACTCCCATAAATATGGAGGGGGAGTCGCGTCTATGTTTAGAGGGACACGCCTTTAGGGAACCGCGTCTCATGAGAGACACGTCTCATGAGGGACGCGTCTCAAGAAAGACACATATCATGAGAGACATGTCTCATGAGCGGACGTGTCTTAGTTAGCGTCCCTAAGTCTCTCTTAAGACCCGAATCTAATGCCATCAAACAGGAGTTCAATCTGATTTATAAATATAATTTATATTCTCAAACTATAGATCGAAAACTATACTTGGATGAAGCGATTGGATATAAATGATGATAATGAATAAACGCAATCATCATTTACATCTGACTGATGCTATCCGGTTTCAACACTCCCTCTTAGCTAGGGAAGATAACTCGAACCAAGTATATAGTGATATCACCTTACTCGTGATATCAGAAGATATGAAATACTTCTAAAAGTGTCAAGTCACATGACATTCTTCATAACACATCTTCATTATGGTATGTGCACTAACATCAAGTCTCATGATGTCTACCATAAAAATTCATGGCATATCCACGGATACATTTATCCACCATGATTATCTCATAAGGATCATAATGATCTTCAACTGATATCAAGTCTCATGATATCTATCAAAAAATGTCCAAGAGATACTATCATGACATATCCACAGATATCAAGTCACATGATATCTATCATAATAGTTCAACTAATCATTGTAGAGTCATCACTTTACAATGTCAAATACAAGTGTTCATTATTAGAAAGATCGTCACCTTTCAATAATATACACAAGGGGAGAGAGGACCCATAAAGTCATGGAGTCACACACATGACAAAAGATTTTACACATTAAACATCTTTTTAATACATTAGTACAAAATAAACAATCTGAATCTCAATTTCAATAACAAATTACATTTCAATCATACCAAGTTTCTTCCTGAAATGTTCAACTTTAACTCTGGAGATAGGCTTGGTGAGAATGTCTGTTGTTTGATCATTTGTACTAATATGCTCCAACTAGATCACATTCCTTTCTACCATGTCTCTTACATAGTGGTAAGGAATCTCAATATGCTTAAATCTATCATGGAATACTGGATTTATTGAAAGCTTAATGCAACTCTGACTATCACAATGGATAACAGTAGGATTCAAGGGCTCACCAAATAATCCCACAAGCAATTTCCGAAGCCATACTGCTTCTCTTGCCCCCATAGAGGCTGCAATATATTCAACTTTTGTTGAGCTTTCTGCCACTGAAGACTGTTTCCTATTGATCCAAGAGATCATAGTTGATCCTAAACTGAAGCAACATCCTGATGTGCTTTTCCGATCAGTTACACTTCCAGCCCAATCTGAATCCGAGTATTCATGAAAGTCTAGTTGGAGATTTATGTATTTGAGACCATATCCAATAGTACCTTGAAGGTATCTCAATATGTGTTTTACAGCAACAAGGTGAATTTCCTTTGGTTCACACATGAACTGGCTTAGGGCATTCACTGCATAGCAAATATCAAGTCTGGTGTTAACCAAGTACATTAATGATCCAATTATCTGTCTATAGAGAGTAGGATCTGCAAATTTTGATTTTGTTGCTGCTTCTTTCAATTTGTGTAAGTTGGTTTCCATAGGTGTAGACATGGGTCTACAGTCCAACATCCCAAATCACTTCAAAATATCAATAGTGTACTTTCCTTGATTTAGGATGATGCCATCTGACTTCTGCCAGACTTCTAACCCCAGAAAGTAATGTAAAATGCCCAAGTCTTTCATGTCAAATTCTGAAGTCAAGTCCTTTTTACCTTCAGCAATAAGGTAATCTTCTCCTGTTATCAGCAGGTCATCAACATATAAAATTATTATTAACATATCACCTTTAATTACCTTAACATAAAGACTTGGGTCGGCATCATTCTTGGAAAATCCTAGTCCCAAGAGATAGTTGTCAATTCTTTCATACCAGGCCCTGGGAACCTGTTTAAGTCCATATAGAGCTTTCTTCAATCTGCATACATGTGAGTCAGTTTTATGTATCACAAAACCTTCAGCTTGCTCTAGATAGACTTCTTCTTCAATGGTCCCATTCAGGAAGGCAGTATTCACGTCCAGTTGATGGATCTTCCAGCCTTTAGCTACTGCAATAGCCATTACTGCTCTCAAAGAGGTGTACCGAGCAACAGGTGCAAATGTCTCTTCATAATCAATACCTTCCTTTTGTGAGAAACCTCTAACCACAAAACGTGCCTTGTTTTTTTCTATACTGCCATCAACAGCATGTTTGATTTTGAAGAGCCATTTGGAAGAGACAACAGATTTCTCTTTTGGCCTAGGTACTATATCCCATACATCATTTTTCAAAATGGACTGATACTCTTCTGTCATTGCATCTTTCCACACTTGATGTTTGAAAGCTTCTGCAACACTAGTAGGTTATGAATTAATGATGTCATTCATTAAGGCAACATAGCTTGAGAATCTTTTGGGTTTTTAACTTTCTCTAAAATTTCCTTTGGGTGTTGTAAGATTTTCAGCTTCTTTAATCATCTTCCTAGCCCAAAGTGGTTTTTCCTTCTTGTTGTCATTTGGATCCTCTTCTGGAGCAGTTTGGTTTTCACTAATGATTTATTCAGGATACTCCCTCTGAATCTCAGAAGCAGGCTCCTCTTCTAAGACTTTAGGAGAATCTTGAATTTCTATCACTTGAACTCTTTGCCCTTTTGAAGGCAATGTCTTCCTCAAATATGACATCACTACTTAGTTCAATTTGTTTATGCCCGGATATGTATATTCTGTAGGCTTTTGAGGTTTCACTATATCCCACAAATACTCCTTGCTTTCTAGAGGGTTCTAGTTTGGATCTCTTTTCTTTAGGTACATGAATGTAGACAGGGCAACCAAAGATCCTTAAGTGACTTATGTCAGGTTTTATACCAGTAAATGCTTCTTCAGGAGTCTTGTTATCTAGATGTGAGTGGGGACATCTATTTTGAACGTAGACAGTTGTCCTAGAGGCTTCTGCCCAAAATGGGGTTTCAATGTTTTGGTCAAACAACATTGCTCTAGCAGCTTCTACAATAATTCTATTTTTCCTCTCAGCAACACCATTTTGTTGAGGGTTGTAGGCTACAGTAAACTCCCTCTTAATCCCAGCATTTACACAAAATTCCTTAAAGATTTCTGAGGTGTATTCCTTCCCATTATCTGTTCTTAGGATTTTGATTTTCTTCTCGGAGAAGTTTTTTGTAAGTGCTTTGAACTCCTTAAACCTTTTAAGGATTTCTATTGACTCTTTACACTGAAGAAAGTGTATCCAGGTCTTCCTAGAGAAGTCATCTACAAATATTACATAATATAAGAATCCCGCCATGGAGGGTACAAACATGGGTCCACATAAGTCAGAGTGTACTAATTCTAATACAGTTTTGGTTTTGCTTAAACTATTTTGGAAGGTTCCATTTGTATTCTTTCCTAGGGCACACCCTCTGCATGCTCCTTCATGGATTTGTTTTAGTTTGGGTAATCCTGTTACTAATTTTTCTACTGAAGGTAGGGCGCACAAGTGAAGATATCCTAATCTTCGATGCCAAATTTCATTTGAATCAGAGGTCTCATGAATAAGAGCTTGCTTAGGATCCATGCATAGTTTGTAGAGATATCCTTGTCTTACTCCTATAGTTTGTGATTTCTTTATATTGGAGTTCTTTGGCCATGCCAGAACTTTTCCATCCATAAAGGTAACCCTATATCCGTTGTCTTCAAGAGCAGAAATGGATATTAGGTTCCTTTTTATTCTTGGTACAAACAATACTCTGGTGAGTTGTAGAGAGAGGCCAGACTTCAAATTTATGGTGCAAGTTCCAACCCCTCTTACAGGATGTGCAAAATCATCCCCAATAGTCACTTCTTCATCAAATTCTTCTTTCATAGTATCTAGGTGTTCTTTGAACCCTGTTGTGTGCCTAGATGAACCACTATCAATTACCCAGTTGTTGTCTTGGTTTGATACTTGACTTGATAGTGTTGCGTAGAAGACAAATTTCTCAGAGTCATAATCTGTATTTTTTTTTCCAACTTTAGCAAAGGATGCTTATTGTTTTGTTCTATCAGGGCACTTCATTGCATAGTGTCCATATTGATCACATCTGAAGCATTGTATTTGAGAGATGTCTTTCCTCTTCTTGAATGATCCTTTTCCATAAGAATTCTTCTTACCTTTCTTATAAGAATTTGTGTTTAGCACATGAATATCCTCATCTATAGGTTTTTGATTGTTTCCTTTTGTTATCAGTCTTGTTTCCTCTTGTAAGCAATCTGTTCTCAGTCTATCAAATTTAGGGAGTTTAGATCTCGCACTTATTCCTTGGACAAATGACTCCCATGAGTTTGGTAGGCCTCCTAGAGCTATTAGTGTTAACTCCTTGCTATCCATTTGATATCCAATTGTTGACAGTTGATCTCTTAGTTCGGTGATTCTCATGAAGTATGCATTAATAGACTCTCCTTTCTTTATTTGAACATGGTTAAGTTGCCTCTTTAGAGCAAGGGTCCTACCGGTGTTGTTTATTTCAAAGGTGCTCTCAAGGGATTTAAACATTAGGTATGCAGTCTCATGTTTTGACAGAATAGGTACTATATGGTCCCTAACTGCATCTACTAAGATTTTCGTAGCTTTCTCATTGTTCTCAATCCATTGAGTTTTCTCTGGATCATCCTCAGGTTCTCTCTTGTTTTCTTTCACAAATGAGTCTAACTTATTTTCTTTTAGAATCATAATGATTCTGAATTTCCATGATGTAAAGTTGTTTGCACCTTCAAGACGATCCTCAAATCTGATCACACTTGTCATTGTGAAGAATGGAATGTGCCTTATTATTTCCAGAAAATACAATTTTAAATAATCTAATATTTTTAATCGGATCTTCCTAACCTGGGTCTGATACCATGTTAATTTGATCAAATCTATCAAATTATATGCTGAAATCTAAACCAAAAATAAGGAGGTTGATGTCAATGTTATTCTTTATGTCTCTATAAAATAATAAGTCTGAATTTTTTGTGTAGATGTTCGACTTTAAGAGCAGATTAATTTTTCGATTTCTATTATCTGCTTTGATGTTTTGGAGCTCCCATAAATATGGAGAGGGGGAGTCGCGTCTATGTTTAGAGGGACACACCTTTAGGGAACCGCGTCTCGGGAGAGACACATCACATGAGGGACGCGTCTCAAGAAAGACTTGTATCGTGAGAGACATGTCTCGTGAGCGGACGCGTCTCCACAAAGTGGAGACCTATCCGCTCATGGGACGTGTCTTAGTTAGTGTCCCTAAGTCTCTCTTAAGACACCCGAATCTAATGTCATCAAATAGGAGTTCGATTTGATTTATAAATATAATTTATATTCTCAAACTATAGATTGAAAACTATACTTGGATGAAGAGATTAGATATAAATGATGATAATGAATAAATGCAACCATCATTTACATCTGACCGATGCTATCTAGTTTCAACAACAACGCACGACTCTTGTCGGAAGTCTCATGAAGATCTTTTAGAAGATCCCAAATCTCTTTCGCTAATTTACCTGAAGGAACCTGAGGTAACTGGTCATCAGTGACTGATAATTTTATGAGCATAACGGCTTCCCAATTCTGCCCATCAAATCTCTCATGATCCTTATCAACAGTGAGAGGTCGTGTCTTGGTGCACAGAACAATTTGGTCGAGACATCGATACTCAAATATCGTCACCATAAGTTGCTCCCATGTGTTGTAGTTGCAACCGTTGAACTTCTGACTGTTGTCCAACATGATGTTGGTCAAAGAGGCCATGCTTCACGCTTTTCAAGCACTAAAAAACAAAGATGACGCAAGTAGATAGACAACACAAAATTCGAGACAACACACCCTGAACCCAAGAAGAAATCCGAACACAGATTTTAACGCACAAAGAAGAATTTTTGCAAATTGAAAACACGAAACCTTAGGTACAAGAAAATACCCGAATGGCTGAATTTGTAGAAGATGCCCTAGCAACTGGTGGAGAAATCAACACAAATTCCAAGGAACGGATTTCGAGACACCCAAAATAATCTGACAACCCAGAAAGAATCTTGAATCGAAAAAAAAATTGACTTTAAAAACAGAGGGTAAAACCCTAGCTCAATTTTTTGAAAAAATTGCAGAAGACATGTTTCTAAAAAAAAAAAACACTCAGAATCCCGCCCATAGTGTAGAAACTTCGCCAGAAATATGAAAGGATCGCAACCCAAGAAGCAAAGCCAAAATTCGTGTAAGAATCCAGGTGATTCTCAACCCCGAAATCCTAACTGTATGTATTGTTTTTGAAAGTTTTCTGTTTTTTTGTGTTTTTGATAGATTTTTGAGAAAATACAAGGAGCTGCGATTTTCTAAATAAATGCTTGAAAATTCATAAAAAAATCATATGACCATGGAAAAGCGTAGGAAATGTTCAGAACATAGAGGCGTATCTATTTATTCAATTTTTCTGAGCTTAACAATAACAAAAACTGAACAAAGAAGGAAATACAATATTTTTTCTAAGGAACCTGATTGCGGCTGTAGCAGCATTAAATGAATGAAGAAAAATGGTATAGCAACTTTGATCTCCGAGCACAGACAAAGAAAATCTCCAGATATACAAGGCGCACTGGGTCCCTCTGCCCAAGAATGAATGATGAATGCGTTCCTCCTGAAGAAAAGAAAGTACGGCCTGGAAAGTGCAGATTTGTACGGCCTGAGCAGCAGCAATAATAAATGTGGTACGGACTCAATAAAGAATGCCAGGTCTTTGATAAAATCACTCTCTGATAGGTCGCCTTTATTAACTAATGATATTCTCTGAATCTCCTTCTGAAATCGATGCAATATGATCAACTGCAACTTCTGAATGAAGTCACCAAGATGCAAGCTTCAACTGGTATTTCGCAGTCTCAGTCTGCCAATTCCTGAAGAGGTACCGTTCTCCAGAAATGATTCGTCTGCCAGAAACCCTAGGGTTTGCAAACTCCAAAACTCAAAGCAAAATAAGACAAATTGGAATAACATAACATAATATTCGATTTGTCTTTTCCTGTGTATATATATCCTTCTTGAAAAATCGACCCAATGCCTTCATTTAATAATCACTTAAATAAATGATTATTTATTGCGCTTTGACTTAAGAGAAAAACATTTAATAAATGGCGCCTTCATTAATGAATAATAAATATTCATTATATTAAATATTAACACTTTATTATAAAGTATAATAAATACTTTATAATACGCCCTTTTAAATTAAATATTTAAATAATTAATAAAGTGACTTTAATATAAAGTCAAAATTATTAATTACTCATTAAATCATTAAATGCTCCAATATTTCTCCATCTGACTGTCAAACTGATAAACTGGGTCAACTCTGAGCTAAACAGCTGAACCAACTGCCCTGCCCAAAATAGCAGCTTCCACCTGTCCGACTTTCTCAAAATAGAAAGTCTCTGAAAACCCACTCTGAAGGATTCTGTGAAGGCCCAACCTGAAACAACTGCAACACTGAAGCTACAGAACACTAAGTAACTGCCTCAGAAGATCCTCTGCACACAACTGTCAGCCTACGAGGATCGACATAATAGGCTAACCACATAACCAGCTGCGCTGACTAGGATGGGGACATCACAGTCCGCCCTCCCTGAAATTGCTTGTCCTCAAGCAACCTCAACTCTGGATGCTGTAAAATCTCCTCTGACTCCCATGTAGCATCCTCAACTGGCAGATCTCTCCACTTGATCAGATATTCCCTGATCACCCGCCTCCTAAGGTGTCTCTCTCTCATCTCAGGGATGGCCTCAGGTACTAGTATCGACTTCCCTTCGTCATCAAGGGGTGGCAAAACTGGAGAGGGTATCACATGCTGACCCAATGCCTTTTTCAGGCGAGAAACGTGAAACACATTATGGACCTTGCTATCAGCTGGCAAGTCCAACTCATAAGCAACCTCGCCCACTCGTCTAACAACACGAAATGGACCATAGTAGCGAGGCTTCAGCTTCTCAGCCCCACTCTTACGCAGAGTAGACTGATGATACGGCTGCAACATAAGGTAAACCATATCACCCACATCAAAAGTACGCTCAACCCTCTTCTGAGCAGCATACTACTTCTGCTGATTCTGTGCCCGCTGAATATTGTCTCGGAGAGACCTCAAAATGTCCTGCTGACTCTGCATCATGTCCCCTGCACTCGGTACTCTGCTATCGTTCAATATCAAATCTTGGGCGCCTCATACCCATACAAGGCCATAAAGGGTGTCATGTGTATCGTCATGTGGTGAGTCGAGTTATAGCAATACTCGCATAGATAGATCCACCTCACCCAAGCTCTCTGCTGTCCAGCTATATAATTACACAAATAACCTTCCACCCACTTATTGACAATCTCCGTCTGCCCATCTGTCTGCGGATGGTAGCTGGTACTCGGTGTCAGTTCGGTCCCACAAAGCCTGAACAACTCCTGCCAAAAGTTGCTCATGAACCGACTGTCTCTATCGCTGACTATCGTCTGAGGCAACCCATGCAGCCAGAATACCTCCCTGAAAAATAACTCTGCAGTCTGCGATGCTGTGAAGGTAGTAGTAATCGGGAAAAAATGTGCATATTTAGTCAACCGATCAACCACTACGTAGATGCAATCTTTACCTTGGGCTTTCGGCAAGCCTGTGATAAAGTCCATCGATAAACACTCCCACTTCCTGTCAGGTATCGGAAGTGGTTGGAGCAATCCATCAGGATAAGTGTGCTCCTGCTTGTTCTGCTGGCAAACAAAACACTCTCGGACATACTGTAACACATCAGTTTTCAGCCCTTTCCAAGTAAACCGTTCCCGAATCATTTTATGTCTTATAGTACCCGGGATGGCCCGCCATAGGAAGGTCATGAAAGGCTCTCAAAACTGTAACCCTCATCTCAGAGTCAGGAACCAGAAAAATCCGCCCCTTATAAATGATCAAGTCATCTACAACAGTATACCTATCATCCTGCTCTGTCCTATCAATAATGCTAGAAGCCCATGGGTTCTTGGCATACTCCGCAATGATCTGATGCCTCCAATCCTCTGTGATCTGTGCCATGGCATTCAACTGAGGTCTACGAGACAAGGCGTCAGCTACAACATTCTGCTTCCCCTTAATGAAGGTAATGTCAAAGTCATATGACTGCAATTTACTGACCCATTTTTGCTGCCTCTCATTCAAGTCCCGCTGTCCAAGGAAGTGTTTCAGGCTGTTATGGTCTGTACGAACACTGAATTTGCTGCCTACCAAGTATTGCCTGAACTTAGCCAAAGCATGCATAATGGCTAACATTTCCTTGTCGTATATGTTGTAGAACCTCTCAGGACCCCTAAGCTTCCTACTCTCGAAAGCAATAGGATGTCGCTCCTGCATCAAAACGGCACCAATGCCCTCTCCTGAGGCATCACAGAATAAATCAAATGACTTCGTAAAGTCTGGCAATGCTAGCACTGGACATGAAGTCATGATCACCTTAAACCTGTCAAAGCACTCCTGCGCCTGTGGTGACCAAGTAAAAGCCCCCTTCTTTGTCAAGTCAGTAAGGGGTGCGGCGTGACATGAGAACCCACTAACAAATCTCCTTTAAAATGTACACAACCCAATGAAACCTCTGAGCTACGTAAGGTTCTCGAGTACCGGCCATTCAACTATAGCTCGGACTTTCTCAGGGTCCATACTCACTCCCTTGGCACTGATGATTTGCCCCAGATACAACAACTCCTCCATACCGAGCTCACACTTGGATTCCTTAGCATAGAAAGACTCATCTGCTAAGATACCCAAAACTGCATCTAAGTGAGCCAGATGCTCCTCCCATGACCTACTGTAAACTAGAATGTCGTCGAAGAAGACCAATACAAATCTCCGCAACTGAGAACTGAAGACCCTGTTCATGGTAGCCTGAAAGGTGGCAGGTGCATTGGTTAAGCCGAAGGGCATAACCAGGAACTCAAAGTGACCGCAATGGCACCTAAAAGCGGTTTTCTCAATATCCTGCTCCTTCATCTGAATCTGGTGGTACCCTGATCTCAAATCAATCTTCGTAAAGAAGATAGCACTGTGCAACTCTTCAATCAACTCATCAATGCGTGGTATCGGGTACCTGTTCTTAATCGTCCTCTTGTTTAGCTGGCGGTAGTCTATGCACATCCGAAGTGACCCATCCTTCTTCTTCACCAATACAACTGATGAAGCAAAAGGTGACTTGCTAGGTCTAATGTGTCCCATAGCCAATAACTCATTGATGGTCTTCTCAATCTCATCCTTGAGTCGTTTCGGATGCCTGTAGGGTGTAATCATAATGGGCTTTGCACCCTCCTCCAACTCAATGATATGCTCAGTGCCTCTGTCTGGAGGTCTACCAGGTGGAATGTCGTTAAACACTTTGGAGTGTTTAGTCCTCAGTATCTGGATGTCTCGATGGTACTCAGCCTTCTGCTGCTCCTGCTATGCTGGCATTAACATACACTCTACAGCCCAATCAACCATGTCATGACAAATGAGTCTCTCCATCCGTCTGTACAATACCATCCTCAGATTACTGTCTCTAATGGCTTTGATGACATGGGGTCTCCCATTAGCCTTGAACTTCATCTCCATGTCTCGTAGATTGAGTGTGAACTCACCCAGATCATGAAGCCATGCCATCCCTAACACCACATCAGTATCCCCCATGTTAACAACATAGAATTCAGTCTTGAACTCATAGTTGTTCAATCGCATCGGAAGATCAGTTATTTTCCTATCACACTTGAGGGTGTATCCATCAGCTACCTTAACCCGAATGCCCTCAAACTCTTCCGTTTGTATGCCACGCTTCTCAACCAAACGTGCATCTATGAAGTTGTGCGTCGCACCTGTGTCAAGCAGTGTTATAACTTTCTGACCAGCTAGGAGCCCACATAGCCTAAAAGAACCATCTCTCTGAAGACTAGTCAAGTGTGCCTCCTGTAATTTCCTTCTACCATCATGTTCACTATCATTTTCAGACTTTTCATCATCTGAATGTTCTGAATCAGCTTGCTGGTCTGACAGATCAGATTGCTTTTCACCCTCATAAAACCACTCCATTTGATTACTTTTGGCTTTAGGACGAAGAGGGCATATATGTTTTTCATCATAGGGTGCCTTGCACCAAAAACATAACTTCTTCTTGCGTAGTTCGTTCAATGTCTCTCTGTCAAACGGTGGTGCATTATTTCTTTTAGGATCAGGTGGATCTCTCTTCCTGTCAAATGGTCTATCTCTATCAAACGATCTATTTGGCCTTGAGTTTGGCGTAGAACCCGAAGAGAACCTGCTGCGAGGTGCTACATGCTCCATACTGCGTGCCTTCCTCATCGCCTCCTGAAGGGTGGGAGGATCAAATGCCTTGACCCATCCTCTCATCGGCTCATATAACCCCTCGGTGAAGAGAATGACAAGTCTCCTCTCCGAAATACCTGTCACCATGACTGTCGTTTTCTGAAACTCCCCAATGTAAGCATCCAAACTGCCTGTCTGTCTGAGCTGTGCTAGCTCTCTAAAGTAAAGTTCTGGATCCTTTTTATCAAATCGCTCAATAAGCCTGCCAGTGAAATCCTGGTAAGTAGTAACCCGATGATGACCCAGTGTGTACATGCCGTGATGCCACCAATCATGCGCCAATCCATCAAGGTGTAGTGTGGCAAATTTAATGGCCTCATCCTCCTGCATAGGTCTCAAAGATAGATAATTATCTAACTTTTGAACCCACGATCTCACTAAATTCTTATCCGAGCCATCAAAATAAGGCAAGACAATCTTGCTCACTGCATGCTGAAGATCTCTGTTCACCTGTGGTGGCTGCTGGTACTAATGAGCTCTGCGCTCAAATCTACCTCCACCTCCGGGCTTATGCACATCCATAAACTCATGAAATGTCAACGACTGTCTAATCTCAGGAGCCAATGTAGAATACTCTCCAAACAGTCTGGTCACGTCTGCCACTGAAGTGCCATGCTGTGGCTGAAACTCTGTGTGGTGACCCTGTTGCTCCGTCTCCGGAGTCGGTGGTGCCTCTCTACTGATAAAGGTAGGTTGTCCAGGCCTACGCTCGTGAACAACCGGTGACAGTTGCAGTCGTGTAGACATCTGTGGCTGGTCTATGCCTCCCGAACCACTAGACTGCCCTATCTGAATGTAATGTTGGTGAGGCAGAGTATACTGTCTTATGGTACCTATCAGCTGTGACATCATGTCCATCATGTTGTCATGTCTACTCCTGTATTCTGCCTCAGTCATCTCAGCATTTTCTTTCTCTTTCCCGGAATCTCTAGGAATTTCTTGATCTGCCATGAGTGTAGTCACATTGTTTTCACTGCTGCAAGGGCTAGACCTGTGAATGCCTAATATACCTGACACTGTCTCACCTTCAGGAATCGGTTGACCTGTCCAATCCTCGATTCTGCCTGTCCCTACACCTTTAATATAATGAATCGTATCTCTGCTCATGAAAAAGCATCCAAAAAGCACACTGTAATCTAAAAAAAGCAACTGAAAAAGCACAGGATGGCAGGAGATCTGTGCTCTGATACCACTATAAGAATCCAGGTGATTCTCAACCCCGAAATCCTAACTGTATGTATTGTTTTTGCAAGTTTTCTGTTTTTTTGTGTTTTTGATAGATTTTTGAGAAAATACAAGGAGCTATGATTTTCTAAATAAATACTTGAAAATTCATAAGAAAATCATATGACCATGGAAAAGCGTAGGAAATGTTCAGAACATAGAGGCGTATCTATTTATTCAATTTTTCTGAGCTTAACAATAACAAAAATTGAACAAAGAAGGAAATACAATATTTTTTCTAAGGAACCTGATTGCGGCTGTAGCAGCATTAAATGAATGAAGAAAAATGGTATAGCAACTTTGATCTCCGAGCACAGACAAAGAAAATCTCCAAATATACAAGGCGCACTGGGTCCCTCTGCCCAAGAATGAATGATGAATGCGTTCCTCCTGAAGAAAAGAAAGTACGGCCTGGAAAGTGCAGATCTGTACAGCCTGAGCAGCAGCAATAATAAATGTGGTACGGACTCAATAAAGAATGCCAGGTCTTTGATAAAATCACTCTCTGATAGGTCGCCTTTATTAACTAATGATATTCTCTGAATCTCCTTCTGAAATCGATGCAATATGATCAACTGCAACTTCTGAATGAAGTCACCAAGATGCAAGCTTCAACTGGTATTTCGCAGTCTCAGTCTGCCAATTCCTAAAGAGGTACCGTTCTCCAGAAATGATTCGTCTGCCAGAAACCCTAGGGTTTGCAAACTCCAAAGCTCAGAGCAAAATAAGACAAATTGGAATAACATAACATAATATTCGATTTGTCTTTTCCTGTGTATATATATCCTTCTTGAAAAATCGACCCAATGCCTTCATTTAATAATCACTTAAATAAATGATTAATTATTGCGCTTTGACTTAGGAGAAAAACATTTAATAAATGGCGCCTTCATTAATGAATAATAAATATTCATTATATTAAATATTAACACTTTATTATAAAGTATAATAAATACTTTATAATACGCCCTTTTAAATTAAATATTTAAATAATTAATAAAGTGACTTTAATATAAAGTCAAAAGTATTAATTACTCATTAAATCATTAAATGCTCCAATATTTCTCCATCTAACTGTCAAACTGATAAATTGGGTCAACTCTGAGCTAAACAGCTGAACCAGGTGCCCTGCCCAAAATAGCAGCTTCCGCCTGTCCGACTTTCTAAAAATAGAAAGTCTCTAAAAACCCACTCTGAAGGATTCTGTGAAGGCCCAACCTGAAACAAGTGCAACACTGAAGCTACAGAACACTGAGTAACTGCCTCAAAAGATCCTCTGCACACAACTGTCAGCCTACGAGGATCGACATAATAGGCTAACCACATAACCAGCTGCGCTAACTAGGATGGGGACATCACAATTCGCTTTTAGGATCTGAAAAAACAATAAGATTTTTCCCAAAAAAATGTGCCCAAAAACTGATCAAAATCGCACCTAGATGAAGGCTGAAGATTGCACCTCAAGATCTTTAAAAATCACGGCCAAAAACAGTTAAAAACGCATCAAAACCAGGGTTGAATCACATCCAAAAAGTGTAGAAGAAACACGCACCCAAACACCAGAAAACCGACGCGATTTTTCTAGCCACGATTTTAACGCGACCACTAAAAAGCAAAAGCAGCCTGGAAGGAGGTCGTGCGACCACACAACAAATTTCAAGTGCCAAAGAAAGAGACGCGAGCAGATCCCACGAACCCCTAAGAAAATTTTCGAATTACAGCTTAAGAAAGAAACCCACGAAAAAAATTTAACTTGCTCTAATACCATAATAAAAATACAAGAGCATATGGATTTCAAAATAATCGAATGATTATTATTTACAGGAGCAGATTACATATATAGATTTACAAAGGAGAGATTCCATGATCACGGGACATGATTGGAATCATAACGGAAGACTAAAAAGAAAGTAACGGAAATGAAAGCAAAAATATAGGAGGTGACAGTCCATTCACATATGAGACTTGAGCATTAAAACGATTAACCAAATATAATTTTAATAGTTATAAGACTCCACCATCAGCAATTTGATAAACATGTATATAGAAATTGTTTTATAAAGATGTCTTGCATATGTAAAATGAGAGCCTAGCGTAAATTTTCATTAAGCTTGGGTGCAAACAATACAACATAATAGTAACTGTTTTTAGTTTTATTTGACTTTTGGCAAGTAATCATGAAATCTTGACTTATATAATAATTAAACATCAACTACGTATTAAAAAAAAAACGTAGAGAACCATGCCAAGGATCTTGCTGTACAACTATGCTAAAATTTTGGGTCAACAAATCAGCCTAGACAAGAGCTTTCTCCTCTTTCTAAACACCCCCTTGATAGAAAAAGAAGGATAGCCAATTCTCTATTGCCTAGTCAAAAAGTTTCATTCAGTCTATCTTCGTATGCCTCTTTTTAGGGGCAGAATGTCAATCAGTTTGAGGAACTACCTCCTGGATAGATTCCAAAGGAAACTTGCAAGTTGGAAAGGCTGCCTGCTTGTCAAACTAGAAACTTGCAACTTATTAAAGGTTCCTTGCAGAGCCTTCCAATATATTTAATGTCCTTATTCAGGGTTCCTAGTAAAGTTGCTGATATGATTGAGCAGATTTAAAGGTGGTTTCTATTTACAGGAATTGAAGAAAAACAAAGGATTGCTTTGGTCTCTTGAGATAAGGTCTGCCTTCCCAAGAATCAGGGCAGTCTTGGATTAAGAAGAGTGAATCACTTAAACATAGCTCTTCTAGCTGAAATTGGGAGGAAAATTTTGAAAGAAAATAACAAATGGACTGAAATTCTGAGAGACAAATATTTTTCTTATGATGAAGCTATAAGATTCCTATCTGATGTGAATCATTTCAAGTTGGCTCCAATTTTTCGAATAACTTGATCAAATGCACATACCTCTTATCTTGGAACTGGAAATAAAGTCTGGATTTGGGATGATCCATGGCTTCTTAATGAACTATTTTGTTCCTTGAATCATTGGAATTTCCTCTTTCCTCCTTCCAAAATATCTATAGGTGAAAAGTGTTGGACCCTATTGACGTTAAGAAATCTGAGAGGTCTTGGAAACCTTTCCTTTGGGACTCTTCTGATCTCAGATTTCTCCAACATTCTTCACTCCTTGTCAATCTTCTTAATGGCTATCATATTAGCCGAGATGAGAGCCTCAATGAGCTACTTTGGTCAGCCTCTCCAAATGGATCATATTGTGTTAGAATGGGTTACTGAGTCCTCTTCAATTCTCAACCAGATGGTTTCCTATGGTCCACCGTTTGAATCAAATTTTTGACTCCAAAAATTAACCATTTCTTTTAGTCTGCTTGCCAAAGCAAAATCCTTACTTGGGACAATTTAATGAGAAGAGGTTTTTTGATCCCCAATAGATGTGTTGTTTCTGATAGAGAACCGGAATGTCTTTCACCTTTTATTGGATTGTCCAATTACCTGGAAGACAATCAATCTTATTGTAAGCAAATTAGAGGTTTGCTGGTCTCAACCAAGCTCTTTCCTAGATCGAGTTTTTCAATGGTCCCCCCTTTCTCAGCCCACAGCTGAAAGACCTCTAGAACTTAGCTCAACTTGATATATGTTGGGGTCTGTGGTTGGAAAGAAATTCTAGAATCTTCAGCAAAGCGTTGGTAGAGTTGGAAATAAAATCATCATTCCTATAGTAGATAATTTCTCTGTGCTAAAACGAAGGGCTAACTCCAAAACTTACTTGGGTATTGAGGCTAGTATTGCAGCTAATTGGGATTTGGCAATTAATTGGGGAACTTCAAAGAATATCAAGAAAGTTAATAGGAATCTAATCAAATGGGCTACCCCAGCTAATCGCTAGCTCAATCTTAACTTTGATGGTGCCTTGAAAGGTAATCTGGTATGGCTAGGGTTGGATAAGAGTCAGCAAGGATGGGTTAGTGGCTGCCTATGTGGGCAGTATGGGAGTTCAAACTAACCACTATGCAGAAGTGAAACCCACCTTTTGTGGTATCCAACTAGCTAGATATGAAGATATCTCATCCTTTCATCAAGAGGAACTCTTAGAACACAACCAGATGTCTTGAAAAGGAAAATGTCTCCTAGATAGACCATCAAATATATAATAGAAGATGAGATGGATGCTTTGAAGGACTTCAAGGAAGCTAAAATTTGTCGTCTTTATGGATAAGGTAACAAGATGGCTGATAGAATGTGTAATGTCCCACCCCAGTTGGAAAAAAAATTAACTATTTCCAAATGTTTGTCAATGCACCCGTTTTCCCAAACAATTAGCTTGCTACTGTTTTGTGCTAGTTTTTTGTAATGTCCCTTTTGGGCGAGCATGAGAAAATTAGAGGAAAAATAAATTAAAATGCTTTTGGCACCCTAGAGAACAAGATTAAATCAGATTTAAATTTGAATTTTGGCGCCCAAGTTGTGGATAAATAAATAAAAAGTATAATACATTTGGATTGGGGTTTTGGTGCCCAAAAATAGAAATAAAAATAAATAAAAAGCAAATTTAAAAGGTGAAGTTGGCGCCCAAGATGGGTCAGCCAAGTTGGAGTGATAAGAGAGGATTGATATATATACAAGGTTCATTTGGAGGTTTTCATATCATGGTGAATTATTTTTGCTTTTCTAATCTGCAATTTTGCAACTATTATGAGGATGAAAACCTAAGTTGCCGAATCGGATACGGGTACGAGTACAGGCATGTGGGTACGGTACGTGGGTATGGCACAAAAAAATTGGAGGTTGGGTACGGAATCAGGTACGTCCGTACAAAAATACAATAAAATATTTATATATATATATATATATGCGACCTAGAAACAAAATTAAGTTTAGAATGTCGTATACCAATAGATATGATAAACAAAACCATGACAAATTTCAATTTTTGAAACATAATATACTAATTTAAATTCAGTTTTCAATATCAAAAGGATCAAACTTGAATGTCATGATAGATAATCATTGTTTAACATTTAAAAAATACAAACAGTAACCAATTCACTAATCTGCAATTGCATCAAATGGCTCATCATCAAGACTAAGATCATCATCAACATTAACATTAGATGATGGAACCACATTAGCACTTGTACTAAAAGTATGTTGACTACTTGAATCCTCAAAAATTGAAGAAGATTGTGCAATTGCAGCCAAAGAAAGATCTAGGTCAGCTCGCTCTGGTTCTACATCCCACATCTTTGCTGCCCCTTCTTTGTACTCATCCTCTTTGTGAGTAAGAAGGCGCAAGTTGGAATGAACATAAATTAGCTCCTCTGCTTTGTGTGATGCCAATCAATTGCAATTGACTGAGTGGATGAAGGAGTATGTACTCCAATTCTACTCAGCTGTAGAAGAACTAGCAACCTATTGAAGCAAAGGGAGCTCTCAATAAAGTTGTTAAATTAAGAAAAATTGTAAATCAAACTTCAAATTTGAAAATAACGCATTTCAGTTTTAAATTTTTAAATGATAAAACTTAAAAAGTTAAAACTTACTTGAGATAAGACTTTTATTGCAAGAACTTGGAGGTGTGGCATCTTGCAGCCATGGAGATACCACCAAGAGTGAGCATCCTTCTTATATTTGTCACGGATAGCAGAAGGAGTATGATTATTAAAGTCACAAAAGCTAGCAAATTCACTTGAACCATCTCAGCATCAGGGAAGAGTTTAACAAGAGCTTTACTAAACCCATCGTTGACTTCTATATCACGGTATGGTGGTAATCTGTTTGGTATAGCAAGGATTTGGTGGCTGTAAAATTTGGGAGTCAATGAGAAGGCAAGAAGATGGAGTGGGGTGGTCATTTTGTTCCACCGGTCAACACAAATTGCATGCACCTCTTTGAAGAAGGTTTCTTCAAGATCTTGCTCTTTTGCACATATGATGCTTTTCATCTTCTCAAGCATTGAATCAATGCCATCATAAAGCTCCCCCAAGCATGGCTTATCCATGTTAGTAAAGCATATCATGCTCAATATGGGCTCGGTGAAAGCAAGAAGATATTCCGCCCGATCCCACCAATGTCATCTAGAATCTTATGTTTTATATTTGCTGCCCTCTCACTGTTTGATTGCCTCCATATAGACCATGATTGGCTAATGACCATAGCAAAAAGCACATCTCGCACCTTCACAAGTCATCTCAAGACAATTGTGTTGGATGAAAATCTGGTCTCAGCCACCTATTTGAAAATAAAAAGTAAATAATTAAAATCAATATATATATATTCTAAATAAATTATTGAAGTAAAACATAACATTAAAAAACTGCAATGTTTGAAGTTTGAGTTACCTTCAGTAGCTCTAGTCACGAGAATGATCGAAAGATAGATTGTGAAATGTGGTGATTTGTTATGAACATTTGGATCTCTTCAGCTTCAGCATAGATTTGTTTGATCCAATCTATTTTTGTACCCAACTTCTGCAACATGAGGTTGAGGGAATGCATAGCACAAGGTGTTCAAAATATATGTTGGAATCGTGACTCAACTATCATACCAGCAGCTCTACAAATCTTTGCATTGTCCGTTACAACTTGGACAACATTTTGAGGCCCCGCTTCATTAATGCACTATATAAGGATGTCAGCAATAAATTGTGCATTCTTTACCTGCCCCTCACAATCGACAGCCTTTAGAACATTGCCCCTTTAGGGTACACTACAATCAAATTAATCAATGGTCTATTTCTTGCATCCTTCCATCCATCAGAAATAATAGACGCACTTGTTTCTTTCCATGAGGCTTTGATGGGATATAATGCATCTTCTATATGTTTTACCTCCTTTGATAATATAGTGGTACGCACCTTCTCATAACCTAGGCTTGTCGTACCCCTTTGGAGCTTCATTTGTTGTTCTTATCATGTCTTGCCAATAGGGTGATCGAACAACATTGAAAGAGATACCATTTGCATAGAGGCATCTTCCAATGGCTTGGTCAGCAAGTTGTTTTGCATCATTATTTAATGCCTTCTCCAACGGTCCTTTTGCTCTCTTCGAAACATTAGCCTCATTGACATTTTCAACTTCATTTACTCTCAAAAAGGGATGGCTTTCTACTACAATGTCAGGACGACCAATATGTGTGTGAGATGAAGTAGATGGCGTCTTTGAGCTCCTTCCTATACTCAATGGATGTCCCATTCTATTTTGAACCCTTGCATCTACTTCCTCTTGCTCTACAATATATCCTGTTGTTATGTGAGATGGTACAGGTACTTTATTTTTTCCTAGACATGGTTTAACTCCCTTCCTAGTAACTCCACACAAATGCGCTTTCACTCGGCTATAGGAACTAGTGTGTTTCTTTTCACATCTAGAGCATATCCAAACACATGTCCCCCCACCTAGAACTTGCTCTATTATTTCTACATGTCTCCATAGCGGTGAAGCCGGGTCAAATTTGAATGAGGGATTAGTATTGCCGACGAAAGCTGAACTGTCTGCCATGATATTTAGAAAATAAAAACAATCTCTACATGCAAACCTGCAATTACAAATTTAAAATTTAAAAATTGTTAAGAGAATATAATATATATAAATGATAAATCTAAGATTCTAAACAATAAATTATAAAAAAATTAGATCTAAATGGTATAAATTATAATTTTTTAAAATCTTAAATTGTATAAATTATAACTTTTTAAAATCTAAATTGTGCAAATTAAGATTCTAAACAATAAATTATAAAATAATTATAAAGTTTTTAAATTATATAATTATAAATTTATAATATATGAATATTATATTTCAAAAGTTATATATAATATATTATTATTTATTAATAATTTAATTATTATTTATATTTTAAAAGTTATAACTTATTACTTATTAGTTATACTAAAACTATAAAATAATAAATTTGTATATATTGATAAATAATATTATGAAATCAGAATATCAGCATACAATAATATAATTATATTTTAAAAACTATATATAATAATAATATAAATAAATGTAGTACAAGAAATAAAGAATTATTACACATACAACAAAGGGAAACCCCCTCGAAAAAAAAAATGAAGGAGCACCAGCAAAGGCAAGTTTTCCGAAGGCATGGTAATCTACAGTATGGCGCGGGCTGACAGGCAAGATGGCCGTTTAACCAGCGGAATGGGAGGACTAATACTCGCCCATGATGGGTCGACCCAAAAAGGGCTTGGCAAGCTCCGCGCAACAAAGATGGAGGCGTGGGCAAGCTTAATTTGCAAACGGGAATACATTCTAAGCGGGGTGATCAGTTCAGGACTTGGTGTCCACCTGAGCGTTTTAATTTCCAGAATATTGTGCCGAAATTTTGGCGCCCAAAGCAACAGGCCGAGAAAGCAGGCCCAAGTCAAGTATTCCCAAAAATTTCCCATGCTACTGTGAATACTGTGCTTGTGGAAAATAATGAATGGAAAGACACTATTAGTTTTTTAAAAGCTAAAGCCTTCTTTCTGAAATGGGGTGGGAGATGACCGGCTTACTCGAAACTGAGGGCGTGGTGTGATAGACATTGGGGTCTTGAATGTGAGTTAAAAACGCTTGAAAATGGTTTCTATCTGGTCATCTGTAAGACCATGATGGATAAGGAATGGATCCTAAATAGTGGACCTTTTGTAATGGAAGGGTTGGGTTTTCATATTAAAGATTGGACACCTAACTTCAATCCAAACGACACTATGGTGGAAGACATCCTTGTCTGGAGTAGGTTAAAAAACCTCCCTCATGAGTATAGGGATCAGGAAACCCTCAATATGATTGCTAGAAGGTTTGGAACCATTGTGAAAACAGAGGAGGTGGTAGACAGCACAGATTTAAGCATTTACCCTAGAATCTGTGTTCTCACAGGGGATTCATGCTTTACCAGAAAGGCTTGAAATCAAATCTAGAGAGGGGATATAGTTACAGAAGCTGGAAATTGAAGACGCGTCCTTTGAATGCGTTGGGTGCATTGGGAAAACAAAATCCAAGGAAAATCTTGTTTCGTTGGAAAAGGAAAAGTTTCCCTGCCAAAATAGGTTGTCTAAGATTATCATTAATTTGTCAGAGGGATTACAAAGGGAGTGCTCCAACTTCAATGTTGAATGGGGTATTCAGGAACGTAGTGTCACTCAAGAACTTAATGCCTTAGAAGAAGGATGGTGGACCATAAATCGCCAAGAAACAGACTTTATCCTCGAAAATAGCTATGGAAAGGAACCTCAAGTGGGAGAAGCGTGTGCTGGTAATGGTGCTTCTCCCAAATCCATCCCTGGTGAAACAGTAAGGTGTGTGGGAAGTGCGCAAGGAGACCAGTTGATTGGTCTGGAAGATATAAGAAGTGGTTTTGAGGGTGGTTTGGAGGAATGGTTTTGAGGGTGGTTTGGAGGAATGGAAGTCACCACAGAAAGATCTACCCCAAGGAGGCCAACAGCACACTATCCTAAATGAGGAAAATGGTCTCATAAGTCAAAGAAAGGCTATTCATCTTCAGCACCTTGACACTCAAAACAGAGCAGAAAAACCTGGTGAGCCTTGGTGCCAAGATCAACATCTGAGGACCGACAACATGGATAACACCATTCCCTTTGAACAAACGACTAATTGTGAATCCCCAAGGGCTGAAACTACTTTTAAGGATATACCCATATCCCCTATAAGAAACTTGGACACCGCCTTTGATGGTGTTTGTGATACGGGTGGAAATTTGGAATTTTCCTCCTCGGATTTAGAGGCTGATGAAATTCAACATGAGGAGGACTTTCTGGGTTTTCAGGATAACTTAGCAATTATGGAAATGTGCACTATTAACCAATCTACAACTATAAACAGCAAGGCTAAGATTGGTGAGAAGAACAGAAGGGGTCCTAAAACAAATAGGATGCATCTTGAGATGGTTGGGAATGCGGCGGGACAAAGCAAGCTGAGGTCGAGAAAAGGCATAGCCATTTCCCGACGATCATGAAGATCCTCTCGTGGAATGTCGGGGGCTGCAATGCCCCTAACAAGATTCGTTTGATCAAAAGATGTTTTGATCAAACGAGGCCGGCAGTAGTTCTACTACAAGAAACGAAGATTAAGGAGAGTGAGGTGGAAGCTTTTTCAAAAGGCTTTGGTCAATGGCGATGTTCCATGTCAGGAGCACGTGGTGCTTCCAATGGATTAGGTTGTTTGTGGAATGAAGCTCTTGTCAATGTTCAAATAGTCAGACAGGAAAGGCATTGGCAATGGTGTAAAGTGGATTCAAAGCAATTGTGTGCAAGCTTTTGGATTCTCAATATTTATGGCCCTAACAACTCTACTTAGAAAAGGATACTTTGGCAAGAGCTCTCTGATATTTTGAAGGAGATGGTGGGGGCTTTATGTCTTCTTGGAGGGGATTTTAATGCAGTAACGAGACCTTCAGATAAATTTGGGGGTCTATGCTGGTATGGAAAGAGTCAACAAGATTTATGTGATTTTGTTTTAAATAATGGTTTATTTGAATTACCCTTTACAAAAGGGGAATTCACATGGACAAATGGACGTGGGAGTTTTCTAAACATTGCAGAGAAGTTGGATAGGTTCTTCATAGCTGGAGAATGGGTTGAGCAACGATGGCAATGTGAAGCAGAAATTCTTCCCATCACGGGGTCAGATCACTACCCAATTTCTTTAAGGCTCCAAAATGAAGCAACTCCGAACAGATGCCCCTTTAAATTTGAAACAATGTGGCTGAGGGCTAACAATTTCAAAGAATTAGTGCAAGCTTGGTGGATGAATGCCCCAAAATGGGCGGGGAATAAAGCTTTTGTTTTCTTCAAAAAGCTAAAATTTATGAAAGATCAGCTGAAACTTTGGAATCGAGAGTCATTTAAAAATATTTTTGTGGAGAAGGGAAGGCTAGAAAGGGAACTCAACTCTCTGCATTCTAAGATAATTGAGTTTGGAATGACTGAAGATGACTACACACAAGAAAAAAAGCTAAATAAAGCCAACTCTGAAACATTAGCTTGGGAAAAAGTGTTCTGGAGACAAAAATCCAAAGAAACATGGTTGACGGAGGGTGATCGGAACTCAAAATTCTTCCATAATTCGGTTAAAGTGTGCAGGTCTAGTAATAGAATTCAATCAATAAAAGACAGCATGGGCGAATTATTGCAAGATGTTGATTAGATTAATAGGGAGGCGGTAAGATTTTTCTCTGATAGCTGCACTAAGCAACCAGAAAATCTGGTTCAGAACCCGGAGGTCTTGGAGGTGATTCTGAGGTGCATCTCAGAAAACCAAAATAAGATGTTGATGGAGAAAGTCTCTTTAAAGGAGGTAAAACGAGCTCTTTTAGCTCTGGGGGGTGACAAAGCTCCTGGCCCCGATGGCTTTCCCGCAGTGTTTTTCCAAAAAATGTGGGATATTTTTGCTCAAGATTTGTGGGGTGTGGTGGAGGAATCGAGGAGGGAAGGCTTTATCTTAAAAGACCTGAATAATACATTCATAGCCCTCATACCGAAACGAGAGGCCATAAATTCCTTTGAGGACTTTCGACCCATCTCTCTATGCAATACGGTGTATAAGATTATTTCCAAAGTAATGGCCAACAAATTGAAGTTAGTTTTGGGTTTTGTGATCTCTACAGAGCAGAGTGGCTTTTCACCCAATAGATCTATTTTTGAGGGTGTAATAGTAGCCCATGAAACAATTCACTCAATGAGAGCTACGAAAGTGGAGAGGATGATGGTCAAACTAGATATAAAGAGAGCATATGATGAGGTGGACAGAAATTTTCTACTGCAAGTTTTGGAGCGGTTTGGTTTTAGTAATGAGTGGTTATGTTGGGTGAAAGGGTGTATAAGAACACCCCGTTTTTCAGTTCTAGTAAATGGTAGCCCACATGGTTTTTTTGAATCCACAAAAGGGATTAGGCAAGGAGATCCCATATCACCATTTCTATTTATCATTCTTGCTAAGGTGCTTGGCAAGCTTATTGCTCAAAAGTGTAGGGAAGGGCAGTGTAAGGGGATTAAAGTGGCGGAAGGGATAGCCCCAATATCTCATCTACAGTTTGCAGATGATACCTTTCTAATGGGGGACTCTACGGTGCAGGAAGCTCGTGTGATGAAGGGCACTTTGGACAAATATGGATAGGCCTCAGGCCAACATATCAATTGGAATAAGTAGGAAATTTTTTTCTTTAACACTCCTAAGCAAAGGCAAGTGGATATATGTCGGATCTTGGGAATGAGGGCTGGTAAACTCCCAAGTAAATTTTTGGATATCCCTCTTTTTGGAGGTGCAAATAGATCAAATATCTGGAAAGACCTTATTGAATCTTGCCTCAAACGAATGAATGGTTGGAAGAGTAAATGGCTTACCTCTACAAGGAGAATTTTAATGCTGAAATCTGTGATTTCTGCAATTCCAATTTTCTCAATGATGTGTTTGAAGATGCCCAAAAAAGTAATTAACACAATTGGGCAGCGAATGAGGAAGTTTTTTTGGAATGGGGCCAGCTCAAAGGACAAGATCCCTCTATTGGCATGGGAAAAAGTATGTAAAGCAAAAAATAAAGGAGGTGCTGGTTTGAGAGATTGGCAACTTCTAAATGAAGCTCTTGGGGCTAAACTGGTCTAGAGTTTGTATGCTAACCCGGATTTACTATGGGTGAAGGTTTTAAAAGCAAAATATCTGGATTCAATTGACGCGCATCGGATCTTCACAGTCCGTAACCCTCCAAAAGGTTCTGCAATTTGGAACTTCATTGTCTCTTGTAGACCAGTGGTAATAAATCACCTCTCATGGCAGATTGGGGATGGATGTATGGCTTGTTTTTGGGAGGATTCCTGGAATGGAATGCCAAACTTGGGTGATAGGCCGGATCTGACTGATCTTTAAAATATTTTCTCCCAAAGGTGGGGGACCAAAGTAAAGGATTATTTAACTACAAAGGAGGGCCCTTTAGGGCAGGAGTGGGTTTGGAAAGATTTTTCAATGGAGGATCTGACCCCTCAGCAATCTCTACTAATGCAAAATCTCTTTAAGAATCGTAGGATTCAAATTTTAGGGGTCGAAGATAAAATCATTTGGTGTGGTTCAACCTATGGTAAATACTCAGTGAAGCTTGGCTATCAATTATTGGATGTAGAGGACACAGAGAACTTATGGGCAAAATATCTATGTTGGAATAAGGATTGCCTAACTAAAGTTGGCACCTTTGCATGGTTAGCTGTCAAAGGCCAAATTCTCACGGGGGAAAGGAGGAAACGCTCGGGGTTTTCAGGCCCCACCAAGTGTGTTATGTGTGGTAAGGAAGAGGAATCGATGGATCATCTACTCCTCCAATGTGAGGTGGCAGGCATGTGTTGCAGTCATGTGCGAAGGAAATTAAACTAGCAGAGTCCTCTACCATGGACTCTTAAAGAAATGTTTGAGAGTTGGCCTAGGAAGTCAAAGAGAACCCTATTGTCGAGCATTTGGATCTGCACTCCTTCGTTAGTCATTTGGGAAATCTGGAAAGAGAGGAATCGTAGAATTTTCTTGGATAAATATGAAACCACATCTAGGTTGGTTAGTAGAATTGATCATAGCATAGAGGAGGTGGTGAGTAATGTCGCATCACAGTCACAAAATTGGCATAATCCCTTCCCTTTGGGGGATACACTTGTGCAAAGGGCTTGGCCTGGAATTCGGCTAAGAGCAGCTACTGGTCAAATTGGGAAACAAACCAAAAGTTCAGAAGGTTCAAAGGTGGTTTGGTGCAAACCGGAAGAGAAGGTAAATTTTGATGGAGCGGCTAGTGGTAATCCTGGCCCATCAGGGGTTGGGGCAATAGTGAGGGATCATCTGGGCAACACGATTGCAATTGCTGCAAGGAAATGGCCACCAGGAACTAACAATGTGGCTGAGGCCAATGTTGCTCTGCTTGCAGTTAAGCTGGCCAAAAGTTTTGGAGTGAAAAAGTTGCAGCTAGAAGGGGATTCTCTAATCATCATACAAGCGATAGTGGATTCAGGGGTGAGAGCATGGCATTTGCAAAATATCATTAAAGAAATCTCAGGGGAAGTGGAAACCTTTGAGAACTTTGACATAACACATATAAGGAGAGAGGGCAACAAAGAAGCGGATGTACTGTCCAAGTGGGCAATATCTTTTAAAGAGGAGGAGTTAGTCATAGAGGATCTCAGAAATCTCCAACTCGTGGAAAGAGAAACGGCTAGTTTATGAATCTGCAAGTGGGCTAGACTTACAAGAAATAAGAGGTCACATCTGGAAAGGATAACATTACATCAAGACAGGTTGAGTACATTTTTCGAGGTACTGGCAGTATGAGTTGGCGACACTTCAGCAGTAGGAGAAACCATCCTGTTGACGTGCCTTTTGTGACAGCGCCAGCACAGAATAAAGTTGCCCAACGGTCACTCTATTCTCTCTTGATCAAAGTGTCCCACATGCTAAGATTGTTTGAAAGTTCATGTGTTCGACTCCAAGGTTCCTTTTATCGCGAATAGACTCAGTTGGTTGATGTGTTTTGCTAGTTATTTCAAGGGGACTTACGTAGTTGTTCAACTCCGTGAAGCAATTAGGACGTGAATGATTTGGCGATATTGTTATGGTACCTAAACTGACTCGGAAAATGCAGAATTAAAAGGGGATAGGGATAGGGATTCTACAAATCTACTTCTAAAAGGGGTGGAGGACGAAGATCGACTTAAACAATCTTCAAACCAAACTTTGCTTTGTCTCCTTTCGAACAACTCCGACAAAGTTGGTGCAATCTTCAAAGGATGAGAAAATGTTCAAACTATGACACAACACGTTCATACCGTCAACACGACGCATACAAACACATGAACCATAATCGAAGTTAAGTGCTGATACTCCAGTTGACCACGCAAGGCGAACTTACCATCAGCAAGTCCGCTAGTGGTATGGACGAGAAGACTTGCTCAAATCACAACGCCACACTCCACAGCTAACAACTACTTGCATGAAATAAAATCTATTTTACTCTATCTACCTTGAATTGGAAAGACGAACAAGCCTTGCTAGCTACTCACAATAGAAGATAGAACCACCAAACAATGATAAATCTTTATATTATGAGAGTGTTCACAACAACTTCTTACAAAGTCCTCAATGGGAAAACTTCCTTTCCTCCTCAATCTAAGCTAACTTCTAAGCTCTACTCTCTAACTTCTATCTCCAATACTCTCTAGCTCTGATCTATCTCTGATTCTAATTCTAATTGATTACAAATGAGGGGGGATGCCCCTTTTATAATAAGTCCAATTCAGTGGACGGTTCAGATCAAATTACAATGAAGGGCTCAGATCGAGCCACCTATGCCCTGATTAGGGTTTCTGCCCTAAAAACCGCCACAGAGAGGAGTGGGCAATGAATGCACAGAATATTCTCCACTCCCCTGCAGGAATCATAATGAGCAATTAATGCCCACTACCATCATCAAGAAGATCCTCATCAGCAGCGTTCAACCTTCTCCCGGATAGCAAACTCGATCAACCGGGCCAATACTGCTTCAACCTCCTGTGTAGAGATCGGTGGAATATGGTTGAGCTGGAACTCCAAGACTGCTACCGTCTGTCCGTATCTGATGCAAGATTTCTTCCATGTCACCAAGGCGTCCTGGGTATGCTGAATTATACTAGAGAACGTGGAGACATTCTCAAAGTCATCCAGGACAAGTGACCTCGCAGCTGAGAAGAATGGAGGCAGTCTACCCTTCAAACCATCAGCAGTTATCTCCTCTGGGACCAACTTTCTAGCAAATATGGCTTCTAATGTATTGAGGACTCCCCCCAAGATGTTGCCCATTGCCTTCTTCACTTTAGCTGAATCTGCCCTTGCTGCGTCGTGAAATCCACGGCCTGTGACCACCGAGGAGTACCAACTGGTGAAATCGTACCTATCACCTCTCTGAATTACACCTCCATCCACTAAGGTTTCTAGAGGTACATGCATCAAAGCCCCCAAACGAAGTACAGTCTTCGTTTGATAGATGCGAGTATCACCCCAGGCCTGATCTACTATATCCATTCGTGCCAAAATATTTGAGGCCTGTCGATAAGCATCGGCAAGGTCCTCCATGAATTTCCCTGTCTCAGCATGAACACGGCTAACCCACTTGTCCGCCTCCGTTTCCATTTTCTTCAAATCCTCTAAGGCAACAACTGACTCATTCGGAAGCTCCGATGGACGTTCCACTGCCGGGTCTGCTGGTTCACCTGGACGTGCTAGATTCTGCATATATCCTATCAAGGTTTTGTGCTCCTTCTTCAATTTCTTATACTTCCCCTCCGTGCGGAGCAACTGATCCTTCAATGCCTGATAGGAGTTATCGAACTCCTCGATAACTTGGGCTCCCGTAGGACGACCCAACTCTACTGTGGTGATCACATAATTTTCAGGCCTCTCCTCGGTTCGATCACAATCTTCCCTCGGAATAGCCACCTGAAGCGTGCGAGAGCCTGACTCGTCAGTCGAGATCTTTGAAAACTTTCGGGCCCTTTTCTTCTCTGGTGGCGCACTGATCCTCCTAAGGAACTCCTCCATCTCAATGGCCGGATCCGTGTCATCCTCGGGTTCTCTCCTCATTCTGTCGGAAAGCCAATCAGGCACTGTCTGTGTGGATTACAAATGACAAGGGGCTGTTCTTCTGTTGCCTCCATCTCGTGCACTTCCTCTCTTCTTGCACTGGTTTGCTCAGGCTCATCCTCCTCTATAAGCTGGGTATCTCCCGACCCTTGGGTCCCTTGTTCTGTGTTTTCCTCTTCTTCCAAAGCCGTGTCCAACATCTGCTGAAAATGGGTGTCGGCCATTGTTTCCTCTTCCTCCTCCTGTTGGCCGCCCCTGGATAAACTGACACTAGCTGATTCTCGGGCGTTGGGCTGATCTACCTCCCCAAGTCCCCGCTCTTCCTCTAATCCTGCCCTCTGATCGGCAAATAATGAAACCACTCTTAAACTCGAAGATTGAGTTTGTGAGTGCACGGGTGATGCTTGTTCTATCCTCAACGGTATCGGCTGGGTTGGCACTTCCACTTGTGCCCTCGATGTCTGAGCAATTTGTTTCCCTCTTTTTACCGATAACGGCCTTGGGTCACCCATCAAGCTGTAAGTAAGGGCGATCGACTTGCTCTTAAGTCTGCATACATGTCTGTCGACCCAAGTCCTGGTAAAAGTCATCACCGGGATAGAAAGAGTGTCCAAGTCCATGATCTCTGGCTCGGACCAATCAGGTGGTGGGACAGGAGTATCCCTAACTGACCCATAGTCGGGTTGCATGACGTTGACATCCTCCTCCACCTGGTCGGGAACTGGAATAATCTCACATTCTCTAATCAACTTGAGAGGAAGTCTGGAAAACATCCTTCTTCTTATCTCAGCCTCATCCACTGCATTTGCCCAGAAGTCCTCCAGATGAGCTCTGTGCCGGTATTCAACGTTCTGTACCATCCGGATGTTCCCGTAAGGATCGAAATCCTGCCTGCCTGTGTGATATGACAAATGATAAGATTGCAGCTCGTCCTCTGCCTCTCGGGCTGCCTGCAAAGAGGGACACACCTCAATGGAATTTCCCATGGTGATAGGGAAATCAAGCCCACCCTTCTTTTTCCTTTTCTGAATCTTATCGTAGGCAATCAATTGCCTAGATATCTCAAGCATTACTATGTGATCAGTGGGGTATCGTGGTAACCGATACGGATACGAAGTGAACCCCTGCAGCCTAATATATGTGAATTTCGGGAATTGGATGAGCCAATACCCATATTCCTCAATCAGTGTCTGTGCTTCTTTAGATATTCTCTGCTGCGTCCTCTGCTGAAGTGTCCTCGCAATGTGCATTGTGAATGCATCATTTGCCCGTTTATAGTTGGCAATGTTAGCCAAATGTAGCTGTGTGCAGGCTTCATGAATTTTGAATTGACCAGGGGCACAGCCGATTGGCTCTTTGTACGAAATCCCTCTGTACTTAGTCATTCTGGCCAACATGTAAATCACATATGAGCTCATGTAGAAAGTCTTCGTCACCTTCAAGCTCCTGAATTGCTCATCGATGTGGTTGCTAATCATCCTAGCCCAATCGACACACTCTTTTCCTTCCAAGATGATCTCGATGAAGTAGAACATCCAAGGCTCGAAAATGTAAGCCTGTGCACTCCCATTTACCCGGCTCAACATCATTATCAAATCACAGTATTCTTGTTTCACGTCCTCGGCAATTATTTGCTTTGGGAGCTTAGTGCGGGGTGGCCTCGGCTTCTGCATCCAAACTCTGTTGATGACTGCAGTGACTCTTTCGAAAGAGGAAGAGTACATCTTATCCGCCCTCTTATTTGTCCTGTATAAC
Organism: Sequoiadendron giganteum; assembly: GCA_007115665.2. NCBI lineage: Eukaryota > Viridiplantae > Streptophyta > Pinopsida > Cupressales > Cupressaceae > Sequoiadendron > Sequoiadendron giganteum. The sequence continues at coordinate 385,174,595 of CM021109.1, read as the reverse complement.
ATCTCCTCAGCAGTTGGAATCCCAAATGCTTCTCCGATGGCATCCGGTGTGAAGTTGGCGAGCAGTTTACCATCCGGAGAGACAATCGTCCTACGTTCTGGCTTGTAGTGATTGGCGCACTCCATAATTAGCTCCGGACACTGAATTGCTGGCGGAAAACTAGCAGCTGCGTAGATTCCACTCTTCATTATATTATGTGCCGTGACGGATGGTTGATGGCCCCCTAGCCCGAACATCCTCGATTTGAGTGCATTCAGATTAAATGAACCAAGGTTGGTGTCATTCAATCCTGCCAACTTTGAAACTATTGCTGACTTTGGGAGAAATGGCTTAGCGAGCCTCTTAATCATTGCCTGCCGAGATGAGCCAGCCTTGCCTGCTTCAGTGTTTGCAGCTCTGCCTGCGGCTCTGCTTGTTCCTGCAACATCCTTTGCGCCAGCCATCTGCAAAATAAAATAGAAGAATAAGCTAGACTGCAGATTTTTAAAATAAAACAATTCCCGAGATGGCTGCGAATACGGAGTTAGCTTTGAAAATAAAATTTCTCAGCATAAATTTCTAACTCCAAACCTCGTACTGTATAAAAATCTCTGAGTTTAGAGACAACTCTCAGCAACTGCACTTCTGACTGGTGAAGAAAAAACGCAGCAAGCTAATAACTTTCAGCAATGTAGCTAATTTCTCCAGCACAAATTGTTCGAACCTTGACTTCACTTTGTCAACTTCAGCAGTTAGAGGAATAAAGAGTTGCCAGCAATATGAAATTTCAACTTCCTCAACTTCTCAACGTTTAAACTTCGCAGCAACTCCACTTTCAGCTCTTTGAGAATTAAATTCTCCAGCAACTCCGGAAAATAACTTCAACCTTCCAACTTCGAAGTCGCAGCAACACACTTTCAGCTTTTCGAAAGAAAGAGTCTCGGCAAATGAAATTTTCTCCAGCACTTCGTACTTTCAGCAACTCAACACTCCGAAATAAAATAAACTCTCACAGAATTTCTCTCCTCAACCACTTGGAAAATATTTTAATCTCTCCAGAACCTCTTCAGCAACTTCAACTTCGAAATAATGTGAGGAGAAATGAGAGAAGAGATTGTTTAAATAACTTTTCCCGGAGAATCCTGCTAAGTAGTGCTGGGGCTATTTTTAGCACCTTCATCAATTTCCCACTATCTTCGTTCGGAATCTTCTAATTCAAGCGCAGTAGTGGGCTAGTCGTCAGCCGGTTATTATGGCAGTCGCCATTAATAATGATTCCTTCTTCTTCAAATTTCGAATTTTCCTCTTAGTCTGCCAGTTACCTCTTGGCGATTTAAACAACTCGCGAGAAAAACAATCACTTGACTTGATTTAAAATTCCATTTTAAAATCTCGCAGTGTTTAAATAAATTCAACTCGAAAAAATTCGTGGGAGTAGCAAATTTATTTCCAACTTTTTAAAATGTCTGTCATTTAAATCCTCGATTTCATAAAATTTGCCTTAGACATTTTAAATTCTCTCATTAAAACGTTCAACTCCGGGCGATTAAAAATTGTTTGCGTGCTCGAAATAATTCGTCCTTTGAGATTTAACTTCTGTCAGGAAAATAATCTAGGCAAAACGAATTTCCTCCGAAAATATTAAAATTTCCCTTAGGAAATTAATTTTCAAACTCTGCTAACTCATGGGTGCATTTTAAACGGGTTCATTTGATTTTCACTTGACCCATGGAAAATATTCGTCGATATCAAATTTTCCCCTTGAAAAAAGATTCGTTAACTTTCAACTGCTTTCGGAGAATTTTAAAACTCATCAAATCATCCTTCCTTGCCAAGGGCGTATTTTTCCCTAGTGAAGTGTTATATCACTTAGAAAAAATTTCTAGCACTTTCTCTACCATAGGCGTATACATTTTGATGAAATATTTATTTCAAAAAAAATTCCTTCACTTTACACCTCTGGCGCACTTTCATGTGTCTACTTTTATTTTGTTGCCTTAGGAAATTTTCTCCAGCAACCTTGGGCGCATATGGGGTCTTGAACTTTCATTTTCCTGACTTAGGAAATTTTCTCCAGCAACCTAGCCACTTTATCTTGCCTTGGGCGCATTTTGACATCTCTACTTTCATTTCATGCCTTAGGAAAATTTCGGCCATCTCCTCTTCACCATGGGCGCAAATGCTAGGCCAAGCTTTCATTTTCCTTGGAGGGCGCATTTTACTAGGTGAGCTTTTGTTTTTTGCCTTAGAAACTTTTCAAAGCTTCAATCCTTGAGGTGGGCGCATTTTACTAGGTGAGCTTTTGTTTTTGCCATGGGCGCATTTCCTTGGTTCCACTTTCGTTTTCATGACTTAGAAACTTTTCACCTCTCTCCTTCCTCTTTGGGCGCATTTTGAGGTATGAGCTTCCGTTTTTGCCTTAGGCGTTTTGAAGGCATCTCTTCTTGAGGGCGCATTTTGATGGGTCTACTTTTATTTCTGCCTTAGAAACTTTTCAAAGCTTCTGCCTTGAGATGGGCGCATTTGACTAGGTGAGCTTTTGTTTTCGCCTTAGAAACTTTTTCAAGCCTCTACCTTGAGATGGGCGCATTTGACTAGGTGAGCTTTCATTTTTGCCTTAGGCGTTTTTCAAGCCTCTGCCTTGAGATGGGCGCATTTCAACATGTGAGCTTTCATTTTTTTGCCTTAGAA